>JAKTYC010000001.1:437911-889596 GCA_030674335.1 [Candida] ascalaphidarum
GATCACATGTAAACGGCGCAGGCCCCGTTCCCGCTAACCAATGGTTCGTGGCATTCAATTGGCCCGGGCACTGAAAGCCAATTCGGTCCTCTCGCGTTACATACCTCCTTAATTCTATCACTCATGATTTCTCTCCTAAGCTGAAGTGAGCTCCTTTTGTGCTCCCCAAAAAACCAACCGACGCTTGGTCGTGCGCAAACGGATTTATAAACACGGTACGTGTCGTCAAGGACTGCAGGTAGCATAGTGGCCGAATGCGCCGGAACCCGGCCATTGCAAACCAGGCACCTTCAGTCCGTGGATGAAACAGTTTCTACGCAAGTCTGAATCGCAGTACGGGTTGTAAGTCATTAATCCAAGCTAGAGCTTGGGTTTAGAAAAAATTATCGAGTCCGCTATCTTGCCCAGCATGATGAGTTCGTAGCCTTTCAGAACAATCTGTTCCCGGTCGTGATTATACTTGATCTCGGGAATGCTGCTCCTGTCTTCCACCGCAGCTTTGCCTCTGGTCTCAAGGTGGTTGAAGATAATATCTATCGTGTCGTCAGGCAACTCTGCGTTCAAGAGATGCTCGCCCTTTGTCCTCACCGTCGTCAACAAGCGTTCGGGGAATTCCTCGAGGCACATGTCGACAACCTGCGACGGCATCCATTTCGCCTCATTGCCAATTACGTAGGTCACCGGTAGGCGGATGTGTTTCAAGTTGTCCAAGCCGTGCTCGCAGCAAAGAGCCAGACTCATGTAGCACACCATTTGGTCGCGAACGCGGGTCTTGGTCCGTACCCTACCGTCAACCTCCTCTATCTCTTCGGCGACAAAGTCCTTCAACACCTCGGGATGGAAATTGCGGTAGAACGACCTCTTGGCAAGAAAGGCAGTGGCTTCTTCTTTGGTCTTGAAGTCATCCTTGAGCACCTTGGCCACTTTCTGGAACCGCTGGAAAAACGCATCCTCAAACCCCGGTTTCATGTAAATCACTGGTTCAATGGCCACCACACTGTCAAAAATGCCCTCTTCATAAACGGCGCTCACGAGGGCGATGTAGCCTCCCATGGAGTGGCCCACCAATACGTTGCGGACATCTGGCGTCTGCACAAAATCACCAGTAGTGTTGTTCTCGTGGCGCACAATCTCAATCACATCTTTGGAGCCGTCGTACCACGCCGACGCCCAGCCGAGCTTGCCTCTGTTCTCGACAGCCGAATCGCCGTGCGCTACATGGTCCACGGTGATCACAGAGCCAATGTGGAACGCCAGCGATGGGCGCTCGTATAACTTGCGGATATGGTAGTTCCAAAGGGCACGGTTCATGCCGGTTCCATGGCTAAAGATTAAGTTGAGTGTGGGAACCCCAGCCTTGCTCTTGGTAGTGTTGCAGAACTTACTATACACTACCTTGAGACGGTCTGTGCTCAACGCCGTCGAGCCGGCACACCGGTACGGGTGCGCGTCAATTGTCTTCTTCTCCACCGTGTACCCCATTGCGCTCTGACTCAACCTATAATCAGCACAGTGGAAACAGCAGCTTTTAAGTTATATGCTCTGGTGTCCGGGTGAATGTGGGGCAGCATTAGCAGCCGAGGTGCCGCGGGGTGAAGACTAAACTTATCTCCGCCATCTTTGTCAGCAGGGACCTCAGGGCCCGGCGGAGGTGGATCTGCGCCCACTATAGTGGGATGTGTACAAGCAAAGTTGATCGTTAACCGCAGTAGCTTACGCTCTTGCGAGGGAGAAATTCGTCGCTAACGGTGCGAACAGAAGGTTCGGGCACATATTCGCGAGGCTTAATTCTACTGCACCACCCTCCAGGCTAATTAAGCTCTAGATCAAGAGAGGCTGAAGCTGATGAGGGGCCCGGCGGGGGGGTGTTCAAAGCCTGGGACCCGAGGATCTTCGTATTTGCTCATGTCCTCAGCCACGGTGTGTGCGGCCAACAGGCAAAGCATGAGATCCCTCCTTCGCCGATCACGCAAGAATTTGGGCCCTGTGCACCCGCCCTGTCCACCTCGGTCTCAGTTCCCCTCAATGTGCAGGTGTCCGCTTGTGTTATTTCCCATGGATCAATGCTGCATCCTGTATCTCGGCGGTGCACGACTTTTTGCAGCCAGCCATCTCTGACGAAACTTTGACAGCTGGAGGACTACCGCGAGTTGCTCATCTCAACCGTTCACGCATAAGAAACCAGCATTATCCCTACACGCTCCCTTCACTTTTCAGTTCATATTACTTCCGCGGGAACATCAAGCACTCCACCCTCCCCACCGCCGCATTAATCCTTGGTACCCTTCAGTACATTCATGAACTCGAGCAGCGGCTCGTATCACACCGCTCCCAACGGTTCATCGGGCACGTTGGGCCCGCTTCGCGCTCACAACAGAAATGTTTCAAATCCGTTTGACATAATCTACGACCCCCACGCCAAGCACCCTCTGCCTCCGTTCCCGAACCATGTCTATCCCTTCGAACCTAATAACGAACCGCAGCAGCTTCACAACCATCAGAGAATTTTGTCCGAAGTGCCACCAATCATAACCATAATAGACCAGTCGGCTGTGCGGCGCAGCGGGTCCGTCATCTCGCGCGACGCTTCTCTCAGGAATAGGAATCGTATCAGGAGGAGGGCAAAAATGGTCCAGCGCAGAGATGTAGAGTCCTTATCCCCACAGGCTTCCCCTGAAAAGAGGCGGCGGAGGTTGTCGTTTCTCTTCCCTGTGAAACGGAGTACCTCTCTCAAGTACTCCTCCCTTTCGTCTGGCACCCGCTTCCGCACAGCAACAGAACTCAATGACTTCCTTCAGAGCTGTAACTCAGATGGTGTTATGCGTGACCTTCTACCAAAGCAATTCAATTTCTATCGCTTCGCAAGGTTGCTCCAGAGGCATCCGGTGCTCCGCCACAAGAGACACGCAGTAAGCATTGATGAGGACTACAAGTGCAATATTGTGTCCAACAAAGCTGTGCAGATATCTGCTCCTCTTGAGAATACATTCAGGAAATTGAATTCCCACACGGCAGTCTCCGTGCCGCATAAAGACTTTAATTTGATTGATGCCATATACGACCGCTACAGACTGGCCGTTTTTGAGTCAAAGAGTAAAGTCCCTCCCAGATTTACGGATATATTCCCCGAGAACTCTCAAAGGGATCTTATTACTCATGACGAGATTGATCTCTTGGATAGAAAATTGCTCTTGGAAGTTCTTCTTCGCAGAACAGTGGCAGCAAAAATAGGGTATCGGCTACAGCAGAATAGAGGTTTTGGGGCCAGACGTGAGCGCGGCAATGGACCATCGTCAAGTTCAAATGGATCCGACTCGGACGAGCATCATTCATTCCGTCATAGTCATATTCCGAAGTTGGTGCATACTGATTCCGATACCAACTCTTCTTCGGACAGTGACTCCATAAAAACAGAGGACATTGTTAACACATCAATTTTGCTCCCCTCGCCGCAAATCAGCTATACTTCAGATATATTTGGGAGTGGAATCCTTATTGATCCAGAAACGTTTAGTCAGGTTCCGAAGTATAAGAGTGACTCCAGCTCTGAGGTAATCACAACCTTAAATCCAACCCTTATGGGACAATCTCGTGTGTTTTCTGATGACCAAAGCTCACCGTTGGTGTCGCCGACTAGGGTAACACAATTCCAGGACCAAAGAGATTCGCCTGCTACAAAGGTATATCAACTACGGCCGATGGCACGCTCGGCGGTTACTCTTTCATCGTCGGAGGAATCCAACTCTGCGTCGACCCCACCATTGGTAATGTCCTTGTCAAAGAATAATTCCATTGGATCAAGTGGAACCTCCAAGGGTAATTCCATAGAAAAGTCCTCACAATCGGAGTCATCAACTGATAAAACTAAGCGCCCTTCTCAGTCAACTACAAACACGTCAATTTACAAAGGCTTGGAGGACCTTTCGAGCGATTTGTCTTCATTCATGAAAGAACTTCCGCCACAGAATTATGACCAGCAAGGCACAGCCTCTCCGCAAAAAGGGCCACTGGAGGCTGCAAAGACTTCCCCCTCCCATCCGTTGCTCCAGGTCATGAACCAATCACCGTCTAACCCGCATTTTTCTTTTGGGACAACACCGTCCCCAAGAATCATCAAGCATGAAGCTACGGTCAACCCGTTCGCGGACGTCAAGTCACTAAAGGGATCAATTGCTGTTGGCTCCACATCTGACTGGGTTTCCCAAGCTTCTGAAGCAAGCCCAACTCGCTCTCTTCACGGGTTCTTTGAGGCAAAAGATGGGTTGAATACGATTTCCGAGGTTGGATCTCTGAAAGCACGGAAAACAGACCACATCATTTCCCGTAAGGATAGTTCAATAAGGTCATTCACAAGCATGGATCCGCCGAAGTCGAATATTGACTACTCTGCGACACATCGCAGTAAATCGTCGGATATGTCGTATGGATCAAGAGATTCAGAGAACTTCAACGCATACGACAAAACACCAAAGAAGTATGCAAGCCGTACATATCCAAATTAATATAATTTACATTTTATTGATATGTGCCCTCAAGAGGTTGTAGAGTACTGGTAGGTGATTGGTAGCATATAGGTGCGGACGCGACCAACAACTTGTTCATCAGGAATCTCATCGTTCTCTATCATTTCACCATCAGGGAGATATCCTGGATCCAAAATATTGAGCATAAGCAACGGAATCCGTCGATCTCGGACACCCTCACAAACAGCAATGACTTCTGATGCAGTTAGGAGGCCCAGTTCATGGAGCTGAATGAGTCTGTTGAGCCATCGCCTATCGCTAATGTACACCGGAATTCTGAGGTCTTCAGATGTAACTGGCGGAGAGTTCATTGCAGCTAATATTGCCGGTGCCAAGGCAGGGCCTGCTGCAGTGAAACCCAAAGCAGTGGTATTTGTCGGCACCGCTCGTTTTTTGTGCACTGTGTCTGTTCCTTCTCCTTGCGAGACCAAGGCGGCATTGAGTTCTGTATCGTAGTTTGGATCGCCCGAATCGACAACACGACGCTCCGGTCCCTGGCTCAATTTCTCGTGGGCCTTCACAGATGCGTCGGTAGAGCCTCGTTGATCTCTTGGCATCACAATTGATTTCTTCCATTCCCGCCTAGTACCACTGTATTCGAAGCTGGGGACAAGAGTGTATCCTCCTTCTAGATTCTCGCCATATTTGTTATCCATACGTATGAGCATGGGTAGCACGTCATTGTGGTAGTCAGACAAGTACTTCAAATGATCAGTCAAAAATAGATCATTAATGATGATATTGGCCCTGGCTATTGCTCTCAACGCAGGAAGTGAAATGCCATCAGAATACAAGAGCGACTTCACTTGTCTGTCATCGGTGATGAGAAGGCCACTCTGGTCATCAATGACTTGAAACTTTCCGATTTCCGGATTCCAGCTGTAAAGATGGCCCTTCGTTTTCCCATGGATCATGGTCTTCAGATGAACCATAAGAAGGTGCCACACCTGATACCGATGATGTATTACATGCCACAAATGCTGTTGGCATGAATATTTGGTGTACGTCGAATATACGGCAGAGGGATTCGCTGTCCTTAGCAGCCCACAGACATAGCTCCACGCTTTCTTTGTGAGTTCGGGCTCACTTCCACGACTGTAACTGTGAACAACATCTACCAATAGCTTAACAAAAAGCCGGTCAGTTCTCGAGGTCCACCTCTTATACTTCGACTCTCTGCCCTTCAAATCAAAATGCGCAAATGTTGTGCCCACCATGACTCCACATACCAAAACAATAACACTTGGTAGATAATAAAATCTCTACCCTGCGTTCATATAGAGCCGTGGTATGGCAAAATCATTACCTTGCACTGGATCTCTTTTGCAATGCCGTGTTCGGGAGCAACAACAGCTTTCCTGGAGATTCAACTCCAAACAGCGGTACCTGGCTTCCGTCCGCGTTATCTACATCCTTACACCAGATGGCTGCAACTTGAAGATCGTAAACTATTTAAAACGGAATCTACCGCTGCCAAGGCGGCGTGGCTTTTGTTCTTCGACTTTGGTTTCCTTTTCAAATTGACCCTTTGAATCCCGCCTCTTTTCTTCTTGGTTCAGTGCTGCTGTGGAGGAGGATGCAGCGAGCTTCTCCAATGACTTTGTGAGATTATACTCCTCATGGCTCTCATGCACTTTAGTGAAACGATCAAGCATTTCGTAAATCCTTTTACGCTTGATTGATAATTGGGTAGAGACACTAGAAGGAGTGGTTGCTCCTCCAGGTGTACTTAGAGGTCCAGTGGTACTAGGGTTTGTGCTAGTTCCACTGCTCAATACGGACACCGACGAAAGTCTATTTCTCAACAAATTGAATGTACTCGACTGAGGAAGTATCATTAATAACCCGTATAAGGTCTTGTAAAGGTAAGGGAATTTCTCGGGTTCAAGTAGCTGAAGGCGCAATTTGAGAAAGATAGGTGACTCTAATAGCTGAACCAAAATATCCATCTGAGTCAAGAGTGTAAAATTCGTTTCCAGTTCTGAAAGACCCTTTATTATGAGGTAGCTTAAGTCATAATTTGAGGTCAAGAGACAAAGGGAGAGTGCACTGGGGGCATTATGGCACCAGCTTTGAAATAAAGCTGAAAACAACAGCCAATCTTCTGTTTTGTAGATATCCAAATTCTTCAATTTTCTCCGGAAACTTGTAAGCTCTGGAGAAGTCAACAATATGTTGTTCAACGTCACCACCATCATACTCAAAAAGTCCAAGTTCAAGTTTTCAACCGATACCAATACTTCGGAGATGGTTTTAAATATCTTTTCCGAATTTAATGTAACACATAGCTTTCGAATAATGAACTCAACCTTGCTCCGTGACAAACTAGATGATGTTGTTGGTTTGCTAATTCTATTTTCATTTTGCCCGTCTTGAACCTCCTTTTCGAAAAAGATTATCAACTCAAACATAAAGTTTTTGAAAAATTCTTGGTTTGTCTCGGCTATCTTGGAAAGAAGCTGCAAAACCTTCAGTATCACATCGTTGCTAGAATCTGTAGCTGATTTCAAAAGTGCCGTCAAATCAAAATTGCTTTTCGCTTCTCCGATTGAGTCTTCTGAGTTGATAAAGCTCGATGGGTTCCTGCTGTAGAGGAAGATTAACCAGTCTAGCAGTGTAAGTCGCGAGAGTTCGTTGCTAGATGTGAGGCACTCATTCATGATAGTATCTATAGTCTTTCCTAGGTGAAATTCGCAGAACTCCTCATAGACATCCGATGTCAACCCATGAACAAGATTGGCATCCACCTTGATCTCTCGCACAACACTATTTTGGTCGTCTTGATCTCCAACCAAGGGTTTTTCATCAGATCGTGAGCTTTCACTCAAGTTGTTCAATAGGTCTTGTAGCGCCAAATTGAACTTGAGAAACAAAGTTCTGAGCTCAAAGTCCTCGTTTCCGTCGGTCATCGCAATATTCTTCATAGTGATAGAGACGCAGCTTGCAAATGACTTTATGAAACTAACAGGAGAAAACTTGATTATCTCAAGTAACCATTTGAGTACCGTCAGCTGTATTTCGTGATAGGTCTCATGGCTATCTCCATTTCGTTTCATCTCGCTTGGACTGCTGTTTTGTAAAAACCCAGTGAGAATGTTTATTATTCTGGGATAGTCAACAAAGATATCCAGCCCACTTATGTAAACTTCGGTCTCCTCGGGTTCTTTGTCAGAAGAGATTTCTCTTTCCTTGTCGTGCATAATAACCGTTCCGCTATTCGATTTGACTGTATCTCCGTCGTCGTCGTCATTACTTGATTCCAACACATCTGTCTTTTCCTCGGCACCCTCGTCTCTTTCTGACTTACTTTCACTCTCCCGACTAAGCACACTTTTTGTTGCTTCCTCAATTAAGTGGAGCTTTCGAAGCTCAAATTTAACATCATGGATAGATTTGATCTCCTTAAGAAACACCCCTAGTATATTCTGGGTTTCAATGCGAACGTCGGATGGCGCATTATTCATTAGAAATTTGATCAATGGCTCTAAGATGTTCGGAAGGAAAGTTATTAACTCCAAGGACGGTAAGTCGTCGAAAAGCTCTAGCCAGCTGATGAGGAACTTTTTCGCGAAGGGATCGATAGTGTACATTCTCTCTAGCAAGGTGGGGATGAATTTGGGAAGCGAGAAAGCCTTTTGAGTGTCTTGAACTTGGTTCACTTGGAATGCATTTCCATTGGAATCAACGTTGTATGTTTCGATATCTTTGGAAGCCTGATTTTGATGAAGAACAGAAACGTAGCTCGTAGCCTTTGCACTGACAATATCCTTGATCAACCTGTCGAGAATATCTGCTGCATTCTTGACCGATGCTTCGCTATCCGTCACCAAAATGCATAAGATGTCGAATATTTCGTTAAAGTAGAGAAGGATTTCGCCCCTAGCAATCTTGGCAATATTATAGAGCGATTCGCAAGCGTAGTAGCGGACCCTAGCATCCGTATCGCGGAATGTAGCAAAGATAGGCTTGATAATGTCGTCAAAGAAGTAGGCAATTGCAAAGGAACTTAGTGCGACCGAAACGCTTCCAAGGGCAGTGATTGCACCCATTTTGGCCGAGTTGCTGCCGTTGTTAGTGAGGTCACTAAGCTCATGGATGATTTTGTAGATTGTTTGACTGTCATTGCGAGCGAGCGCCTGCTTTGTCATGCTTTCTATCAAGAATGCCGTCGCTTTACGCTTCTCGTAAATGTGGTTGGACAAATCCTTCACGATGGAAGCATCGAGGACAGGATTCTCCATCTTGTTGAAGTATGAGGAGACAGCACGAACAGAGTTGTAGCAATGTGCAAGAGCACAATTCTAGTGGTCGTTGAGATCTGAAGTGCGGAGTGCTGGTAGCTTTCCTGCCTAGAGAGAAAGGGAGAAAGTTATTTGTGCGCAGATCAAAGTCGCGTCGTCCTCGCGGCTAATAGAACTAGAGAGTAGAACGTCAGTCTTGAATACATTTTATCATATATAGTACATCACTAGAGACAGAGTTACTGTGCTCAATATAGGGACAGCTGCAACTGTTCGCAACTGCCATGCATGCGTGGTATTTCAGCTTTCCGACGGTCTCGACTGGTTTTTTCGCCTCTTCACTCCATGACATGCTAAATTAGCCTCGGAGTCGCGGCAGTACAGAGGCAAGTTCAGCAACTGGGCTTCTATCACCTGGCGCGGCTTTTCGTCACTCATCAAATCATCTTCACTTTCGCGTGAGGTCAGCCCGTGTTCGTTGGGAAGTATCAGAGCTAATTTGGTAAGATCTGCCATTCCATTGCTGAAATCTGAGAGCGACGGTAATCTCACATTGAAGCGGATGAATAAATTTCCTTTCTTAAGATGGGAAACATCGACAGGCTCCGCCAGCGCATCGTCATTAAACATCATTGTGTACATTCCACTCTTCAGATTCTCGTTGATAGGAAAGCCTAGTCCCTTTATGAGTTTAGCCTCACCGGGTTGGATCACACCAATAACCTCACCATCCGTCGTAAAGTGTTTGACGCCAGAGGATTCTTCCCCATGCAAGCTGATTCTTATTCTCACATCGTGACCCTGGCGAATAAAGTCCTTTACGAGAATATCTCCCCCAACGAGTGCGGTTTTCAAATCCAAGTCGTATTCCATGTAGAGGTCATTGTATTTGCGAGTGAGGAAAGGATGTACTGTTTCCTGTAACTGAACTATCAAGTCCCCTGGAATTATATTATATCCTTCGTCTCCAGCGCCTTTAACGACAATCTTGTCGCCGTTCTTTGCCCCTGGTGGGATGACGACCCTCATAAGTTTGTTTTCGTTCACATATCCACGATCGCAGAAGCCACATTTCTCCGGGGGTGCAATAAAGGTCCCAGTGCCTGAACAGTCTCGGCACAGCTTGACTTCCTGAAACAGGGAGAACTGGTTCTCCATGGTGTGAATGACCAGGCCAGTGCCTCTGCAAGTACCACACAGCAGCGGATTAGTTCCCCCCTGGGCATCGCAATGAGAACATTTGGACTTGCGGGGAAGCTGAAGCTTAACAACTTTGCCAAAATAGAGGTCCTCAAGCGACACCTTAAGATTGTGATGGATGTTCTCCCCATTGTACCATTTCTCACTACTGGGAAAACCTGGCGCAGGGGAAAATGTGGACTTCATTGAACCGCGGGGTGTGAACTGTGGCAAGTCGAACATGCCGGTGCTAGCTCCAAAAAACAGGTTGAAGTTATTGAACACCTGGGAGAAGATCGCATCGCCGAAAGCGCAATGGGACTTGGGACGTTTGTCTGCACTAGGTGAGGCGTCGGCACAACCCTCGACCACCAGCTCCCCAAACTGGTCGTACTGAGAGCGTTTTTTGCCGTCTCGGAGCACCTCGTAGGCTCGCGTGATCTCCTTGAACTTCTCGGTCAAACGTGGGTCCGATGTTTTATCTGGGTGGCACCGAAGCGCGAGGCGCTTATATGCTCGCAGGACCTCTTCCTGGTTGGCATCTGGAGATATGGAAAGGAGGTCATAGAGCCGCGTCTCCACCGCCATGGCTTCTATTCAAAATGCGGAGGTAATATGGAGATATGATGGAGAGTTTGTAAGCTAACTCGCAGTCCCGTTATATGTTGACTGCTACTAACGCCGAAAACTAGCAGAGTGTCACTTGCTAGCTGAATATTTGTACCTGGTGATGGATAGTAGCAACAGTTGCGGCCAGACGCTGACTTTTGTATTGCACTTGAGACGTCACTTGCGTCTTGGAGTCTATCTCGAAGAAACGGGTGTGGTCCTGCATGTTGGTCGCACTCGAGGTTCGATAAGATTCCACGTCAGGTGTCCTGCATCTAGTTGTCAACGGTGCAACTAGATAGAAGTGGAGTTGTGTGGCGAAATGCAGGATGTCTTTGGGCCTGGGTCGGTAGTGTCGTTCTTCGATCAGAGAGGGGTTCGAAGAGTGCATCGAACGTTACTCGTAGTACTCGCAGTGCCTTGGTATCAGTTAGCACTGCCACTTAGCCTCTCTAACTGTAGTCTAACGAGATCATTGTTCAGCGCCACGGCGGCCATGACGCTTTCCACCGCCGCCGCATCGGCTCGACCCGCGAGCAAACGATCGATCTCCGCCGCAAGCTTGCTGCGATCAACATCGGGGAAATCGTCCTTCTCCGCGATCGTGGCCGTACTGGCGGCGTCGGCAGCATCGGCTTGCGTTTCCTCCACCACTTTCTCGATGCCAGCACCGTAACGCGCAACGTCGGAGTCTATGAATGCTGCCAAGTCGTTGAGGACATTGTCAACATAGTTCTGATCGTACTCCGTGCTCTCTCCCTTTTGTTTGAGCGCCTCGAGCCCCAGAACCTGAGCAGTCGCAGCAAGGGCCTGCGGGCTCGCCAAATGCCCGAGGGTATCGCTGAGTTTGATGAGCTCATAGTAATTGTCGTAAATGAGCGATTTCTTTACCGAGTCCTGCCGGTTGATCCTTCCTGTGATCGTATTGCGGAGGCGGAGAATATCGCGTATCGGCGTTTCTTTCACATAGCTAGCGAACACCTTCGGGTCTTCCAAGTCTGGTTCCTCCTCAGTCGGTTTTTCACTTTCGAGTGCCGCTGCTACCGCTTCTCCACCGTCGGCTGCACCTTGCAGCTCTTCCGACTGCTTGGCACCATGTATGTGATAGAAGTCCTGTAAAGCTTTGCGCCGCGACAGAACCTTCCGCTGACCAGAAGGTTGTCGATTTTCTTCTTCTGATCGTTTGTTTTGTGTCAATTGAGCGTTCGACATAACGGCTACAGAAAGAAGGTACCACAACTTTGTAGGTGAGTTTTGTTCTTATGTACAGGTCGGTATTTGTTTTCGCTGGCCGTCGTATACAATTCATAGTTCACCTCTCCTTGATGGAGCGCAGGGAGAAACATAGATACTAGAACTGGTTGGATCCAATTCAAATACGCTGAATAAAATTTTCAAAATTAGGATATTTGCAAATATTTGCGTGCTAGGGATTAACAGCGAGATCTCGCCCACTCATACGGAAGGAGTCAATACATCTACATCTTGCGGCTCATTCCATAAACGTTCGCCAACTCCACTTATCCTGTATCAAACTTCTACCCATATATCTTTTTTATGTTAAATTTGCACTATAGATGCATCCAATAAACGTAAATCATCACAAGACGCCCAAGATCTCGTCGCGGAAATGTGGCTGGTAATTTATACGGGCCGGCTTTGAACGCCGCAAGTGGTGGTTCCTGGTGCGTTGCTCAAGTGTCCTAGTCTGCTTCTCCTGTTTAGTGAGCTGGTGCACTGTTAAGCCGGGAGCAAAGCGCCGATCAGCTAGTATGACAGACTTTTGATCTTCGCCCACTGGCTTGACAACAACCAGACGTGGTTTCCCTGTACGGACAAGTGAACGATGACCTGCAGTGGACCCCGTATTGAGTCGCAATTCGTTTGGTGACTCAGAGAAACGCACACTTTTGGAGCTAACCCTGTGACTGTCCTCGCCAACGTCGAAGTTGTAAAACTCACTTACAACTTCCTTCTCCTCGTCAGCTTCATATGGCAATGTGCAGTGACCCTTGGAGAGTAAATGCTGACGAATGCTCTCTATTCCTTTGCCAATGAAACCACATGCCAAACACTCATGATCCAACAAAATCACCTCACCCACAAAGGTGAGAAGACCCTCCAAGTCCACCAAGTAGGTGCGTTCAGGGATGTAGAGTCCGTGGCGGTTCATGTGTTTCACATTAGCTTCCACCAGACTCAGTTTCTGCCCGCAGAAGAAACAGTGATTGAGCGATATTATCTCCACGTAATCATCATCAACGGGAAGTGCATCAATGTCACTTTCGTCATACTCAGACTCCGAGTGGTGACTGTCAAATGCAGAGGAGTCAACGTCCGTGAAGTCAGATTCAGTATTGAATTCAGAACCCGTCTCGAATTCGTCATGGGACGTGAGCCCGTCGCCCAATGAAAACTGAGAATGAACCGTATGCACAGACGCCGGCGAAGAATCGCGTGGCACCACAGAGGCATCAAGATGCAGCAAGCGGCCCCTGAAGAACGAAAGCTCAGCATCATCGTCATCGTCCACCTTTCGGCCCTTGTTTCTGGAGGTATGGACTCTGAAACCGAATTCGTCAACTTCTTCCTGCAGCCTTGCAAGCTCCTGCTGAGCGAAAACCTTCTCGGCGAAAACATCCTGGGAGATCGACGGAAGTTGGGCTACCCGTCTTTTAAGATTGTACCGGTGCCAGTCGGTTTTCATGTGTTGGCGCTGAAGATCAGCACCGAGAAACTTAATGCCACATGTATTGCAAGTAAATGAAGCGGTGTGTGGGTCTGAGCCGTGCGGTAAAGCGCTCATAGCAGTTAAGCAGGCAGTAAAGAAAAGCGCAGTAGAATAAGGTGGGGGGTAATATGTAAGTGGTAGCGCCAATCAGTCATCGATACTGTATCACGTGACATACGGTCTACAGGGTGCAGCAGAATACGCTCTATTATACACTTCCTTGGGTCCAGGTAGAAGAAGACTGCGGCCACACACGCTTGTACATGCTCATGGCGATAACGTCCTGCGCATTCAACTTGCCGTCAAAAGTAGCCTTGAAGTAACCATGAGTACCCAAGCTCTCCTTGATAAATCCCGTGCGTCCCATCTTCGTAAACAAGGGAATTGCCTTGAACCAGTTGACATCCTCAGGGTTGAAGAACATGTAACGTACTGTGACAACTCGTTTGTGAATCTTGACTGCCTCACCAGTGATGACGGCTCTCTCAGCCACCACACGTGTGTGATCGCAGTTCAAAAAGGTGCCCTGGCCCACGAATTCAACTCCACCATTTAGCGTAGGCTTGAAAAAGATACAGGGTGCGTTGTTGAACAAGACAGGCGCGATGCATGTGGCAATGGACAATGTACCGTGGTGATGGAACCGCTCATACTTGTGCACATTGTTGGCATTGTTGCTCGCCTGATTGAAAATTGGATTGATTATTTGACGACGCGGACCGTACTGTACGATCAAGGTCTCTCCAGATGGAAGCGGGTCCTCGTAGCCTTCCCACGACTCAAAGGAAAAATTAACAGTGGCCATTTTGTGTTCATGCTCCATCAAAGAGAATACCGTGAACACACTCTTAGTGCAGTCAACCTGAGCCACGGCAATAGGTGCATTAATGACCAACCGAACACGCGCACCAAGCACTGCCTGAGCATCCTTGATGAAGTCCTTGTTGGTCTTGTTTCTGCTGGATTTGTAGTTTGAGACGCGTAATAAGCGACCCCATTCAGATGGCGCATTCTCGTCGTATTCATCGTAGTCCCAGTCGCAATTACCCAAAGACTTGATACCTCTGTACTCAGCCAATTGCTTTCTAGCAGGGACCATGTGGTCGAGATCAATCTCATCAGGAAAGTCCAAATCGTCCTTCTCCGCTGCCCAAGCTTGCATGTGCCGTTCTTCTTCCTCTGGCGACAAGTCCACAAACATCTCAGACTGGGCATCGGTTTGATCATCGCCATCGAGTGTGTCGAGCTCATCCTCATTCATCTCGGTCTCAGCGACGTTCTCGGATTCGTCAGCCTCTTCCACATCTGAGCCTGCTTCAAGAATGTCATCTATGAGCCACTTCTCCTGATACTTAGACGTACCCGTGGGGATCTTGAACCTTCTGGTCTTCAGCTCGGTGTCGTCCTCAAAATAGTGCTTACCTTCCATTCTCACACCAATCTGGTCATACATCTCGTCGTCAATATCATCATCATCCATTTCCACTTCCTCGGGATTGAGCTTGTCAAGGCCATCCTGGCGTTCATCAGGACGGTAAACGACCTTATCAACACCCATATCAACATCGGCTCCAGACCGCGATGGACCCTTGGGCAAAAGTTCAATCAGATCTAACTGAAAGTCGCCGTGGCCCGGTATGTGGACCAATCTGTTACTGTCAAAGCCATTTCCACGTACAGTTCCTTCCACAATTACCTGAGTTCCGGACTCTGACTCGTGCGATTGTATGTTGTCCGCTATCAAGTAACCCCTCGAATCTCTCCAAGTAACAGACTTGGGGAACTGCTGACACAAAGTGCGCAAGCAGTTGGAGCACTCAGAGTCATTTTCGAGAGTGAAGAGCTTATCCATGTTTGGGAAAAAATGTGAAATGAAAGACTGCAATGACAGCTTCACATCCAATTGTAGATTCCTCTTTGGATAAGCAGATGCTATGTTTGGAAGGACACCGATCACACTGGACACACCCTGAGATACAATGGCTCTCAAAACCCGTTCACCTGCGTCAGGCTCCACTTCCTTAGTGGCAGATATGCAAAAAACCACGAAATCAGAGATTCTTGCCGCGTCCATCACGGCAATGATATCGCGGTGATCAGGAATTAATACCTTCAAATTACTTCTGAACTTTTTCACCTTGACACTCTGGACGCAGGGGTATTCAAAAATGACCTTCTCCTCTCCCATGTCTTCGTTGGAATTGAAAAGAGTGAGACACACGTTGACAGGATCAATGTCGTCAGTGAGACTGATGACTGTAACTATTTTCTCCACACCCTGTGAGCCTTCAAAGACCTTGCGAATCAATTTCGTTTCGAGAATCTTCTGCTCCTTCAACTGACGTGCATGATTCTTTCTCTCGATCTTCAGCAACACCTTCGGTCCCTTCAGAGAACTTTCGGTCTTTTCAACCTTTCCTTTGTGCTGATTCTTGAGCAGGCCCTTACTCGCATGCTTCGATTTGAAGGGCTTGTGCTCATTCTTCAATGTAGAGCGATGGGAATGCCCTCCTTTAGCCATCGTATGCTGCAGCTGCGAGATCCAGAGCTGGGCGCTTGTACCTCATCGCGAGATCTGCAGCCTCATCTCATCTCCAAAATTTTGAGCACGTGATTTACCCGTGACTAAATATAGGGTATACCCCCAATAATGTGTGTGCGACTGCTTTCGCGCTTGCATCGTTTTGTGTAACAGTTTGAAAATTTTCAGAGTGAACTATCATAGCGCGCAGTTCATTTACTTGATATCACCAACTAATAAGAACAACGTATGTAAATCTGAAGTCCCCTCAGTATGTTTCCAAGAGAATGCCGCCCAGGTCCTGAAGTCCGTTATTTCCTTTCCAGAACGTATCCTTGATCCTTATGGCTGAACAGTGTGAATCGAAGTATCGTTAAACAGTCGATTCGCCTTGAATGAAGATGACAGCTCCCTTGATGTACGGGCTCCAGAGCTACGCTATCGGAGCCTGAGGAGATTCTTTCCGAGTGACTGTTACAGCATGTTTGACGACCAGTTTGAGCTTTAGACGGCATATCTCAGCGCATGCGAATACCACCACCACCTTTGACAATTACTAACGTTCAGCAAGATGGCTCACGAATCTGTTTGGTACTCCCACCCCAGAAACTTCGGCAAGGGCTCGAGACAGTGCCGTGTCTGCGCCTCGCACTCTGGTTTGATCAGAAAGTACGGCTTGAACGTCTGCCGTCAGTGCTTCAGAGAGAAGGCCAAGGACATTGGCTTCAACAAGTTCCGTTAAATGGAACATGGTATTCATAGAGAACCATGTGTATACTTAATTGACAACGTGCGGTAGCACATCAATGTACGTGCAAAATATGCCTCGTAGCCGTCCCCAATAGTATGGAGGGACTCAGCGGCCTTCGCCGGATGCTCAGCAGAGTTGACTGCGTCTGCTCAATTGGACAGAAAGTAAGACTACATCTACCAGTGTATCCCATGAATCGACATTCAGAATCCATCGCCTCACCAAAGAGACCCATCGGCTTCCAAACTTCCTATAGGGAATTACATTACTCTAGGGAATGCATTAAAGTTGAAATGGCAACGAATATAACTTGACAATATACGTTATCTCGTCGTGGCAAATATTCCCAGGCTTTAATAAGCTTTTTGATTGAAGAGAAAAGTTGAGGAACAATTTTCCAATAAATAGTAGAAACGTAGTGCGTATACCAATAGTCTGCTCGCTGGCCGCCAGCTTTGCAACATGTCCTGCGACCTCAACCAAGAAGCAAAAAATGGCTGGCGCGGGAGCTAAGGCACTTACAGTAGTGTTTGCAGGAGTATTGAGCTGGTACGCCGGTATCAAGTTCTGGCAGCCAATCGTCATGTATGTTTGAGAATCTCTGCAAGGAGGTATGCCCCAACACTTTACTAGGACGAATACTAACTCAGTGAACAACTCAAGAAGGATGGCCGCTTACGCGAGGACATATACATACCAGACTACAGTGATCAACCAAAATCGTGGCAGGATCTCAAGGACTCGATCAAAACTACTCTCCATCCAAGTGAGACGAACTTGACGCCTGTGTCGGAACCTCTTTCTAGAGTGAACGATGCAGAGGAGAATGCAACTTCCGTTGAGAAGTAGGCTCTTCGGAAGTGGGTTTGTCGCTGCCCCCCCGACATAACCCCATGGATCGATTGGTAGTGCATATACCAACTCATCGCAGCGAAGATTTTAGAGGTCCATGAGTACTACGAATACACATCCCGATATCGATGGGGAAGGTCAGGAAAGGGAGAAAAAACCAAAGGGCACGGTTGAATCCGATTGCTGGCAAGGACCTACCGAAGGACAAGAGGAACGATGAGAATACGATCCTGCTGAAAATAGCGCCCTTGATCAACAAGTTGAAATCGAGTGCTCCCAATGACCGTGCCATGGCATTGGGTGCCATCACAGTGTTGGCTGAAGATGAACGTATGAGGCGCTTGCTTTTAAAGGAGCGTATACTATCCGTTGTAATGGAGCAATGCTTGAGCGATAATAACGATGAGATTGTGGTGGAGTCATTTGGTCTATTGAGAAACATGAGTATCGAAGAAGGCCATGAGGTAACGAAATATCTTTGGAGATCAAACATTTGGACTGCCTGCGAGTCTGCTCTCAATCAAATCTCCACCTCCTTCAAATTTCTTCACGAGGCAAAGAGCATCCCATTGGAAAAGACAAGATCTAAAGACGAAAATGCAAAAATCCAGCTTCTTTATGACTTTACAGAAAATGTGTTCTCTTTGATAGCTACGATTGCGGGAAGTTCAGACGATCTTTTTGAGAATGTAATGCAGAAGATAGATCCTGTGGTGGAACTAGCTGTATCTTTGTTGAACTCCACTCTCACTCTGGCAGGACCATCCACAAAGGTCGTTAATTGTCTTCTAGACTTCATATATGAATTCTGCTCAGACTCAGAAGAGTTTATTCAAAAGCTATCTCGGTTGTCAGAATTCTCCATAGATCTACTTTCCAATTATGCATGCAGCCAGAAGGCCGAACCCAATAAATTGGGACAAATCTATGTGTACGGTATTTGCTTCCATTTGTTTGAAGGTGTCAACAAAGTTGGTGATAAGAACCAGATGTGCGTCGAACTTCTCGGGAAACTAATGTCATCTATTAGTCTCCTTGACCTCGAGGTTATTAAGTCCAATTTGAAGGTTGCTGATAACGCCAATGAACCTATAACAAAGTTGGATAAGGGTAACGGACAGACTATCGACCAAAAGTTCTTGGGTCCTACTAAGGAAAAAGACCAAGCCAGAGGAGATTTGCAAGCAATTGAAGTGTCCATTGACATTATGACATCGATTTGGGAGTTACTCTCCGTCAACGAAAACAAATTTAATGCATCTATTCGCTTGCCAAACAATCTCGTCGACAATATTCTTAACCAAGTGTATCCCTCCTTAACTGAACTTCTTGCCTTTGATTTGAACAATGCGAATTCTCTCCTCCTCACCGACAAAATTTTGGGCTGCTTAAATAATTTATGCTGGCTCTTCCTCTCGTCAGAGAGCATACCAGTACAGTGGTTCCTGCTCTCTTTGGAGCTCTGGGACAATATTCTCAAGGTTTCTGAACACAGCGAATCGATTGAAATCCAAAAAGATTGCTTGAGTGTGTCGTGGGCTATCATAAAAACTGCAGGCCCTCCCATTCTTGAAAAAGTGAATGATGTTATGATTAACAACTTATTGGAGAAGACCAAACTGGTTCTTAGCGAATGCGTGCAGGAAGGATACCAAAATAGTGTCAACCTTGAATTTGTTTTGACCTCCGTGGGCTTCTTAGGTAGCCTTGCACCTATAGTGCAAAATACGACCGTGACAAAACAGATTGCCGACTTCTTATTAGAAACAGTCAATGCATTGGTCGCATCAAGAGATCACGTTCCAAAGTGCTGCGAAATTGTGTTCGAGTGCATAGATCTAATTTTTGATATCTTTGGAGACGCCAGCTTTGCCTACGATTATGAGGTTTTTGTGAAGGGAGACTACATTTCAGTTCTTCAGCGCTTGGAGCCCTCTGTTAAAGAAATGTACAGGCGGATAGACAAGAGAATAGAACCCCAATTAAAATTGAGAGGTGAAGAAACATGGACCAATCTTGGAAGATTCATCCAGTACAAAATTGGCGAAAGAAAATAGCATAATATATATATTTTATAGACTTGTCGAAGTTCATTAATCGATTTCTGGTGGGTTTGCTCCGTCAAAATCATCATCGGAATCACTGTCACTGAAGTTTTCCTCTTCAGAATGATCGGCATCAGAGTCGGAACCAACACTGTTGTCCAATATTCTGCTTGAATCTTTTTCTGGAACGCCAACAATCCCCCAAGAAATGTTTGTGACCTGCTGAAGTCTTTCTAATATTTCACACATTGGTGTGAATAAACCAAACTGCCGGAACTCGCCGTCATAGGAATGGAGCATTCCTAATACCCCCAAACCTTTAGTATCCTTCTGCATCGCAGTGTCTTCTAACTTTGCTAAAATCCAAGCACCACTATCGCCGCCCGCGGCGAAAGCAGCATTGGCATCCAATGAATTGATAACAAATTCAGAAGAATGCATAGCACCATCCAACCAATAAACAAGTTTGATACCGTTCAACACTCCTTTCGTGAACTTTGTTGTGGAACCGAACTTAAAGACAGGTAGCCCTCGATGAGCATCCTCGGATTCAGTGTTAGATAGCGTAGAGTCAACATCATTGATATTCAAATCGAGCTTCCTGGACTGCCTTTTGAGATCAATGACTCCTCTCACGTACAAGTTGTCAAACATCAACGAAGGATCAAATTCATTGAATGTGATGTCATCTCCGAGGAAGTTATTACATTCCAAGTGCTTATTGACTTTGATAATGGCCAAATCAGATAACCTTTTTTCCATGGTATCTTCATTCTCTTGAGTCAGATCTATGAGCGATCTTTCACCCCAAATTATCTGTCCAAATCTGTGATGGGGTAAATTGCGAATCTCATACTTTTCTTGTTTGTCCTTCTTATTGGACACACGTACTTTTCTCAAAGGAAACAAGTTGTCTAGCTGTTTCAAAATGGATCCGTATGCGACACGTGCTTCCATCATCGTGGCATCATTGTCTGCCCGTGAGCATTTCTCATACTCTTGCCACAAAGCTTGTTTGTATAGGGAAATGAGAACGGACAGCGGTGCAGAAACATGGGGATAATCTGTCGAGTCATTCTGACTACCGAGGCAAACATGACCGCAAGAAATGGCGAATTTGGAGTCAGCGTAGGAAGACAAGTGGGGTTGTTTTTGCAAATCAATCTTCGGATATATGTACCCTCCCATTGTACCCGATGTTCTCGCTGCATTTTCGGTGGATAGAGAAAGAGACATTGGAGGCTTATTGATATCCTTGGGGATTCTAAATGGCAACTTGAATTTTTGCACTAAACTTTCATCGAGCGCTTTGTCAATGCCAGCTGCAGGGGCAGGATTGACAAGTGAAGCAAGGTCAATATAATCTTTCATGATCATGATATGCACGTCATCATAGATGTCATTCAAGGTCTGAGTGAGTTTGTGGTGGTAGTCTGATGGGTTTGGATAACCGAAATACAAACACAAGATATTCAACTTGGTACTGACACCACGGGTGATGGGCGCGATGAACAGGCCGTTCTGCTCTTTGATTGGAATAGATGTGCGTGCAATCTTGTTCATGATGTTCTCGAGATGGTCTTCGTTCGGTAAGATGTCACTGCGGTTCTCTCCAATCGCATAGTTGCGCGGCTTAGTGATGGTGTTTTGCGCGTTGATGGAATGGTCATTACTGAGCCGCATCGCAAACTCGTTGAAGTTCTTCACAAGAAGGAGCTTCAACTTGACATATACGTCATCCTTCAAGAGATTGTCATACATATGGAGGTACAACTTGAGGAGTTTGCGCACGTACTGGTTATTGAAAGACGTGAAGTCCCACAGCCGCACCGGTCCGGCAAGCTCATCCACAGTGGACACAAACTTTTTGAACGCGTCGATGCTGTTGATAACGGCGGCCGAAAGATTGGTGACAGAGTTGTTGTAATGATTGAGGTAGCCACTGACATCTTCGTAGACCTGGTGAATCTGGTCCAGCACAAACTGCGTCGGGTTGGCCTCGAATTCGCGTGATGTTTCTGGAATGTCGAGCACCTTGAGCGGCTGGCCCATGTCAAAACGAGAAGAGCCCTCCTTGGGGTCGTTGCTGGCATAGGATGACTGCTTTGTCGAAAACGTGCGCCGCGACTGCGAGAACATGGAGTGCGACACCGTTTCGCTGGCCGTTCCCACGGACGCGGAGTTCAGGATCTGAGGGTTGAGGTTCAAATTGGTGTCATTATGGATGCGGTTTTCAAAGATCGGCGTGGCGTCTGGAGCCGACTCCTGGGACTCCACAGTGGAGCCAGATCTCTGTGGCTCTAGATTCTGGGGGTTATTTTTCCTTAAGAACCGCTTCATGGTCTCCTTGGTTAACGCTCTGCAACCAGCAAAGACATACAAGTGCCGTGCAATTTCCAGGTGCGCGCGACATTTCATATTATCGCGACATTGGGCACGCGACGCCCTTTACCTGCATCTTTGCCCTAAACCCCGAAGCTGCAAGCGACGTTGCAGCCGTGGGGAAGGCCGAGGGTCCGGGCGGGCGAGGGCATCGTCGTGCAAGTCCACCCTCCACCCACACCGCCACAGGGCCGGCGGAGGGTGCAAGTATAAAATTTTCTTCGTGGAGAAGTGAGAGCACCGAGCACACGGCCTCAGTGCAGCCCACTCTGCGCCTTACACCATTGGTTCTGTTTAGCCGTAGCGCACACAGGCCTGGGGCGATGAGGCCCGTAAGGAGGGCAGTCTCCATCCTGCACAATTATACATGTATATGCAGTACGACGTCTTCCACTCCGCATTTCGAAAGCATACGTTTTCTTCTCAGCACACAGGGCGACGTTGGCGGTATTGATACCAACAGCGCACGCATCCTGACCCATTTAACTGTCGACATCGAATCAGTGCCCAGCGCAGGCCTACTGAGCACGGAAACACAGAATTCTTCACTTTCTCAGGGACACCTACTTTCGTGACCAAGGTTTAGCATGCCCGTGTACTCGATCTCGCATGTGGAGAACGTCCGCGTGTGCGTGGTGATGGTTGGCCTCCCTGCACGCGGCAAGCTGTTGATTGCACAGAAGATTGTACGCTACCTTAGCTGGCTTTCCATCAAGTCCAAGTGTTTCAATGTGGGCAACTACCGCCGTCAAATTGTTCCGGAGACCACCGCAACCGCTGACTTCTTTGACCCCAGCAACCCGGAGGGTGTGCTGATGCGCATGAGCGCAATCAACGCCGCTATTGTCGATATGATGAACTGGTTCACCAAGGAGAATGGTGTTGTGGGCTTGCTTGATGCTACCAACTCCACCCGAGAGCGCCGCGCGCGCATTGTCAAGCTCTGTCGCGAAAATCTCATTGAGCCGATCTTTTTGGAGAGCTGGTGCGATGACCAAGAGTTGGTGTTGCAAAACATTCTCGACGTGAAGACCACCTCACCGGACTACATCAACCAGGATCCAGAGTTTGCCAAAACCGATTTCTTGAGGCGGATTAAGTTCTACGAGCATAACTACGAGACCATGGACGAGGTAATTGACGCTGACCTCACATTCATTAAGCTCGTTAATGTCAACTCGCAGATTATTCTCAACAAGATAGAGTCCTACTTGGAAAGCCGCATTGTCTACTACGTCATGAACTTGCATATCAAGCCGCGCTGCATCTGGCTCTCCCGCCACGGCGAATCACAGTACAATTTGACCGGCCAGATCGGAGGCGATGCTGATCTTTCTGAACGGGGCCGGCGTTACGCCAAAAAGTTGCCCGAACTCGTGCTCAAGTCACTCGGAGAGGACGAGAAGCACACTAACTTGACAGTGTGGACTTCAACATTGAAGCGAACTCAACAGACGGCGTCCTTTTTGCCATACAACAAACAGTTACAGTGGAAGGCGTTGGACGAATTGGATGCCGGCGAGTGTGATGGCATGACGTATGAGGACATCGAGCAAAAGTTTCCAGAGGACTTCAAGGCCAGAGACGACAACAAGTATGAATACCGTTACCGTGGAGGGGAGTCATACCGTGACATTGTCATCAGACTTGAACCCATTATAATGGAATTGGAGCGCCAAGAAAACATCCTCATTATAACCCACCAAGCAGTCTTACGCTGCTTGTATGCCTACTTCATGAACGTGCCCCAGGAGGAATCCCCCTGGATGTCCATCCCCTTGCACACCTTGATTAAACTCGAGCCGCGAGCCTACTCGACTATTGTCAGCCGTATCAAGGCCGACATACCTGCTGTGAGCACATACAAGGAGAAGGGAACGTCGCAACTCGGTGAAAGTGCTGATGGTACTGCTCTGTCCAAGAGCAGAGATCTCATCAAAGACAGCGAGGTGGTGCGCGCAACTGGACCGTGAGTCCCTCATAGTTCTTATCTATTCAATACCATAACTAACAAATCGCTCGTAACTGGCGTAGTACAATAAAACAATTTGACATACCGCGACATGCTACAAGAAACAATGGGGTATTTACATATAGTACATTAATTGGCATTCGCGTAGCGGCGTGCCTGCTCCCGCACCTTGGCCTCGTACGTCACACGGTCTTTGCTGTAGGCCTTCCACGCCGGTTCTTGAGCTGGGGAGTCGATGTTGGGGTTGTCTAGGAGCTCTTGAATACCCACAAGGATTTGCTTGAGGGTGATTGCCGGGCGCCAGTCCTGGGTTTCGTTCAAGATGGAGAGGCACACGGTGCCCGATGGGTATATGTTGGGATGGTAAAATCCGGCTGGGAACTTTACCTTGGGTGGCTTGGAGGGATATTCTTCAGGAAACAGCACCGTGACGGGGTAGGTGGCATTCTGCCACAAAGTGCTGGGCCGTCCTGGGATTCCCGCCGTCCAGTTGGTTAGGTCGAGGGCACCATCTGCATCTTTACACGGCTTTGCATAGAAGCCAAACGGGTGGTCCTTTCGCCAGAGCTTGCGCTCCTCCTGCAAGCGTATCTTTGCCAATGACATGGGTGAAAAGAATGTTCCATACGGCGCAATACCAATGTGTCAATATGGTTGGTACACTACCGTACATTATCTGAGAAATCAGCCACCGCAGACCTGTCTAGTACGGCCGATGACGTCGAGCAGTACTGTGAGGAGATAAGTGGAGCTTTTTTTTTGATAGAAGCTCTCATATCAACTATTCATATGCGAGCAGTACAGAAATAAAGAGACCGAGGGCCTACCTGGATGAGTAGATCACTTACATAGTGTAAGCCATGAGTCGTGTAGGAGGTGTCTGCGTATTCGAGCTATTGAACTTGTTAGTGCACATACCAATTTCTCCACATGAAAAGTGCCCATGGTGGGGAAGGTGCCTCAGAAAGCGCAACAAGATGAGCGACGCCATTGAATCTCCTGTGGATGCTGCACGGAAGAGCACTGATGTCAGTGATGTGTCTGCCAGCGCCTCGGCCCAAACTAAAGTTGCAACTCCCCCCGCCACCAAACCTGGTGCCGAGGAAGATGAGTTGGACGACTTGGACGATTTGTTGGACGATTTTGCCGGAGAAGTTTTGAGCAAGCCTCCAGGATCGACCGTGCAAGCTGATGAGACCAAGACGGAGAAGACGGCAGCACCTGCTGAAGAGACTCAGGAGGAGTTCAGAACACGCATCGAAGACTTGGTCAAGGACCTCAAGATCGAGGACCCTGAGACCAAGGCCCAATTTGAGAGCTTAGTAAAGAACTTTGAGGAAGAACGGAAGACCGATGTGGATGGTGCCAAAGACCCAAAGAACCCTCAAAACTTTGACAAGGTCATGGAGGATACCATGAACCGCTTGCGCCAATCCGGTAAGGACATTGACGAGCAATTGCGCAACGATCCTGGCTCTGGTAACCCTGAAGACATGCTCAATCTGCTCTTGGCAGGTCTCGGTGGCGCTGCGGGCTCTGAGGGCGGCTTTGACATGTCCAAATTATTGGTTGACATGTTGGAGCAATTGTCCTCTAAAGAGGTCTTGTACGAGCCAATGAAGGACCTCAACACCAAGTTCCCAGAGTACTTGCAGCAGCAGAAGGGTAAGATCTCAGAAGATCAGCACAAGAACTATACGAAGCAGTACGAAATCACGCAGGATATCATTTCCATCTTTGAGACGCCGGGCTATACTGATGACGACAAGCAAAAGAGGGAGGAGGTGAACACTCTCTTGGAGTCATTACAAGAACTTGGCCAACCACCAACGGAACTTGTCGGTGATGCAGGCGATTTCCCCGGTTTTGGAGGCCTTGGTGGGCTCGGTGGAAACGGCCTTGACTTCGACGACAAGGACCTTCCGAAAGAAATGGAGAAGGAATTGGAGGAGGGCTGCAAGCAGCAATAGCTTCCTTGGATACATATCGTCTATAGTATTTATTCATTAATCTTCATTATGTCGAACATTATCTAAAGGCTAAGGCCGCTTCTGCTAGCAAAAGCTTTGTAATAGTCTAACATTTCAGCAGTGATGCCCTTGGAAATGCCACTTAAAGCATCTGCAAAGTGTTTTTTCTCCACTTTTCTAGTCTCATTACTCTCCATGATTGCCGCCAACCCTGCCTCTTGACAGAGAAGTACAACCTCGGCTCCGGAGCATCCATCAGTGGCATCAGCCAACAATCTAAGCTGGTCATCCTCGTCATCCAAATTAAACTTGGAGCATCCCTTTCGCAAAATTTGTAACCTGGCCTCCCTGTCAGGAGGTGCGACATAAATGTGTCTATCAAGCCGTCCAGGACGAAGGAGCGCGGGATCTATCTCTGTCGGTCTGTTAGTTGCAGCCACAATCACAACACCTTTGAGCTCTTCAACGCCATCTATCTCATTCAAAAGAGATGTTAAAACATTTTGAGCAGCGGTAGTACCAGCGGATTCTCTGTCACTAGCAATTGCATCGATCTCATCAAAGAAGATAATTGATGGGGAAGCAGCTCTGGCTTTTCTGAATATTTCACGGATCGCACGTTCGGACTCTCCAACGTATTTGTTCAAAATCTCCGGTCCCTTCACGGCAAGAAAGTTCAACCCCGATTCAGTTGCCAATGCTTTGGCGGTTAACGTCTTGGAGCAGCCTGGGGGGCCATAAAGTAAGACGCCCTTTGGTGCCACAACTCCAAGTGAATTGAATGTTGGCGCAGCTTGCAATGGCAACTGGACTACCTCAGTAAGCTTTCTCTTTAGGTCCTCCTGACCGCCGATGTCACTCCACCGAGTTTTCGGCATCTCCAAGAATATCTCCCTCATGGCTGATGGTCTTATTTCTGCTAACGCGTTCTCAATGTCTTCCAATATCAATTTGGCATCGACATTGTTAGACTTCAAGGCCCTGTTTACGGCAAGCATGACAGACTCTCTGCACAAGGCAGACAAATCAGCTCCAACGTAGCCGTGGGTCTTGGACGCTATGGCTGATATTTGGTCCAGAGAAATTTCGTGTTTGGCAGGATTCATCTTCGCGAATTGCTTCAGAAGAATCTCGTAACGTGCACCGGAGTCTGGTATACCAATTTCGACTTCCTGATCAAATCGGCCAGGTCGCCTCAAAGCTGGGTCGATGGTATTTGGTCTATTGGTCGCTCCCACCACTACCACTCTTCCGCTAGTGCTCATGCCGTCCATCATGGTAAGTAGAGTAGCCACAACTCTCGATTCAGTTTCCCCCGAATCATCAGAGTTTCTGTTCGGGACGAGGGAATCGATTTCATCCATGAATATGATGGAAGGTTGGAACTTGTTGGCTTCGTGGAAAATGTCTCTGATCGCGCTTTCTGTCTCACCCAAGTATTTAGAAACGATGGAAGGTCCATTAACGGAAAGTACGTGTGCATTAGACTCGTGAGCAACGCACCGTAACAACATTGTTTTCCCCGTGCCGGGTGGCCCGTGAAGAAGCACGCCACGAGGAGGAGAGATGCCGAAGTCAGAGAAAAGCTGGGGATTGTGGAGAGGGACCTCGATGCTAGATTTCAAAAGCTGGATCTCTTTCCCGAGGCCGCCAACATGGTCGTACGTGAAGGGCTGTGGAAGCTGTGGGTATCTGGAGAATGAAATAGGCGTGGGCTCTGTCAAGGTCAAGGTAGACCTCCCTTTGAGGTATATGTAGATAGGTGACACTGTCTGGACATGCCCACCATCTCCGTTGAGGGATAATTTTTGGATTGAGGAAGTGAGACTTATGTCGGATTCGACTTCATTCACAGTAAGGGTGGCAGACTCTCCTTCAAATTCAAATGGAATAACGAGTCCAGGGCAGACTATTCCAGTAGCGTCTAATAGCTTTTCCACGGCTTTCTTCGCGGAATCTCTAGCAAAACCACTATCAATAGAGACCGAAAGGCTAGCTGCATACTCTGGTTGGCCGTGAAACCTGGAAAGCTCGATTCGGTCGCCTAAGACGGCGCCCGCGAGCCGGCGCAATGGTGACAGCATGAGCACCACATCGTGGTCAAGAATGTCCTCCAGATGCTGAACCGTTCCAATGACACCAAATCCTGTGCCAGTAGTGACACTAGCAAAGACTAATGTACCGTTTTTCCACTCCAATTCCTCAGCAACCTCGGGGTGGATGAGCACCTTGCTGGTCAGTTTACTGTCTTCGGGCGCGGGTCGCACAATGAAAGCGCTTGGAAGTTTCAATCTCTTCGGCTTGGCATCGGCTGTTGGAGCTGAGCCGCTGCTCTTCTTTTTCGAGCTACTTTTCGATGACATCGGCTCCTAACAATCTTGGCTGCAGCGCTGCGGAGTACTTCTTAAGCTCATCGCAGTTTGTGCAGGATAATAATCGACTCTACCGGCTGGTCGCGCGTACAGCAGTTGAACTTCGAACTAAGCAAGGCCGCGGGCTCGGAACTTGCTGTCACCTCGAAGAAAGGGCCGGCGAAAATAGCAATGCGCTTTGTCGCTCCTCTTTCCCTAAGACAGGGGAGAAGGAAAATACATACAGCGCGCGACTTGGCACCCACGGTGATTCTGGTTGCGGACACCTTTGCTAACAGTGATGGCATACGACATGGCATAAAAACTGTAAAGGACAGGCGAACATTCTATCCGGAGATTGAATCAAGGCAGTTCGCGCATCAGGACTCGGCGGCAAGGATCTTCAAGCTAGCCAGTGAGGATGCCCGAATTGCGTCTCAAATGAACCAGAGATCGAGCACTATACTGCACTTTTTGGGACCTCAGTTCCCTCTCACAAGTTCAGAGAGACTCGCTATCTTGTGCGGACGCTCAGACTTCGATGCTGTTGTGACAAGCCACTCTGCTGCTGGTCCAGCTAGAGTGGTAGACACTGCAAAGCTACGAGCCTTAGGTGCTTCTGCGTTCACTTTGCAGCTCAGCCTAGAGACCGTGTTTCTGACCGAGCGTTATTTATCGCTAGCGGATGAGGATCTCGTGCAAACTTTGCATATGTTTGAGGAGAAAACTCTCATTCCCGAGTTCATGAAACAAAACAAGCTCTATCACATTGTTGTTCCCTTTGTTGGATACACAACTTACAAATACCCCCTCGATACGGACGAGTACGTTTCATTGCGGGGTCGGATTCAAGATGCTTCTTCCATCGGAGCATTTTATGCTCTCATCGGCCTCTTGGTGCTAAAGTTCGGCCGAGCAGAGGTGCAGCATAAATTAATCTCAGAGAGAATAATTAACGGTAATAATGGGTTGGTCTCTATAGTCACCAGCTCCATTCACCAGAGAAAAGACTAGCATGTATATAGTTAATCTATAGATACAAGGATGCGCAGAACACGATATCTCGCTTGATCTTCTCCTGCGCTTCCGACATTTTTGAATGCAATGTAGAGTCGCCCACGATTAACGCTGCGCTCTTGACTTCACGGCAAATTTCGTCCAACCGCGTTATTACTCGCACAATCGTTCCCTCGGCCTCAACACTAATCTGCATGATTTCATTGAAAGAAAGGCCCCTCGCCCATTCGTACACCACATTCACAAGGGCAAATCTAGGCTTTTCCAAGAACTGCAGCTCCTCGGAAGTGAGGGCAACCTGGTTTTCTGTGTACACATCAATTACATGTTCCATAATCTTCATGATTGTGTTCTTTCCTTTTTCAAGTCGAGGGGTCAAGAGTGGGTCTTCCTCTTCATTAGTGCGTCCCTCATAAACAAAGACAGAGAGCAATGCGACAATCTCCTCGGGTTCGAAGTCACCTAAGAAGTTATCAAGAATCAATTCCGTAAGTACTAATTCCCATCCCGAGTTAATTTCACACGCAACTCTGCCCTTTAACAACACATTTTGCTTCTGGTCGATAAACTCCAAACTCTTCAACACGTTTAATCGCTGCTCATAATCCGGTAGTAATTCAAGATTTTCATCTGAAATCAACCGTTGCAAGGAGCTAATCTTGTCTCTAACTTCAGCTTGAGAGTGCATCTGGATAAAATGATTTCTGAAATTGGGGCATGTAAATGAAACTTTCTCCTTTAATGTTGGTATAATAGTCTTTTTCTTCTCCAACAACTCATGGACAGATAACAGAGTAGCTTCACTGAATGCTAGTTCTTTCATAGTAGTCTGGTGTTTCAAAATCAGGCTGATCTCATCACCGGCCTCTCGAATCGTCTTCGGGTCATTCTGTAGTATGCCTTTGATCAGTGCCCTCAATCTCGCTTTGCCAATGAAGCTTATTCTATCGTAAGGAGCAGCAGAAACCTTCAAATTGCCCAGGAAGTGTGCTTTCTTTGTATGTTTCGATAAAAACCGCTGATCTGGTAGATATGGAACTCTGAGGTCAGCGCTGTGCTCATCATACTCTTTACCGTGGTCGAATGTGAGGAGAAGCAAAGAGTTTGTGTTGCTGTCTGTGCGGATAATGAAACCGAGCCTTAACACTTCATCTTCATCTCTGAACCACACTGATCTCCCAACTTGTAACATTGAGGCTCTTAGCATTGGCTGTGCATTGCAATCTTCCACAATCTCTCCGTAGAGTAACCGATAGGATTCAATGAGATCGTATGTTTCGTCCATATCTTTAAGGTGACAAAGATCGCAATCGTCCAAATGTAACGAGTCCAACTTTTCAGTAAGCGAAGCCACGGTCTTCTGGTGTTCTGGAAGGAGGACTTGAGTACTGTTCTCGCTGAACGAGTGCTTGATCATTTCCTCGACTCGCAAGGCTTCTATTCTCAATAAATTGAGAATCATGTTATATGTGAGTCTGAATTGTGACAGCAATTTTGTTGGTGTGCCAAGTGTTATCTCCTTGAAGTCAGCGGGAGTTAACGGTTCATTGTAGGACATAATTATGACCGTTCCTGTTGTGTCTAAACCTCTTCTACCGGCTCTTCCAGACATCTGGGTGAACTCACCTGGATATAAGTTTCTGAAGTCTCTTCCATCGTGCTTCCTCAAGGAGCTGAAAATAACCGTTCTTGTGGGAAGATTCAAACCCATGGCAAAAGTTTCAGTTGCGAAAAGGACTTTAATCAATGTCTTCGAGAAAAGAATCTCAATACACTCTTTGACAATAGGAAGCAATCCACCGTGGTGCACAGCGATTCCCCGGCTCAACATTTCTCTAATCTTAAGTATTTGTGGTAGTTCCCTGTCTTCCCTTTTAAGTCTAGACACAGCACGATCAATAAACATATGAATTTCAGACTTTTCTTTCGCAGTGCAGAAGTCAACGCTTCCGAGCGTGTCGGCGTACTCTTCGCACTTCTTCTTGGAAAACACAAATGTGACTGCGGGGAGCAAGTTCTTCCTCTTGAGTTCTTGTACGACATCTAGCCACGTGCCTTTATTGGGACCATCGCGACCCCAACTTTTCTTGGATGTACCACGAGCCTGATTTGAAAACCTATTGCCTCCACGCGCAGTACCACCACGACCTCCACGCGAACCTGCTCCCATAGATACATTTGGAGGTTGCTTTTTGGTGTCTCCCTCCAATGCTTCCTTGTGCTTTCTGAACTCTATCTCTGAGAACTTCCTTTGGGCATCAACAGCTTTGTAAAGTCCTTTTTTCGCCCAAATAAATATTTCAAGAGGCACTGGACGCTTAGGTGTAGATATCACATAAATGTCTTTCTGCTTAGTTCTTCCTATCCAGTTCGCGAATTCGAAAGTATTCGGTACCGTAGCGGATAAAAGGATGTACTTGACATGATCAGGAAGCATAATAATAACCTCCTCCCATACGACACCTCTCTCGATGTCATTAACGTAGTGCACTTCATCAAATATAACAAATTCAACATCTCTGATGAGATCTGCACCCCGATATAACATTGAGCGCAAAATTTCTGTAGTCATGATAAGACAGTTTGCCTCAGGGTTGATTTGAACATCACCTGTAATCAATCCAACATCAATATCTTTGAAGGTCTCCTTGAAGTCTCTGAACTTCTGATTTGAGAGAGCTTTTATCGGCGATGTATAAATGGTCTTGGTCATGTTTCGTTTTGTCATAGCAATCGCGTACTCAGCCACGACAGTTTTACCAGCAGAGGTATGAGCTGCCACAAACACCGAGTCTCCCTGCTCAAGATGGTACACAGCCTCCTTCTGAAATGTGTCCAATTCAAATGGCCAAGTGCGTGCCATGTTAGGCACAACCTCCTCGAAGTTTTCAAGTTTGTTGAGCTCGACCACATGGGCCCATGTGTGCTTCTTCTCTTTCCGCTGGGTCAAGGCATTCCGCATCGATGCATAATCGACAGGCACGATGCCCTCGATCTCCTCTGCTTCAAACGGTGCAGGTTTGGCAAGAAGCGAACCGTCGTCTTTGGCTGACATCAGGGAACTCGCCTCATCGTCTAGTTCTGTATCACCTTCTTCATCTCTAGCAATGTCAAGTCTTCCATTCTGGTACTTGTTTGTGTCACCTAGGTACAAGCCGCGACTGAAACCTTGTGGAACATCAAAGAGGCCATGTTCATTGCGATGGAGGTAAGTCTCATTATCATCAACTCCAATACCCTTAACTTTGCTCAGATTCAATAGACCACCGGGCTGAAATGGCAAGAAAGTAGTTTTACCGCGAAGTGCTTCCGTTTTTGACGTGAACTTACGGTTTATCAGCAAGGAATTGCTCAGCGTGGCGTTGTCGACCTCGCTCAAACTAAGCTCTTCTTGATAGCCCGATATGCCCCCGGAGATACCTGAGCGCTTGAATCTGATCAGGGTCCGGCCAATTGGTTTGGGAATGTTCAAGAGGCTGTTGTAAATGCGAGAGTACTCCACATTTGGAGGGCAGTAAAGCAAATCCAACACATCCCATGACATTTCCTCGCTAGGCTCCAAATGTTGCCTCTTTATCTCGGCCAATTTCTCCTCATCACTGGGCTCCACTGGCACATATTTGCTTCGCGCATTGGGATCGATGCCTACGAACTCGCCCGCGCTAGCCATCGTGGTAAAAGGAGATGCTAGTACACTGTGAGACAAATGCATATAATACTTGTCACATCATATGCAGGCCCTGAAAGTCTACAAGAAAGTCGTTCTGATATATTGATTTGTACATGTGCTCACAACTTCGGCTTGGAGGCATCGGGACCACCGGCTGTGGCAACTGGGTTGATTTCCAACTTGCCGTGGTCATTTTGGTCTTTGCCATCTTCTCCAAAGAACACCACCGTCACTGTCAAATCATCTCTATATCTCCTGGAAACGGGGTTAGGGATTGAAATTAGCATGGAAGTCTGCTCCCTAGAACCACCATTCGACAAAGCATTGCGAATCAAATGCGTAGAGACATTACTGTCTTCCAACAAAAATCCGCCACCGCCTGACTGCCGTGATTTGCGGAAGGGCTGTTTGGAAGTCTTGTCATTCGTAACATCCTTCACCTCAGGAAGCTTGTTCTCGTTTGAGCGGAAATAATTCCAAACAGACGTTTGGGGTTTGACCATCTTTTCCTTCTCCATCCACTTGACGACTAAACCAACAATTTCTTCATTTGAGAGCATTTCGTACAAACCGTCCGATGCCATGACCAAAAAGTCGTGGTTCTCGGGACTGATCTTGGTAGTTGTAATAACTGGTTCTGCAGTGACATACGGCGGTGAGGCCAAATTGTTGGGCAAGCTGCGACCGAAAAACTGCTTATAAATTCTCTCTTGAATAGAAGCAGGGAGCTTATAACGGCAGTCGCCAAATGCTCTTGTGGGCTCAAGGGTACCAAGCACTCTTCCATTCTTGATTGCATTCGGCTCATCAGGGTGCTCGCTGATGACACGAGCTACTTCAGTAGGGTTGGAGCCAGTCTGATCAATACTGAGCTGCCTCACCGTCCAGCGATTGTCTTTAAAGGAGCCAACCAAGGCCCGCGAGTCTCCAGTGACAGCAACCTTGAGGAGTTTCGAGTTGGTGTCGTAGAAGGAGAGCAATGCGCAAGAACCTGACAAGGCAGGCATCAACAATTCCGCAGCCTTAGCCTTGTTGTTATCATTGAGAAGCTTCTCTATGTTTTTGTTGACAATTTCGTGGTCCAACTTTAGGAATCCATTCTTGATGGCCTGGTCGATGGTAGCACTATTTGGCACGTAGCGCAAGTTCTCCTCGTTAGCAGGCTTGAAAATGGTACCGAGCTCGTGGATCACATATCCAATGAGTTGATCCCTGAGCTTACTGCTGGTGGTCCAGCCACCGTGGCCATCGAAAATTCCAAAGAACATCCAATCAGTCGATGTACGCACGTTGTTGTCCTGCAATATGGGGACCTGGACAATCTCTTCGGCGCGATCATCTTCAATGGGAGAGTTCAGTGGAAGTTGGCAAATGTCATATCTCTGCACGCCTTTGCCTCGGTTGACGTAGTAGCTCTCCTCAAACTCACGTAACTTCGCGCTCACCTGCTCTTCATTCAATAAAAATACTCCTTCCTTGTGCTGTTGATGGCTGATGCTATTCTTCTGGTGCATAGAGGACGTGGACGTCAGAAAGAAGGACGAGTTATCCTTTTGAGGCAGTACGGCAAGTGGCAACACACGGCCGCTCTTCCCGCTGGCAGCACCGCCTAATGGGGAGGGAGGAACCGTATCCAAATTATAGTAGTTGCGCTGGTTGAACGTCACGTACAGACCGACGATAATGACACCGGAGACTAATGCCACGTTTCGCCGCCGCGAGAGCCGATTGGTGGTGCCAGTACTGCTGTTATTGCCGTAGCTGCCCAGAGTACGCGAGGCGCCCGGTCCGTGTGAGTAGTCCCTCGCCGCCGTGCGCACCGGCGAGCGCACCGCATGGCGACCGGCAAGCAACCGCCGACTGCTGACGTATAGGAGCCTCGGTCGCACTGAGAGTACGTATACCATTGGAAAGCGGTTGAATGATTAACGGTTGTAGACGGAGGGAACAAGACTAGCGCGACCCTTGCTTGATTGGTTTATTGCTCGAAATGACACAAAAGCGTGGCTTATCTAAGCTGTTTGGACCTGCCCTAGAACCCGTTTTCCAATGGCGGGGATGGCTCTGGCTTAAGCAAAGCATAGGATTTGAGCCAAGCACGTTGAATACTAGGAGTCACTTCGACGAAGGAATAGCACTGTGCTGCCTTGCTGTTCTTGACACAAATGTTCCTGCGTATACATCTATCGGGGTTGCAGCCCATCAAAGTGCCTCGATTAGTTAAGGGAATTACAAAAGTTGCCAAACGCAGAGTCAAGCAACTTGAAGCTGCACAATCATGCCAATAGAAACTACATTACCTGATTGAAGATTAATTGCCGACAATATACACACTGAAAAGCTGCCGCCTGCAAGCCGATGGCCGTACTGCGCCGAATCCTGATAGCTAACACCGCAACGTCTGTGTAAGAACCATACTATATGTACATGCAAATACACGGCACGCCTAGAGCACCCGGACACAGTCTCCCTCACACATCTTCTCGCAACTCACCTCGCCATCCAACAACGCATTTGGCTCACTTTTCAGACAGGAATGACTTACCCCACCGCACTTAGGCAGCAACGGTAACCTCGACGTCCACACCGGGCTCGATGGTGATCTGAGTGATCTTCTTGACAATGGAGGCAGGGGCCTGCAAGTCAATGACTCTCTTGTGGATTCTCATCTCGTAAGCGTCCCAGGTCTTGGAACCCTCACCGTTAGGGGTCTTTCTGGTGGTGATCTTCAAGACCTTGGTGGGCATTCTCACGGGACCCTTCTTGACAATGTCGTTCTGGGCAGCGCTTCTGATGATGTTGGCAGACACCTTCTCCAACTGCTTGACCTTGGTGGAGGTCAAGGTGATTCTGATCTTGTGGATCTCCTGCTCAGGGACCTGCTTTTCCTTGTTGATAGTAGACATATTGACGGTGATTTGACGTTGTTGGAAAAACCTGAGCTATACCGCGACTAAAGATATGAGAATTTTTCAGTCGTGCAAATTCCAGGGTTTAAACCCTTCTATAATTTTATCACGTGATTCCCCAGATATTCTGACCAGCGGTGTCTACGGTGAGCCCAAGATGCTATTGGCATCCCAAAGGACTGTAGGCCAAAGTGAAGGCTGCAATTACATGGCTGTGTGGTTTGCCGACACATATGATGCATATGGGGTAGAGAGCGGGTAAAGCCGACATGTTTGGGGCTGTCAGCGGCCTCTTCCTCTGACAAAGCTCAAGACTAGGCAATCTACGATCGAACTGGCGTTCTTAATGAATACAGATGTCACTAGCGAGTCTCATAACAGAAGAAAAATAATCAGAAGTCAATTTTGGTTTTTCTCCATGGGGTTTGTTTTGGATTAAGTCAGAGAGATTCCCAATTGAAATGTTCATCATTCTATTCGCCTGCTGCTATGGTACTCGCTTTTGAAATCCCGTAAATCGTTTCCTAAGTGCATTTCACAATATGATGAAAGAGATGGAGAAGCGATGAGAATTAAATAATGTATGGTAGTGTGCGCACCGGTATATCTGGTTGCAGAAGGAGACTATCAGAATAAGCACCCTTCCACACACACATTAGTGCAAACCGTATGAAGTTGGTGTTCTTCGGTACCCTAGTGAGACGATTGCTTTTAGAAAGGGGGAATGATCCCATAGTTTTTTACGATGTCTTAATATTTGCAAAATTTCGCAACTTTGACAATAGTGGAGACGATATATGACATGCATTTCTATTCATAAGTTATTGTGAAAGAGAAGTGAGTTCCTTCTCTAATCCAGTAATGCACTTCCACATGAGGCTGAGCTCTGCGTCGTCAGCATAGCCACTAGTGGCCCACCGGATGCGTCCTTGGTGATCAAGCAAGTAGATGTAGCCGGAGCACGCGTTATCACAGTAGAGCTCTTGTTTTACGTTGAATGGTAGCAAGTGTTCTGGAAGGACAAAATATGTGTTGTGTCTTTCCCGTGGAAGCATTCTCCGAATGTTTCCCTTTGAGAGGTTCACCATAAAGCCTTTAAGCCAATTTTGGGGAAGATTAATATCTATGACCTGGGATTTGGGATGCTTCGCATTAAACTTTGCGTAATCAGTGCCAAGGAAGTCACCGTCAGCAGTTTTAAAGTATGTCTCTGTACATCTTTCACCAGAGACCGTGGAGAAGAGCCGTACGATGCTAACTTTACCTTCAAAGAGATGTGACAAACGCTGATTACTGTTCGCTAGACTCGCAGCCACAAAGTCAGGAAAATACTTCGATTTGTCTCTTTTGAAAAACAGCACAGGGGGAGTGAATATTTTGCCGTTAGTGTTGGTAAATGACTTCGACTCGTAGAAAGGAGAATGGGTAATCTCGTGATCTAGCTTTTGCTGGCGCCGTTCTTTAGCCTCTCGGGAAAATAAGGAGGTACTTATGTTTGCTAGACTGAAGCCAGGAGCATCATTAAGCAACTGAGGACTGTCCAAACCGAATGGGCGAGTTATGCTGATTGACTTCTCCAACGGGGGTTTGCTAGCCTCCTTAAGAGTGGTGGTGAATCGCGGACGACTCAAGTTGCAACATGCTGGGGTGCTACTCAATGCCCGAATCGTGTAGCGTTGCATCCTTGAGGAAGGACTACCGACAACGGCCAGAGTCCACTAGAAGTCTGGGGTTGGTAGTGCGCTCACCGCAAAAATTTACTGACGGGTGAATCAACACTACAACGAGCAAAACTACTGAAGAAGCATAGTTTGGCTGACTGCACCACTGCTCCGTTGAATGAACTGCATAAGTGATTACTTCAATCCAGCATAACGCTCCCATGTCCATACTGTTAAGAGATGGATTGGCCAACCAGTCCGTGGACCTTGTCCTCGAGGACTTGTTGGTGCGATTCTTGGTGAATGTTCCCGATGAAGACTTATCGTCCATTGAGCGAGTCATGTTTCAAGTGGAGGAGGCTCAGTGGTTTTACACGGACTTTCTTCGGCAAATGATTCCCTCGCTTCCGAATTGGAAGATGAAGGCGTTCAGCACAAAGTTATTAGAGAAATGTCCCTTGATATGGAAATGGGGTGATCCAGCCGATGCTCTTTCGCACTTCGGGAAGTACAAGCTGACGATTCCGGTTCGAGGAGTGGCTCTTTTCAATAAAGATTTATCCAAGTTGGTCCTCCTCAAAGGAAAAGATTCAAATTCCTGGTCATTCCCTCGAGGAAAGATTTCCAAAGACGAGACCGATATTGACTGTGCTATTCGAGAGGTGATAGAGGAGACTGGTTTCAACGCGAAGCACTTAATATCTGAGAACGATGTCATAGAGCGCACCATTAAGGGAAAGAATTACAAAATCTATTTGGCCAAAGACGTTCCCGAAGATTATGCCTTTGAACCTTTAGTGCGTAATGAGATCTCCAAGATAGAATGGTTCGATGTGAAATCACTCCAGAAGAAAGTCAAAAATAACCCGAACCATTATTTCATTGTGGGAGCCATTATGAAGCCATTGATGCGTTGGATCAACAAGAACAAGGGCGTGTCCACCGATGCTGAAGTTATGTTGCGCGTTGAGTACAAATTGAAACAGTTATTGGGAATCAAGCAGCCTAAACAAGAAAATGTTGACGCAGGGAGAGAGCTATTGACCATCTTGCAGGGCGTTGGCCAACCGTATACCGCCGGGGGTCCAATCCCTGGTCCTGCCTCTGGCCAAAATACTGTCAGCATGCATATACCTCAGCATTTGCAGCACCAAATTCCGTTTTTTGCGAATCCCATATTACAGCAGGGAGCTCCATTTCACCCTGCACAGCCGTTTTTCCCACCACCTCTCCCATTCTTGCAACCACCTCTCCTGCAGTCTCAGCACCCTTTCCCCATCTCTCCGTCCCAGCCTAACATTTCTCATGAAGCCGACTTTTTGAGACAGCAGCCGAGTGCTCTGTCGTTGCAGAAACCGACAATCGGAAAGCCTTCAGAAAACTCGAGGGAATTCTTGTCGATTTTGAATACACGGCCACAAAAGAAGTCCGAGCGCAGTCCTTCAGAATCCAATACAGAGGATGCAGCCAAGAACAGGTCCAAGGCTCAACTGCTCTTGAGCTTGTTCAAGTCGGCCCCGACTCCCGAGGCTCTAAATGAGGGAGAGTCCACTTTACGGCCTCTAACTACTGGTATTCCCCGCTTGAACACAGAGCCCGAACCGTCTAATGAATTGGAACAGTCCATGAATAACCAACTGGAGTACGATCTTCCATTGCCCGGAAAGAGGATGACTATTCTCAAGCGAGAAAATAAGGCAGGTTCGCCTGCTTCCGAATTGCTTGGATTGCTCAGGAAGCCGGCAACGGAGTCATCTTCTCCAAGTGAGCCGCCTAACGTACGTGGCACTACGGATCGGACGAGTTCTAATCACTTACTACTGCTCTTAAACGGGGGAAAGAATAAAGAGGAAGACGCGGAGAACATCTCTCAGCTTAACAAGCCCGCCCCATTGCACGATGCTTCAAACGAAATCTTGGGAATCTTGAATGGCAGGAAGAACCAAGAGACGTCTCCCCCCAATGCCGACATTTTGGGATTGCTTAATAGTCCCAGCCAAGGAGGAAACGGAACTGACCCAATCATCCAGGACGCTGAGGATTTTGAAGATTTCGGAGACTTCGAAGACTTTGATAACTTGAATGTGGGCTATTCTGGAAACGGTGTCGATATTGAAAACCATTTCAGTATACAGAGTGACGACGATTACGACTACGGCATTGAAGCACCTGTTGTATCGGCACCTCAGCAGCAGCCATCCTCATTGCTCAAGGATACAACTTCTGAGAAGAAGAAGATCAAAATTCTCAAGGCTGGCGATCCATTTGATCCCTTTGCAACGAACGACAGCAAGACGAGCGAGCTGCATATCAAGCCAGTGGACGACGTCGCAACTTTACTTCAAGGTGGAAACACCAACGCCCCTCACCACAGTTACGACTACACTTCGATCTATGGGAACCTACCCAAAGAAGATACGCCAAGCCAAGCACCATTGAAATCTCCTGGAGAGAGCAATCGGACCGCATCTGCATCCCTTTTGGGGTTGCTCAAGAGGGGGCCATCAAAAAGCATCCAAGGCATGACGTCTTCTTCCAGCATACCTCCCACCCAGCCAGAGCAGCGAACATCACAGTCTCCCGCCCTGGACCTTCTTAGTATATTGAAGGGACAGAGGTAACATGCGGCGAACTACTCATCGTCGTATTTGTCATATATGCATCGTCTATACATCAAAAAATGTCTCAAAGGAGGACTTCATCAATTTTGGTTTGCTTCGTTTCGTAGGTATTACAGCGAGCCTCTTTTCGCTCGATCTGCTCAAGCTATGCTTGACGACAGTATTTCTCTTTCTCCCCCCAAGGGGCTCGGCGACCTCCGCCACGACATTGGGGCTTTCGCAAATGTAGCAGTGAGTTCCAATACTGGACCGTGAGACGCGCCATTGCCGCTCGAATAAGTTTCCCGAGAGTACAAGCTGACAACCTCGAAGCGGCCTCGCCACATATTTGGCATGCACTTGAATCAGAATAGGAAGGGGCCCTTTCGCCATGAGGGCAGCCTCAACAGTATTGAGGAGTTTCCAATTGCCGTATGTTGTATGCTTTGTTGAGCTCTGTTCCATCATTCGTACACTGAATGGAGCTGAATCAAGCCATACATCGCAAAGCACACATTCGAAGCAAGACTCCTTCTTCAGCGCCACATCCATGAGGTGCTTGATCCCTTTAGTAGACACTTGGGAGCAATTCACTATTCTGATCAATGAAAGATTTGGAAGCTTGGCGAGCCTGCAAATGGCAGTTGCCAAATGATAGAGATACAGATCGTCGACATTTGGATTATTCGAGATGTCCAACGTCACAAGATTTGGGAGATTTATGACCAGTAACAAGTTATCTTTAGACCAAGCTACTTGGGATAAATCCAAATGTAACGAGTGTTCAAAAGATAGATTGCTCAAAGTTTTGATTATGGTTGCCGTAGGAAGCGTCGGACTAAAACTCTCAATACGAAGCCATCGAGAATGTGCAAATTGGCTTAGATATTGTTGTCTGGCCTCGGCCACGGATTGCGCCTGGTCCAGATCATATCGAACACTTCGGTAGTTAGGCATATGGCATCGAAACCATCTCTCCCCATTGAAATGAGCTGCAAACAAGCAAAATACACGGAAGCTATCATTATTAAAGGTACAGATAAGCGCCCAGACGTCACTCCAGATTGATGCAGAACCTGTTTTGAGATGGGCAGACGTTAAGGTAGACGCGTTTTGCGCAACAGCGTTCGAACAAAGCGACTGCAACAGTCCAGGATTCTGTTTTTCCAAATGCACCTGGTTGAAGCGTAAGAGAGGAGTATTGCTTGGCCAGGTATGCGATACCCCTATGGCACAATCACGGAATTCTGCAGAGCCACCACCAATTCTACTGCAGTTAGTGATAGAATCGTCGTGACTTTGTTGTTTTGGCCGCTTGACAGCGGCCCGATGTGGCCTTCGCCTGCGAAGTGCCATAGCTTTAGCTCTCTGTATATGCGATCACAACATCGGTAGACGAAAATGGATCTCCCCAAGGACGAAGGTGTGAGTATCAATCGAGGGAAACGTCCCTCGCTGTCGCGGACTTATCTTTGGATTATGCAGGACATCGATCGCGATGAGATGAGCTGCACGAAAAGTGCCTCCGAATCTATCACCTGTCACAAGAGTTTGTTTGAGCGAAAAACAATATGAAGTTGGATACCTCGCATATGCGGTATCTTACTGCCGATGATTACCGTGTGCTCCAGGCCGTGGAGCAGGGCCTGCGAAACCACGAGTTGGTGCCTACACAGATGATCCATAATTTTGGAGGACTCAGACTGATGCTGGCCACAAGTCGATCAATTGGTGATCTTGCAAAGCTCAAACTTGTGGCTAGACTTCGTAATGCTCGATACGACGGGTTTCGCTTGACCTATTTGGGAATCGACTATCTTGCGCTCAAACTGATGCTCAACCGTGGCCTGGTCTATGCCGTTGGTACCACCATTGGTGTGGGAAAAGAGTCTGATATATACTCTGTCAGCGACAAAGAGGGCATTCAAAGAGTACTCAAAATCCACAGGTTGGGTCGCACATCGTTCCGTACCGTGAAAAACAACAGAGACTACCTCCGCAACAGGCAGCTGTCAGGATGGATGCACCTACTGGGCCTCGCAGCTCATAAGGAATATGAGTTCATGAGCATCTTGTATGACAATGGCTTTGACGTTCCGCAACCGTTCGACTGCCTGAGGCACTGTGTATTGATGGAATGGATCGATGGGTATCCCATGCGCCAGTTGCGTGTACATTCTAATATTCATCGCCTTTACTCCGATTTGATGTGCTTTATAGTCAAGCTCGCATGCCATGGCCTTATCCATTGCGACTTCAATGAGTTCAATATCATAATTCGCCGAGAAGAGACACGCAGCAAAGATCAGACCGATTTTGTGGTTATTGACTTTCCTCAGTGTGTTTCTATCGATCATCCCGACGCTAAAGCATACTTTGACAGAGATGTGGAGGGAATTCGTCTGTTTTTTGAAAGGAAGTTTCGTTACCATCCGCAGCACGATCCTTCTATGTTAGAAACTCTGGGCTATGGTGATGGATTTAAATATGCTTATCCCAACTTCAAACGAGATGTGGAAAGATCCGCATCCCTTGATGTTGACGTTAAAGCTTCCGGATATGCAAAGAAGACTACAGGAAGACAGGAAGACAAAGAATTGGAAGCAGCATTACAAGGAATGAGAATACATGCCGTGGAAAGTGACGAGGATGACCTTTCAGAGCTTGATGAAGAATCGAGCTCTGAATTTGAGCTGGAAGACGATGCTGATGCTTATGATAATGGTGAACTTTTTGAGGAGGAGCTTCGGAGCACGAAGAGAGCAGAGGAAGAAGAAAACGAAAAAATCATTGAAGCACTCTCGAGTGGAGTAAAGGAGTTGAGGATGGACAAACTTGGAAACTACATCTTAGATGAATGATGAGACTACACTAAAATAGATATTTTCGTAGTATTAGTGGACCTTCAATACATAACGATACTTCTTTGACCCGAGAATAAAAAATGACATTTATACAGCTGATGATTATTCTTAACGAGTGCTCATACCCTTGGTAACGGCTCTCTTCAAAGCCAACTCAGCCTTTCTGTAGTCGTCACCAGAGGACTCCTCCAACTCCAAGGCAGCCATAGCGTCAGACAAAGCAGCCTCGATCTTGTCCTTGGCAGACTTCTTCAACTTAGCAGACAAGACAGGGTCAGTGACGGTGTTCTCAACGGAAGCAACGTAAGCCTCCAACTTCTGCTTCTGCTCGTGCTTCTTGGCGAAGGCGTCGTCAGAAGACTTGAACTTCTCAGCGTCCTCAATCATCTTCTCAATCTCGTCGGAAGACAATCTACCGATGGAGTTAGAGATGGTAATGTTGGCAGATCTGCCAGTCGACTTCTCGACGGCAGTGACCTTCAAGATACCGTTAGCGTCAACCTCGAAGATGGCCTCCAAGACGGGCTCACCAGCCTGCATGGGGGGAATGTTGGTCAAGTCGAACTCACCCAACAAGGTGTTCTCGGTACAGTTGACACGCTCACCCTGGTAAACGGGGAAACGAACGGTGGTCTGGTGGTCGTCAACGGTGGTGAAAGTTCTTCTCTTGATGGTGGGCACAGTGGTGTTTCTGGGCACAACAGGAGCGAAGACCTTACCCTGCATCTCAACACCCAAAGACAAAGGAATGACATCCAACAACAACAAGTCCTTGGTGTCCTCGGAGGTGGACTGGCCAGTCAAGATGGCACCCTGGACGGCAGCACCGTAAGCAACGGCCTCATCGGGGTTGATAGACTTCTCCAACTGCTTACCGTCGAAGAACTCAGACAACAACTTCTGGACCTTGGGGATTCTGGTAGAACCACCAACCAAGACGACCTCGTCAACGTTGGCCTTGGAGATCTTAGCATCCTTCAAGACCTGCTCAACGGGCTCCAAAGTAGACTTGAACAAGGCAGAGTTGATGTCCTCGAATCTGGCTCTGGTGATGTTGGCAGAGAAGTCCTCACCCTCGAACAAAGAGTCAACCTCAACGGTGGTCTGAGCAACAGAGGACAAAGTTCTCTTAGCTCTCTCACAGGCGGATCTCAATCTTCTCAAGGCTCTGGCGTCGCCGGAGATGTCGTGACCAGTCTTTCTCTTGAACTCGGTCTTGAAGTGCTCCAACAAGTTGGTGTCGAAGTCCTGACCACCCAAGTGAGTGTCACCAGCAGTGGCCTTGACAGTGAAGACACCACCAGTAATGTTCAACAAAGAAACATCGAAAGTACCACCACCCAAGTCGAAGATCAAGACGTGTCTCTCCTTCTCAGACTTACCGGCACCCAAACCGTAAGCAATAGCAGCAGCAGTGGGCTCGTTGATGATTCTCAAGACATTGAGACCAGCAATGGCACCAGCGTCCTTGGTGGCCTGTCTCTGGGCGTCGTTGAAGTAAGCGGGAACGGTAACAACGGCCTTCTCGACCTTCTTACCAATCTTGGCCTCAGCAATCTCCTTCATCTTGGTCAAGACCATGGAGGAAATCTCCTGGGGAGAGAACTGCTTGGACTCACCCAAGTACTGGACCTCAATGAAGGGGTTACCAGCCTGGTCAACGACCTTGAAGGGCCAAGACTTGATGTCCTTCTGAACAGTCTCGTCGCTGTAAGCACGACCAATCAAACGCTTGGCATCGAAGACAGTGTTTCTGGGGTTCAAGGCAGCCTGGTTCTTGGCGGCGTCACCAATCAATCTCTCCTCCTCAGTGAAGGCAACGAAGGATGGGGTGACTCTGTTACCCTGCTCGTTGGCGATGATCTCGACAGCGGAGTCGTAGGTAGCGACACACGAGTAGGTGGTACCCAAGTCGATACCAATAGCACCTTGGAAAACACCGTCAGCCATCTTGAAGTTTCGGGTTCAGTTGAAAAATTCAGTCCTGAAAAGAAGCACTTTCCTTAATATATAGAATGAAAAATTTTTCAGGCAGAAAAAAAAATGGGGTCAAGATGTTTTTCACGATGCCATCCGTACACCAAAATGCAACCACTGTACTCACACATACGCCCAACATGTGCTCAGAGTTACGCATTACCCTGCTCCGAGCCGTCGTCGCTTGGTATGGCAGTGTGGAAGCTTTATTTCTCACCAAGCCTTGACATGCTCTCCTTGACGTAGAATAATGCGCTGTTTACCTGCTCAATACGTCCTGAGAGGTAGACGGTTTGCATTGACCTTCGGCTGGAAAGAAGGGCCGTTTCTGCAATGTCCCCCGGCATGATCTTGATGTAGCAACCGGTGACCAAACGTATTCGGGAAACCCGCTGCCCACTAACACCAATAAGTGCTGAAATTTGGCTTCTTGAAAGTGAAAGAGTGACACTTTTCCAGTTCGCATCTGCGTGGTTTTCAGCTGATGAGTTCCCCGCTAAATTCCATTTCGGTACTAGATCTAATGACGATGCTATTGGGTCGGGTATCAGTATCAAAATCGGCCACCTAGAGGTCACATCGGCGATGTGTATGGAAATATCAACCTGGCAAGTCACAACAAAGCCTGCCGAGAAAGGCGAAGGAGAGACTTTACAAGTACTCCTACGCTTGAGATTCGCTGCAGCTTTCAAGCTCACAATACATGACAACGATCCATGCTTTTCTAGCTCTGTTTGGCATAATAGCTGGAATGTCTCTGAACGTGAACTTGTGACAAGGCAGCACGAAGGGAGTCGGTGAATAATACGATCTGGCCTTTGCTCGTCCTGCCCCTCTCTAATCGAGGGGCAGGATGCAAGATCTGTTATTAGATAGAATGGCATAACGGTGTTGCTTAAAACTTGAATGATAATCAGAGCGTTCTTTTGGAACGCATGGTTGCAAAAGTCTCTGGCATTGTGCAGGACAATAATACGGGGCCTGAACACTGTGGTTCTTCATTGCAGACTAATCGCTGCACTTGTCCCAAAATACTCTATATATTACACCTTCCGTAGGGCGCAAGCTTGTGCTGCAACGTCATAACAATAGTTATACTGGTGAAAGGTCTGCACCATCATCATGCGTGATAATCGAAGCTCGGCCACTAGGTTGTACACGGGATTGACGTTATCGTCCACAGCAGCAGGATTCGCACCATGGAAGAGTTGGTCAAGCACAATAAAAGTACCCGTACGGCCAACACCTGCAGAACAATGTACTATAGGAACGGGAACGCCAGCCGCGTCCAGCGCCTGGAGTTCGCGGATGTCCCCGGCGATTTTGATGAGATTTTTCATCAGTGGCGGCACATGCGCATCAGCCCACTTGAAGTAGTAAAATTGATATACGCGTGTTTTAACGGGGCCAGCCACAAGCTCGAGCTCAGTCAAGATGTACTCTCCTTCGGCATCTAGAGTTTCACCAACGTGAGTGACTGTAAGCAGCGGCACCGCAAGTCCATCGGCGACTGCTTGAGCACTGAAATCGAAAGTCTTCTCTGCTGCAGTGGGCCAGTATCGTTCCAGCTTCACCATACCACTTTCAATAAGTGGCGTGATCATAAGAATGATAGCAATATCCGTGCCGGTGGTCTTAGCCTCATTGTGCACCATGCTCCAAAAGTGAGCCGCCGTTCGGGATAGGGGACCCTGTGTGGCAATGTATTGCACGACACCACCGACGGAGATGTACAGGGCATTGATATAGTCCAGTGCCCCATTGGTGGTGGCAAGCTTCACTCGCAGTCCGTCCCAGGGGAAAACGTTGGAGTAGCGGTTGCGGCCCTGGCTCAGGGGCGCTGTTGCCACGGCAAGCAGCCATGGGGGGCCCGCAACAAGCCTCTCAGCTTCAGAATCAAGAAAACTTTGAAATTGCTGCCGCCGCGCGCTAAGCAGCGTCTGAAGATATCGCGGCCGAGTCATGCTGCAAAGGAATACTTCACGCCTATAGTCGCGTCCTAAGATCGTGTACTGCATATTGTATAAGGTCGGCCGGGACAAAGTATCGGCATCGTCTAGTGGTAAAGGATGTCGCCATTGGCTCTATTGGACGACTTGGCCAGCCGCATACCGGCACCAACTACAATTGCTGGCATTAATGAACAATATCTCGTGAGGTTCGGTGGCTCCAACAGACATGGCATGTAATATATGCAGGGAGTATTCCTTGGCCACAGCTTCTGGCCTCGGCCCGGCGTCATTGTGACAAGCTTGAACTTCGCCACAGTAACATGTCGGGGTGTCACTACCTCGGGACAAATTGCGCTACAGATCGAACTATCGAACTCTCTTGATTTGACAGAATATATCAAAAATGTGTCAAATTCGCGACGTTGCCCGTCAAAGTACGATGCGCCATTCAAGCTGTGTAAAAATTAACTGAAGTAACTCTATAGTCAGAATATATTACGGTCACTGAGTGGCGTCCAGCAAACGCTTTGCGACAACCTCCTCAGAATCGGTGAACACGCCTGCGGTGCGCAACACCTCATGGGTTTTAGTGACCACCAGCGGGTCAAGCGGCTTCTGGCCCACCGAGGTATTGAAGCGCACGGTCTTCAACCACTCGCGAGCATCATCCGCCGAGTAGTCGAGGTGAGTAGCAATGTGCTTCACCGCCTCATCAGGGTGTTGCCCAAAGAAGGAGATGCCCTCGCGCACGGCCTCGAGGAACTTGCCAACCATAACGCTGTCAGCGCCGGTACGCGCGGCCACTACCCACGACGGCCACGGCGTGTAGATCTCTCCCACCTTCTTGATTTCGCCCGAGTCATAGTAGCGCTTTGAAGTGAAGTGCTCCCACATGAAAGCCTCACTGTTGTGGTTGTCACCCGCCTTCAAGTTAACCGAGTCACGCAACGTGGCAAAGTTCTGGCACACGGGCCACCCCGAGAAGTATGGTGCCTTGAAGCCGTTCTCAAGACCCAAAACAAAACTCATGATATACGAACCGGAGCCAATTCGGGAAATCCCGATGCGCTTACCTTCGAGGTCGGCCACGGACGTGATGTCGCGATTGGCACCAGTGCTGACCGCCCAGCACAAAGGCAGTTGCACGTACGTATCCAACACACGGTAGGCAGCGTTGCCCTTGCCCACGTCAGCAAGGAATGCCTCCGTGAGCCCAACGGCGAGATCCACCTCCCCGTCACTCAACAACCGCACCAAGCGGCCCGTGCCCTCAATGACCGGCACAAACTGCACGTCCACGCCACGTGCCTCGTAGAATCCGTGCTGCTGGGCGAGAAACAATGGCGTGGAAAAGTGTTCGGGAATGTATGCGATCCGGAGAACCATGGTTTACGGCCGATCGCTGGTGGTCCGCGCCTCTTCCCACATACGCGTGCATAAACCAACAATCTTCCACCCACAGGTGCCACTTGGGCCGGCTCAGGAGCCTGCTGAGAACGTACAGCGGGGGACCCACTAGGGCCATGGTTCGTGTTCAATCCGAGCAGTAATCGTAGCAGTATGTGTTCTCCGAACCGCGGCTCCACTGCCAAGGTATTCCTAGGCACACTCTCATCGGCCCCCTCCGGTAGTCTACGGCAGTCGTCGACAGCGTTACTTGAAAGATGATAAATAGGATTGTGTCGCAGTGGCAGCACTCAGCAGCTGCAGCCATCGTCCCTTCTCTGCGCCCCAGCCAGTAAGTCGATGCGGCCCTCGCCGCCTTGGCCCGCCTCGGGCTGGGTGATCCCTCCGGTCGGCGCTTCGGGAATTTTCAGACCAATGCCAATGAACACATCGTTCACATTGTGGGCGGTCTTGGCCAGCGTTTCGAAGAAAAGAAGGTTCTCCTCGGCGGCGAGTGCCCGCCCCTCTGCCTCCAGCACCTTGCGCAACAGCTCCTCTCCGCCGTCGTCCTCTTCTCCGTCCACAAGATCGTACTTGTTGCCCACGAGAGCGATGATGATGTCTTTGGCCGCTTGCTCGTGCAACTCTTTGATCCAGTGGCGGGCCTTGATGAAGCTCAGTGGCTTGGTGATGTCGTACACCACAAGCGCCGCCTGCGCGTTACGGTAGTACATGGGCGCAAGCAGTGCAAACCTTTCCTGTCCCGCAGTGTCCCAGATCTCGTACTTGATGGTGCGGTTGCCAATGTTGCATTTCTGCGTGAGAAACGCAGCACCGATCGTAGGCTCCTTGTTTTCCTGGAAGTCATTGCTGACGAAGCGCAAGACAAGCGACAGCTTGCCCACAGCAGCCTCCCCGAGGAGGACCAACTTCACACTCTTGACCGACATGCGTGATGCCTTTGCTCCCGCGCCTGCGCACCTCACTCCTTATCTCCGGTGCGCGCACGACAACAGTGCCCCACAGGACACGAGGTCCGAGCCAGGCGCAGTACGGCAAGTGCTCATCAAGCGGGCATTGCTGCCCAGAAAGTAGGCAGCATGGTATCCACCTCACAGGGATGGCACATCTGATTTCTCTAGTCTGGAAAGTACTTACAGCATACGTATGATCCCGGCGCCGGGTTCTGCGGGCCGATCAGGCAGCCTGCTGCTATTACTTGCCCGGCGTGGGCTGGTCATCAAGCGTGGCCACCCAGTATTCGCACTCGTAGATGAATGCTCCCATCGCCTTCACGTCGTGGCTGTAGGGGCTCTCTATTCCGCTCTCATGCTTTTCAATGCGAAAACCAAACTTGCCCACCAACTCCAAGAGGTCTTCTTTGGAGAGCTCGAGCCCCTTGTTGGTGGAGGGCACCTGCTGTGGCTGTCCATCCGCCGTAGACCGCGTCACCATGTGCACGTTGTCGTCGTCCTCAAAATGCCACAAGAGGGGCCCAAAGTTGATCCATTTACCTCCGGTAACCAAGCAATGTCGGAGCGTCTTGAGGTAGTCGATTACGTTTGAGGCCGTATCGAGGAAGAAGCAGGTCACCACGACATCGAAACTGTTTTCGCTTTGGGCGCTGAACGCCGCCGCCTGGGCATCTCGCATACTGCCACTGGGGCCATAGAGCTCGGTGAAGGACCCTGCAGTCATGGACATGAGCTCACCGTACTGGATGGCGCCGTCCTCGGCCATAAGGCGGCGGAGCTCTTGGGGGTCCACATCAGGAAACGTCACTGGTCGCGTTTGGTACAACCGCCGGCTCACATTCAGCGCCTTGTGTATGTAGGGGCACACGCTGTAATTGTATATGAAATCACAGCTGTTGAGCACAAAGTTCAGCATAAGAAGCATGTGGTACGAGAACTCATTGCCCTGGCACCAGAAACCCGCTCGCACGAGATCATATACCAACCGGCCCAAGCCACACCCGGGCACAAGAACTCGCACTTTCTGCCGTCCCACTTCATCCGGGTATAGGGCCTCCAACTCCCAGCGGATACGTCCAAAGCTTGTTGAGCGCTGCTTCTCGCCGTCGTCGCCCCACTCGCGCAGAAGCTGGAGGAGCGTCAGCCGCACCTTATCGAATTCCAGGTAGCCTGCTTCATGCCACTGCAACGGATCCGCTGGCACACCCCACTGCGGTGCCATTGTCATGGCAACCTTCTCACAGAACTCACTGTTGATGTTGATACACAGCTTGAGATCGTTGAGGTGAGACTGATACCACGGAATGAGCTCGCGCTCATCCGCCGTCAACAGACTGTATCGAATAATGCGAGGCTTCACCACCTGTTCATACTCCCAGCGTTGGTAGTGATAGAACGCCAGGAGTACTGAGGTGAGCGCATCCTGCTCTCCTTGATCCATGCTCCAATCGCGGGCCTTGCCTCGATTTCAAACATGGGTATAACCTGCACTTTGGGCGCAACCTGCAAGCTGCAGTGCTCTCTGCCGCCCGGGTTTGGGGCATTGACCGTGCCTGATTTCCACAGACTGGGGGCCTGACAGACCGAGATGTATAACTTATAGCTCTACGTTGGCCAAAGGTATAAATGAACGAGAAATATTAATTGGAATAGTTATACAGGTTAGCGCCTCAAGTGAGGCAGGAGGGGGTCAAAGTCAGTAGCCAACAACCCATTCGGGCCAATGCTTAGAAGGTCCACTGGCTCCTCGGCATCCACGCCAAATTTATCCTCAGTTTGGTCCTGGATTGATACATAGTGCCAAGGCTTGAGAGTAGTGTGTGCAAACTCTTGCACTGGTGTCTCGTAGATCTTTACCTTGGACTTGAAATCCGCACGGAGCTTTCCGAGATCCGTGATGGTGGCCCGCCACTCGCGCTCGTTATCTATCGGGTACATGGCGGTTATTTGCGGACTATAAATCACCATGCGGTAGAGGAAGCCAATGCGCCGCAAGAGAAATGAATACAACCGGATGAGATAACCTGCCATAGTCTTCAACTCGCATTGCAACGGTTCATAAGTTTCAAATGGCACCAGTAAATTGCGTGGGCTGTCAAGCTCGGTGAAGACTTTTGGGTAGTCCATCAACGAGTAGACATCTAGCATCAAAGGGCTGCATAAATCCCGCAAGAACAAGAACTTCATTTGTGGGAACACAGCAAACAAGGACTTTGAAAGTGCCTTGATGAAGAGAAAAAGTACCATCTCGAATGGATCGTTGTTCTCGGTAATAAATGTCATTCTCAGAGGCACAAGCTTAATCCACCGGGACATTAACTGGAATATAAGCTCCTCTTGCTCCCTTATGCTCCCCAAACTGTTCTCTATTTTCACAATGTACTCCTGGAGTACGCGATGGGTGTAGTCGGCAAGTTCAGAGGCTTTATCAGCAACAAACATGGTGGTGTCATTCTTGGGAAGATTTTGCACCATAGAATTGAAACTATCCAACATGACGCTAAATTCAGTTAGGAAAGTCGGATCGTACGGTGGGTAGTACACCAGTCGCACAATGTTCGTCAAGAGGCGGTTATGGATGGGGATAAGAAATGGAGGAGGCTTACTCAACTTGCGAGCAATCTCGAGTTGAAAAGATAGCACCGAAAAAAGACCGTCGCGGAAACAATTGAGTGAATTGACATTTGCTTCGGGATCATATATGGACATGAGACTAAGGATGTAGGAGACCTCTGAGCAGAGCTCAGGCTCCGAGTTGCGGTTGAGGTACAGGCGTAAGTTAGCAATGACACGCGCGTAATGCTTGGTTGAGTGGAGAATGCAGAGACGCTTCAATGCAAAGTCGTGATCAAAGGTGTTGGTTGTGATGTAGTTGGTGGTGAGATTGAGTAAGCACAGAAACATAGTCTCCAGAGTAAACAGGCGCTGGAAGAAGGACGAGATCCATGAGTGATAAAGCAGACGTATCACGGGCAATTGCGCAGTGCCGTTCGCAAGCTGAGGCGCCAAATGGCGAATCTTTTCTTCAAGCTGAGCGATGTAATTGACTGAAACCTTGCGGAGCCGAGGAAAAGATTGTTGGGTGGCTATCTGATTGAAGTTGAGTGGCTGCGGAAAGAAGTCTGTGGGGAATGAATACAACGGATACACGATACCGTCTCCACCTTCAGACGTGGTGATAAGGGTGGAGAAATCTTGCTGGATAGGGATGTCTTTGGCCGTGGCGTCGAGAGAGAGCGCCAGAAGCTTGTCCTCACTTTCTTGCTGCTTGGCGCGGCGAAGCTCTGCGAGCTGTTCCTCGGTGTAATCGAGGTAGCCGCAGCGAACCTTGTGCTTAATGCAATTGAGACACAGAGGGAGGTTCTCCGAACATTTCACCCGACGCTTCTTGCAGTTGGGACAGCCAAGTTTTGAGTTTTTATGTTTTCGGCGCTTCTGGACTTCCGACATGGCAAAAGATGTGATTGATCTCGAAAAGCGCGGCGTGAGGCTTGTACTTTGGAAGCAGCTACTCGCCTGGAACGATCTTTCTGGTTACGTGCACGGCGACCTGAGACGTTCACCAGTGGGACAAACTATCACGGAATAGTGGTTGAAATAGTGACAGTGTGTGAGCGCGTTCCTCACTTGCACTCGGCGCTTCTTCTGAGAAACGTACCTGTACGTTCCGGTTGCACGTGAGGAGGAGGGTATCGCTATCACGAGATGAGTCGGTGGTGCTGCGTCGCTAACTTCACAAGCGATAGAGTATCAGGCGTGCTCGGTATAGGACGACTTTCCAGAAAGGGTACTATTATACGGAAGAGCTCTCGGCACCTGCAAACAAGAGTCAAGTGCCCGATGCTGCTTAATGGATCGGCTGACAAGCTCAACAAGCCACTGCGTCAAGAAAAGTGCGTGTTAAACGCCTCTTTGTTGCATCTATGAGCAACACCTGAGTCTACCGACTATGTGCAGTACAGGGTGTGCGCAGCGCCGGAGGCTTGGATCGCTGATGCGGCCGCGGGCGGCGGTAGGTGTATCGCGCGGACAATGCGGACTTAATTCGCCGCTGTGCACATGCAACACCAAGCACACAGCTCCAGACCCTGAATGCGCGCTTATTCCTCCTTCTACATGCGCCATACCGCTGCCAATAGCAGATCGTGTCCCTGCGCGCAAGGCCCTGCGGCGGTCTCGTGCGCCACACACTACTGGGATAGTTTTCCGCTTACGTGAGACGGCATCAGTGCATGCGGAATCAGTCCCTGATGCTTCCTGCACACAACGCGTAATATAGTTGGTCCATGCATTGTTGATTGTAGGCACCCTGATCGGGCTAGGTGCCATCTATGCGAGCCGGAGACGGTGGTTTCGAGAGGCGTAGTACAGTTGCACAAACCTCTGGTCTGTGCGCCATGCCGTGACGGGTGCTATTCCTGTAGACATGATATCGTAGTCGGGCCCGTGCGCTGCGTCCGCTGCAGATTCGTGATCATCTCTAGTATTCCCAGTCACCAAGTCCCGATAAGCACGCAATCCATCCGCCTGTAGTTTGTCGTTTGTGGAGCGTGGACAGAAGCGCTTAAACGTGACATTCACCTCGCCATCCAGGGTGTTGAAGATGTTATGGAAGTTGAACATAAGCAGAGGGTCTTTCATGACCTCAGACGAGAGCTGCCGCGTCTCCACCATGTACAGCAACTGCGCCGCATGCTGCGTGTTGTAGCTGAATAGCGTCTCATTTACCACCAGGCGGAATTGTGCGTCGTGAATCTTCAATCGTTGCACTGGCACCCCGCGGGGGAAATGCACGTTATGGTAAAAGCGGAGCCGTGTGCCATTGAACCGCCGCACAACAACCTCATTCAACTCCTTCGAAACGTCATCAAAGGGGACGTCGCTTCCACCATAGGTGGCACTGGGCTCAAGCTGGGGACCAGACACGAGAGCGAGGATGTTGGTGCGGCGTTGAAAGTGTGCCGTGACACGGGCACAGTAAACTTCTATGGGTAGCAGCGCCGTCGACAGGAATGCCTCGTGCCAGAGCTGCATACCGCCGAGGAAGCTGGCAAGAAAGTAGTATGCCACCGTGGGGTACATGTGCTCCATAACTTGTCCCATGGCCATGTAGAGCCAGCACACCGTGCGCTGATGCGGGTCACGGACCAGGGGTAGATGCAATACCCGCGGAGGAAGAATTATGAGCCACCTGCGCAAGAGGTCAAACACCACGCCGGGGTCGGCGCGGGAGCCGCTAATGCGTACAGTGGAGGACACATGCCACACGTAGTGCTGTAGGCGCCGAACCTGGCTCTGTATGGCTGATGGAGCATGCAGAATGCTATCCGCATACTGATTGAGCTGTTCGCCAAACTCGTCGAGCACATCGGACGGGTACGCCGGGAAGTGCCACGAGTGCGCAGCATGCATTAGAACGCGGTGCCATGCGGGAGAGGCCCGCTGCTCAAGAATGGAGAGTTGCCCGTTCAAATAAGTCACGGCGTTTGTGTAGTGCGGATACTCATAGAGCGATGCCTTGCTGAGGATACTTGACAGCTCCGCAGCCAAGTCCTTATCGAAATGGGCCGAGTTCAACATGGTGCGAAGCAGCGTGAGCGTCTGAGAGAAGAAGCGGAGGCACGCCACTTGGAGCTTTTGTCGCGTCCACTCGAGCTGCTGAATGTCGGGGGTGCCATCTGCGGCAGTTATCGACGCGAAGAAGTTAACTGCGGTGTGCTTGAGGTAGCACAGGGCAAACACAAGGAGAGCGAGCACCAAAAGATTCAATTCCTCCCCTTGTTGCGGTTCAGTGGCATACTGAAATAGCTTGCTCACCACCATGCTAACCTCCAACGAGTTTTGGCTCATGGGCGTGGCCACGCCTTTGGGCCTTCGATGTCGAATCCGGGGGAGTTTTATCGGCATGAAGCGACTCCAGCTGCCATTGGTGCCACTGGGATACCCACCATGCAATGGGAAGGCCGGGTGCGGCCCTTCCTTGCGCTCCATGGTTGACATGTGTTTGTCTGACTAGCGCAATTCGTGCGCACAGTGAAAAAGCGCCAACAGCATGTGGTGGGGTAAGCGGCATGGGCAACCTGCACATGCCAACGGCGTGCCGAAAGTGTCAGTTTCGGCTTCGGCTCCCTCACCACGGCGAAACCTTCACTTCGAAGATTCGGCGTATTGTTTGGTGGGTATTCAATTATGTGGCTCTATTGTTCCTGAATCAACTTTTAGGCAACCACAAGTGACCTATTTTGCCATGCCTCAATGCCACCATCGTTCTGATTCGGTTCGGCACAAAAGGACCCTGCATTTAGGGCCCTGCCTCCACTACTAGCTCGTGCACACTGCAAAGTTACCCAGCGATTAATCACACGCCGATGGTGAAATAGTCGTATCACTACTTTGGATGGCCTACCCAACGCTCAAATTGTCCATACGTATATGAGTGTATATAATATATATATAGGATATCTAATAGTACAGTAGCATAGGTTAGCCAGGCCCATCCACAGATTTGAGCTGCTCCACACTGTTGGTGAGCTCGTGACGGCCCTGGTCGAAATAGTCCATTCGTCTGCGCGTATCTTCAATGGTAAGTCTGTGGCTATCGGAATATGCCATTTGAGCTTCTGCAAACTTTTTGATCAACGGCACAGGGTCAAAATCCGTTTCGTAGAAGCACCGTTCAAAGGCAAACTCTCGTTTGCCATTTGGTGCATCATACTGTGGATTCTCGAGAAATACCCGGAAGCTGGGCAGCGTTCTGAATTCCTCAAACATAGGGTAGTGGTAGTACTCGATCTTCGTCAGCAGGCTGAAATTGAGTAACTGTACTTCCTTCACATTAAGCTTCTGCGGAAGTACCTGAATCACCCCACAAAATTTATCGTCTGCTGGCACACTTTTCATATAGTCGTTGTGCAATATCGTCATTGGCCACAACTTGTGTCCGTATAAAACCGTGCGGTTGTCGAGGAACTTGATGATTCTCAACATCTTCTCCTGAAAGTATTTCAAGAATCCATACTGATACTCATCGAGTCCATCCGTCTCTTTCTCCAACCGGAACAAGTTAGGATGGAAGTCAACCTTGGGGCAAAATATGTGGAGGACGTCAACTGTAAACACACTCCGAATCATTGAGAAACAATGCTGCAAGCTGCGGCCAATGGCCAAGAAGAGGAGCGAGAAACATCTCTTGTATGGGGTCTCTGCTACCCCCATGGACAATACTTGCGAAGGAAAAATTCGAAACCACCTAACCAACATTTCAAAAAAAGTCTTTATAGAGGCGAAGTAAATATTAGAACGGTTCTCATCATGCACTTTGTACTTGGCCTTGAAATGGTCGTTTACTGCCATCACAAAGGGATAAAAGTCATTCGCTAAGTACTTGAAGAACTCCTCCAACTCAAAAAACTGGTGCTTAGTCAAATAGTCTCTTATGGAGTTGCGTGGCACCTCAGCTGAAAATATATCGGTAAAATTAACCAAAAAGTGCTTGAAACTCTTGAAGTCTTCGGCCAAATTCAATATTAAGGTGAAGTCATAGTCAGGAACAACGCTTGTCATTGTGTGGGCATTGAATATGTCGATTATGGTTCTCACAGTGGGAGTTATGGCGTAATACGTCGGAGCCTCCTCTGTTATTTTTCTCACAAGTAACGAAGTTCCCTTAAACATCAAGGCCAAGGTATCCACCGTTGCATGCAAGTGCAAGAAGGTAGCCCACGAGGAAAACAACGAAATTTTCGTCGGATACTCAATGTGCAAAGTGTCCAACGACGTACGCAAGTCTTTGATCAAAGTGCCATAGAAGGAGAAAGATTTCTGCGTCAAGATATCCAAATCCTTGAGACTGTAGAAAAACTCCTTTTCCTTGTAGTTGACCACGCCATTGCTCACCTTTCGATGGTTTATGTTGCCATCGGGGGTAATCTCGTCTTTCGTGATTGCATTTAAGTAGGGGCTATTCATAACGATATTGCACGCTGCTAGTAGCACATTCAAGCCCCGGTCAACGAAAAAAGAAAAGTAGACTTTGAGAACGGATGACTGGTTGAACACAGTAACCCAAAATTTGTGGAAGGTGTCGTCTGTCCAATAGGGGAGATAGACATCAGGAAACTCACGGTTGATGATAGATTTCGTTTGGGAATTGTGGAACTTTTGGAAGCGGCGCAAAAACGATTTGGTTTGGATTCTCTCGTCCCAGGGAAGAATGGGGAAGAAGGACTTTTGAACCATGGCACCAGGCAATGGTTTTCCAACTTTTCGGTATTTCATCGGCGCCACGGTATTCTTATTGCTCGGGGCTCTGCTTTCTGTATCCATCATCTCACTGCCGCTACTGTTCATTAGGGATTCTTCATAGGCAAAGTTCTTTTCGAAATCCTTGTCGAGTGTAACGTGATCTAGAGCGTCCTGGAATACAGAATTGCGCAAGTTGTCCCTCGTGAGGTAGAACTCCTCTTCAAAATTCGGAATGGAGTACGGTTGAACAAACAGAGATTGATTGTGCATGAGTTGTTCAATCCGGTCAGCGAGAAAATCATCATGCACCGCGCCTGCTTCTCCTCGGGAGCCAATGTTGGGGCCATTTCCATCCTGGTCGGCGAAATGAGTGTGGTGATGAGGCGCAAGGTACTGCAGAGGTATGCTTCCCCCCTGGTGTTCTCGGTGGTGTAGACGATGGCGCTGAGCGTGGTCGTGCGGTTCGCTTTGGGGAGGTCGGCTATGCCGTATCCGCTGGTGAGTTTGCAGGGAGCGGGGCTGAGGCTCTATGAACTGAGGAGGGTACTGATCTGGAGCCAGATACTGGTCGCGACTGGCGCGTTTTTCTAAGGCCGGTTCTTCGTGGAGAGGAGGCTGCGCGGGGTCAGCATGGTCCTGGTGCTGGTCTGGCTCCTCAGAGTGGGTCTGCCCGTGCAGGTTATTCTCGCGGTGCTGGTTCACGAGCATCTGTTCGACGCGCTTCTTTTCGTTTTTGCGGCGGATGTGGTCGAGTTTTTCCTTGGGAAAGTCTATGTAGCCGCAACGGTAGTTCTTCTTGATACAGTTCTGGCAAACTGGCAACTCCTCGGAGCACTTTATTCGCTTGGCCTTGCAGTTGGGGCAGCCGTCACGCAGGTTCTTGTGTGTACGTCGCGACTTGCGCTCCACGGGATGGTTTGGTCGGAACGCCATGGCGACGTGTGTCGGGGTGCGCCGCAAGGGGTGAAAGCTTGCTTCGCCAAGGGTCGGAAGGGAGTGGAGCCCTCAGGCGTCTTACCGGAAGAGAATCGGCAGAAGGTAGCTGCGCGCAGGCTGGCGCCACAGATCTAACCACGAGCGTGGGGCGAAGGACAAGCGACAATAGGCTTTTCAGGAGATGAATTCCAGCGACAATAGCCAGCTTGCAAGATACGCCAATCGCTGGAACCGCCGGTGTATCTTCGCAGGCACGAGTAAGGAAGGCGTGCGGTGGTCCGTGCACACAGTTTGCGGCAGGCAGGCGTGTGTGACGAGTGCAGGCTGGAGTCCCGGCTCCTTGTGCGTCTCGGTACCCGGCAGAAGAGCTTGCAAGAACAGGTTGGGGCCGCGCTTGCAGTGGACGCAGGACCGTTCTTGGATACACGCCATGGCTCCAATGCAGGAACATCTGCACAAAGTGCCGTGGCTATCGACCGCCGCGGGGTTGAAGCCGGGCTCGTTGCCAGTGAGCTACTTCGGGGCCCGGCTGCGGGTACGACGTGGCGACCCGAGTGGACCGTGGGCAGGCAGTCGCAGCATCGGGGACCTGGCCGCGGGTGGTGGCCCCCGGAATTGCGCCCAGATCTTGCAGCATTACCTACATGCGATTCGACCCCTCAGCACGTCAGCGCCGCAGCGCGTAAAATTAGCGCGGGTTAGGTTGCAACAGGCAGGCTGCTACTGGTCGACGTCACCGTTGCAGCGCTGTCAGAAACGTGCAGCGCGCCGTTCTGGGGGAGCGCGCGTCTCAGTCTTACTGCGGCTCGCTGCCAGGCCCGTGTGTTTTCACCCCACGGCACCACCTGCACTACAAAAGACGCTAGGCGAGACAAACAAACCATGGTGCCCTGGGCCTGAATTCAGCGCTGCACGCATACCTTGCATTTATTTTCTAGGCATTGCCAACGTGCAGGAGAGCTATTGTCCACCCCACTCCACGCTCCGGCCTGGGGCTTCGGTCTGGCACCCGCCCACGCCCGCCTTGGAAACGCTTAACGCCACTTCTTTTATCCCCCCCTACAGCTTGATGGTTCGGCGTGAAACAGTGCGCGTGGGAAGGACGCAGAGCTGCTGTCGCTGCAAACCGTAGACTGAAACTTACCTGTAGGGACCCCGTCCTGCAGAATACCTGCCCCAGCCTTCACCCATACCAATTGGTGTCGTATATATTTCTTATCAACCTGCATGAACGCCGTTGTTGCACTGCTATCAAGCCTCTCTCGCTGCACCACTAAATATCGTAGTCCTCAGTAAATGGCTGCCACTCGAGTTCCGTCAAATGCCGCATCGTGGGCCGCCCGTGGGGACAATTCCACGGCTTGTCTAAGCCATTCAAATTCCGCACCACTTTCACCATCTTGGCCGCGTTCAATGGCTGTCCCACCATTATACTGCTGCGGCACGCCCTCATGGCCAAGATGCTGCGCACTTTGCTGCAGCGTACCTGCGACGAGCCGCTGCTTTGACTGTGGATCAAGTGAATAAGTTCATGCAAGTCGCTCACATCGAACGTTGTGTTGCGCAGAATTGGCAACAGTACAAGACGCACACGCTCCCCGGGCGGCTTTGTGTCGTCAATCTTTACCTTGAATCCATTTTGCTCAAACACTTGTTGGTGCTCCATCACAATGAGCTCGTCAATCGCGCTGAGCTCCAATTGACGCGGCTGGATTAGCGCTTGACTCTGGAAGACGTACGTAGCGTTGAGGCGCTCAAAGTTGAACTTTTCGTCAGAAGCATGTTGGTCGATAATGAAGAGGTTTCTGCCCCGCAAGCTGACAAGAATGAAACCGAGATTGAACTGGCCAATAATTTCCATATCTAAAAAGTCCTCTTTCAGAATAGTCAAGGATAATTTGCTTTCGTCGGTGATGTCAGATAGTTTAAGCGCTTTTATTTCCGATGTCGCTTCCGGTAAGGGAAGCGGTTTCGGCTCGTAAGTGAGTTCCTTGCTTAGATTTTGTATCTCAACTGGCTTTTTACGTTCGTCTAGCTGAACAAGCTCAGGGGCCCGCAGCCGAATTCTCTTTGGAGTAGGTGTCAGCTCTTTTTCATCTGGGACTCGTTTTTGAGCCGTACGGTCATTAAATTGCGAGCTGGTTGGGACAGCGTCGCTGCGAAACCTCGAAAGGTTTATCTGCGGCAGTTTGGTTGTTGCAGAATCAGCATCCTCTTCCGTGAACAAGGTAGGACTACTTGCTCCTGTTTCGCCTCGAGTCATGCTATTGACATTGCCTTGGAGAAGGAATGATGTCTGCGCAATCGCAACTGACTCGTCAGCATCGCTTGCGTTTTCAGGTGAGTCCGCATCCTTGATCTCGATTCTATCATCATCATCATCATTTTGAGATTGCTCGTGCTCTTTCATCTCGTCATCCAGGCTGGATGACGACTCACTAACTTCCGAATAGGGGGATGCAATCTGCTCGGGACTGCTGTTATTACCTCTTTGCTCATCTTTCTTCGCATTCGTGGAGTGTTTGGTCTCATGTTGCACGGCAGAGTCAAGTGCCTGCTTTTGTGGTACTGTGGGGGGCAGCTCTGAGGGATATTGAACGTACTCAATGTGATACGGATGGGTGTCTGGTTTAGTTTCGTTCTCGCTAGCCTTCTGGGAGGGTTTCCTGACTGATGAGTTTTCTTCGGTGACAACCACCACCGAGTTCTTCTTGGGTACAGAGTTGCCCTGATCATTGTAGAAAACAATAAGCTGGTCTCTAATGATGTCGTTGACAGTATTCTCGTTCAGTATCATGACCTCGCGCTTGTCAGGTGTAAGATTGACATCCAAGCGCTCCGGGTCAATTTCAATGTTCAAGACCACAACAGGAAACTGAAGATGATTGTAGCTTTTGTACACCTCATTGATGGTCTTGAGTAATGTCTTGCTATCGATGGGGCGCTTGTTGATGTAGAGGTATTGACGGTCGCGGGCAGAGCGGCCCATTCCAAACGACGCGTTTGAGATGTAACCGTCCAAGACAACGCCATCGACATCGACATGGAGAGCTCGCACACCGTATGCGCCGTTCGTACCAAAGACGCTGACCAAACTGTCTAGCGTTGTTGTTTTTGCACCGCCGCGCGTACCCATCACAAGCAGCTTGCGGTCACTAGCACCTATATTGTGTACTGTAAACCGCACCTCTGGGTACGCGAGCACGTAGCTGGTGACAATCCCAATGGATCGTGCAAACTCGCGCTTGATGTGTTTGGCCAAGTTCTTGCGGCGCACCGGGAGATTATGGAACAAGTCTCGCACATAGACGGCGGTTCCCCGCGCACCCTTCCCGACCAGCGTTCGCGAGCTGGCCACCTCCCCGCTTGGCTTGAACTCCAACTCCGCGCAGCGCGGCCAGTCTTCCTTCGTGCTGGTGACAATGCGGAGCTTCGCCATGGCGCATATGGACGCGAGGGCCTCGCCGCGAAACCCGAGGGTGCGCACGCGTGCAAGGTCCTGGTACAGCGATAGCTTCGAAGTGTGGTGCTTGAGGCACACGGCCGCGTGATCTTCGCGCGTGATGCCACGTCCATCGTCGCTGATCTCGAAGGACTCAAAGCCATGGCCGCGGAACGTCATGTCGATTTTGGTGGCTCCCGCGTCGAGCGCGTTCTCGACTAATTCTTTCACCACCAGGCCCAAGTCCACCACCACTTGGCCCAGTGTGAGCCGGTGCACTTCGGCAGCATTGATGCCGACAATCGCCATATCCTCTTCGGGCTGCGATGCTGCAAGACCACGCGTCTCTGACGTCACATAGTACTGCACTGCACATAGCCTCCGGAACACCTTGGGAGCCAGACTCTCGCCCAGCGGCAGCGGCTGAGACTCGCAGCCAGACAGCCCCTTGATGAGTCGGTGAGAATACAATCCATTGTACCACGTGTATCCATTACCAAGTGAATGCGTATCCACCGACGTCTATGTCCCCCACGCGTGCCCCCACACGGTATTTTCTGTTAGCTGCTGATACAGTAAACTTGAAGAGGACCTCAAACACAGCATGCCGGTCCTAACCGTGGAGAACGTGATGCTCGCACTCAAAGAGTTCTTCCTTGTGTGGCTACAACAGATTCTATACCACAACAAGGTATATCCGCAAGAAATATATGACCTCCGCAAGCTGTTTGACATTGCCGTGTACAAGAACAGAAATCCCAGTCTTGATCAGTACTTGAATGACACGTGCGATGAGTTCATCAGGATGCTCCTCACTGGCGAATCCGGCGGGGGGAACATATACCGTCTTACGATGCAGATTCACGACGTCGGCGACAACCTAGTTCAGCGGCGGTACGAGCTAGATTTTCGGGAGTTTGCCAATCTTAGTGCAAAGATTGCAGATTTGGACTTTCTCAAGTCGCCCAGTACTGACTCCGGAGGCACAATGATTGACATGCCGAATTTCACGTGGCCAGAGGTGTACTCGCAGCTAAAGTCAGCGTTGTATGCCCATGTCCATGAGCTTCGGAAACTCAAGGGTGACAAGGAGAATCTCTTTTTCAAAATATTTGTGGATGCCAAGTCAGGAACTGCATTGGACATTCAGTCGCCTAATTGGGTCCGTCTCCCGGCGTTGGACGCGCCCCAGGAATCACCAAAGACAAAGTATGTTGCTGTGGGGGAAGTCAGCGTGGGCTTCCTTTGCTTTAATCTACACAACGAATACATCCGGCAGTGATTTTGTGCATGTGCAACATTATATACTCTAATGCAATTATCCTCTGACCTCATCGTCCAAGCCAAAAAGTACCTTCAAGTTCTCAAACATGAAGTAACTGATGGAGACCGCAGGCGCAACCTTAGCGAGGTTTGGAACCAAACCCTTGAACAAACCCGGCGTACCTTCCCTAGCGACAGTCTTTCTCAAGACATCGAAAAATCCATTATATGTGTGAGGGTGTGCATAAGTACCCTGGGCTTGCAACCGTGTCCTAAGCAAGTTGATGGGATACACCACTGTAGCTCCGAAACTGCCTGATAATGCTCCCAAGGAAAGGACCATATAGTTGGGCAATTTCACATCCTCATCACTTTTGAGCCCCTGCTTCTTCATCTCACGCTTGATGAGCCAATTTTTGATCGTAGTGAAGGTACCCAAATCGAGCGCAGCATACGGAAAAATGCCGCTTACTCCGACAAGCCATCCACGATAGAAGAGTCTGAAGCCACCTTCTTGGAACATCTCCTTGGCTGTCTGGATCAAGAGAGCGTTGCCCCTTAAGGAAGAGTCCAAATTGGAGCACTGCAATCTGAACTTCAAGGTGTCTATAGGATACACTGCAAACTGGGAGACCACACCGCCAATGCCTCCAGAAAGGTAGGTGGAAGCTTTTGAAAGCCTTTTGGTATCATCGACTCCTTCAAGCTGGGCGAACATTCTTTTCGTAGCCTCAAAAGAACCAAATTTTATGGCCGACTCAGGGAACACTTTGAACACATTTAAGCCGTTGCCGACGTAAAACGCTCTGACACCACCTTGTTTCCACAAAGTACGGGCCGCTTGAACGATAGGCGAGCGAATAGTTTTGTGAATACCCTCGCCACTTTTGGCCGCCGCCTGTTCCGCAGCGTGTGCGATCTCAGCAGCCCGCAACTTTTGCCTGGCCTCCTCAATGATATGCTTTGATGCACCATTTGCAATCTGACGCGCAATCTCGGCTTTTGAATGGATCACGGTAGAGCTCAAATCGGTACGAGCAATGAGGAACACCTTTATCCGGTCAAAGGGTGCAGTACAGGTTCTGGAGACTACTCCAGAAAGTCCACCAGCAAGGAAGAACCCAAAGCCATTGAGGAACTGAGAGATCAAGGTGACATCACCATCTGGTGACACGCCAAGGTCACCTGATATGTAAGTGAAGGCGGTTTTTATGCGAGAGCCGTTCAAGCGGGGCATCAATATCAAGAACTGCCGGAACTCGTCAAACGTGATGTAGCCGTCATTGTGAAAGTCTATCTGGTTGAACACCACATCAACAGAATGATCCAGGGGACTGAGGTTGAGGGTCTTTTTCACGTAGCGCACAAAGTCCGCTTTATGAAGCTTACCGTCGTGGTCTTGATCCATCTTGTCGAAACCTTTGAGAATCTGATCATCGGTGCTGGTGAGATACGACTGAAAGTCATCAAAGTCGATTACTTTGTCGCCGTTAGTGTCAAACAGGTGGAACACCTTTTCCACGAGCTCGGGCTTGCTGCTTATGGGATGGTGGAGCCGGCTGACAGCTTCTTTGAAGTCTGGGAGAGTTATCCTGCCCTGGTGCTGGATGTCAAGTTGGTTGAAAAATGCAGAGCGCTCGGTCGCTGGGCGCGGCACCAGCCTTGTCGCATTCGTCGTCTTCTCCGAGGACATTGCAGTGGAATCGAGGAACGAGGCTTGCAGTTACAGAGTTGAGTAGGAGCGGCACGTAGAAGGTTGATGCATGGGCCTGGCGGCTGCGGTTCGAGAATGCTTCAGCGAGCGAAGCGAAGCAATGTCAGCGTCGATGCAAAAAGAAGCAAGCTGCACAAAATTAATAGTGCAGCGCTTTCAAGTAATTGGCCTCGAGAGCTTAGCTGGTGTGTGAGCAAACTGCTGGTCAACCGCTACTGGTCAGCAGATTTGCGACGATGCTCACTCGCGGCCCGTCACGTGACGGCTTTTACGAGCCAATCACGTGACCGGGACTGCAGTGTCGATCGCGTGAAAAATTTAGACCGTCAGCACTAGGGAGCATGTCGGTACAAATCCTTGGCGATCAGGCTACCGAGGAGCGCGGCGAGAATGCGCGCTTGCTGGCGTTCGTTGGCGCTATCGCTGTGGGCGATCTCGTGAAGTCGACGCTCGGCCCCAAGGGCATGGACAAGTTGTTGCAGAGCCAGTCCGATGTGGACCGCCTGTTGGTCACCAACGACGGTGCCACCATCCTCAAGCTGATCCCATTGGACAATCCTGCGGCCAAGGTGCTTGTGAACCTCGCAAAGGTGCAGGATGACGAGGTGGGAGACGGTACGACCTCGGTGACGGTGCTCGCTTCGGAGCTCTTGAAGCAGGCCGAGCAGCTCATCGCCCGCAAGATCCATCCACAGACCATCATCGAGGGTTTTAGGGTGGCCACAAAGGCTGCTTTGGAGGCGTTGCACAAGTCGGCCATCGACAATGTAGGTGACAGCGCGGCGTTCCGTCGCGACTTGTTGAACATTGCCCGCACTACGCTCTCGTCCAAGGTGGTCAACCAGGACAAAGACCACTTCGCCAACCTTTGCGTGGACGCGGTGTTACGCCTCAAGGGCTCGACGAACCTCAACAACATTCAGATCATAAAGAAGGCTGGTGGCAAGCTCTCCGACTCCTTCCTTGATGAAGGCTTTCTTCTAGAGAAGAAGTTTGGTATCAACCAGCCCCGCAAGCTCGAGAAAGCCAAGATCCTTATAGCCAACACCTCCATGGACACCGACAAGGTGAAGGTGTTTGGCGCCAAGTTCAAGGTGGACCTGACGTCGAAACTCGCCGAGTTGGAGAAGGCCGAGAAGGCCAAGATGAAGGCCAAGGTGGACAAGATCAAGGCGTTCGGCATCAACTGCTTCATCAACCGTCAACTCATCTACGACTACCCTGAGCAGCTTTTCACCGACGCTCGCATCAACTCTATCGAGCATGCCGACTTTGACGGCATCGAGCGCCTTGCCCTTGTCACGGGCGGTGAGATTGTCTCCACCTTTGACAACCCCGACAAGGTGCGCCTCGGCTACTGTGACAGCATCGAGGAGGTCATAATCGGCGAAGATACCATGATCAAGTTCTCGGGTGTGGCTGCTGGCGAAGCCTGCACCATTGTGCTTCGTGGTGCCACGGAACAGGGCCTCGATGAGGCGGAGCGCTCCTTGCACGACGCTCTCTCGGTATTATCGCAGACCACCAAGGAGCCACGGACGTGTCTCGGTGGCGGCTGTGCCGAGATGATCATGTCGAAGGCGGTGGACCAGGCGGCCGCGAACGAAACCGGCAAGAAGCTGCTTGCAGTGGAAGCTTTTGCCCAGGCTTTGCGCCAATTGCCGATCATTCTCGCCGATAACGCCGGATTTGACCTGAGCGAACTTGTGCTGAAGTTGCGCTCGGCTATCTACAACGGCATGACTACACTGGGTCTCGACTTGAACTCTGGTGCCATTGCCGACATGCGCGACTTGGGCATCGTGGAGCTGTACAAGTTGAAGCGTGCGGTAGTGCTGTCTGCGGCTGAGGCTGCCGAGGTGTTGTTGCGTGTTGACAACATTCTTCGCGCTAAGCCGAGAACGGCCGACCGTAACCACCATTAAGCAGCATACCCAATAATGTATATTTTACCAAAGTCTGCACACAGGTCCTCGCAACCGCCCGCGCATCTTTCGTAATTATAATCTAATCGTCTTCGCGATGTAGATCATTGAATGAGGGGAGTGCCGTCAAGGCATAGAATTCATAAAGCGACCCCGGCTCGGCTAGCAGCACCAGGCCGGCTGCATGCACGTACGCGAAACTGGAGCTGCGGATCGCAATTGGGCAGGTGACGTGACCCCGCTATTCGCTTGCCTAAGACTGCATGCCACCGTGCCCACGTCGCCAGTGCATATGCATTCCGCGATGATATATGAGGCATTGTGGCACCTCCCCCTGTGCGCGCATGGAGGATAGGGGCTCTGTGCCGCCGGCGGCGGAAGGCTGTGGCCATTTTCTCAGCATTTACGGTCGCTAGAGCTCAGCGGTCTAGCACTACGCTGCGCCGTAGCCCACTCTCCAGAAGAGTAGACCCTAGACGCTCCTCTGCCGTACGAGTTCCTACGCTAAGAGCGAGACGATGCCAGCCTTGCTGTCCTGCATGGATCTGTATATGGATTTGGCGCTGCTGCAAATTACGTATGCATTGTATACTGCCTGACACTAGATGCAATGATTCAGCCATTATTGTGGTTTCAGGCGCGGCACAAAGGAGAGTGGGTAGAGCGCAGACAGCGGACGCCAAATTCCAGCCATTGACCCTTGCGCGCTTCTGCAACGTGAGAAATGCGGCATCATGCTGCGGACCTATTTAGTAATTCAAACTCTATTGTAATTGAAATAGCACTCGACTTGCTGCGAACCCCTCGTGGGGGCGTCACGTTGCTGTGGACACAAAGACGCCTGAAATTGTCTCAGTATATATAGCGGTAGCCCTCCCCACCTGTTTTTCACTTGAGAAATCAATCACATTAAGCAAAATGGTTTTCGGACTTGGTGACGACAAGAAGGACAAGCAAAACAGAAACGACGACGACTCTTATGGATCCTCTGGTAGAGGTGGAGATGACTCGTACGGTTCGTCTGGCAGAGGCGGCGACGACTCTTATGGCTCTTCTGGCAGAGGCGGTGACGACTCGTATGGCTCTTCTGGCAGAGGCGGTGACGACTCGTATGGCTCTTCTGGCAGAGGCGGTGACGACTCGTATGGCTCTTCTGGCAGAGGCGGTGACGACTCGTATGGCTCTTCTGACAGAGGTGGCAGCGACTCTTATGGCTCTTCTGACAGAGGTGGCAACGACTCCTATGGCTCTTCTGGCAGAGGCGGCGACGACTCGTACGGTTCGTCTGGCAGAGGCGGTGACGACTCGTACGGTTCGTCTGGCAGAGGCGGTGACGACTCGTATGGCTCCTCTGGCAGAGGTGGCAGCGACTCTTACGGCTCTTCTCGCAGAGGGGACGAAAACTCATATGGCTCTTCTGGCAGAGGCGGTGACGATTCTTACGGCTCTTCTGGAAGAGGCGGCGATGACTCCAACAGAAGAGATGACTACTAGTTCTTACGCTCAAGGCACAAAAAGTCCACTGCTGTAACTACGTACGACAATACGATACAATGGGCCCGTGCCTATCTGCGCAAGACACTGTACACGGACTGCGGTCCCGCTTCAGCACCGAAAACGGTACTCTTTCGATACTGCAGGGCGCGTGCTACACGAAGTCATCCAATGCATTGCTAATCTACACTGCTCTAATCATGCTCGTCGTAATCGCCGTCACTGCTGCAAAGGAGCATATAGTACCTGGGTCACATACTTGCGCTTGTAGCGCACAATCAGGGCCACAGCTAAAGTGTTGTGCTTGATGGAAGTGGTGGCCAAGTGATTCAACACAACGTGGTTGGGAATGGGGAGCGCGCCCGAGTTGTTCTCACGGTCCTGGGAGTTGAAGTTATTGAGAATGACGTTCTCCAAATGGGGCGGGAGCTGCGGCGGGTGGAGCCACGCTTGCTGCTGGCCGTTTTGGTTTTTGGACTGCTTGTCGATGGCCATGTAGTACTGCTCCATCACCTTGGGGTCGGTGAATATGGGCGGAATGTCGGAGATGTAGTTGAATGCCTTGCCGGTGCCAGGGTCGCCGTCCTCTTCGTGATACCGCGAGTATCCGTCGCCCATGTCGTCGTCATCGTTGGTGAGGCCCCACATGGAATCGGTGCGCGAGCGCAGCATCGACGACCGCCGCAGCTGCGGCTTCGCCAGCGGCTGCTGCTGCGTTTCCTGCTTCTGCTGGGCCGCCTCTTCCTCCTCCTCGTGCTGCCGCTGCTTGTGGGCGTCAATGTGCTCCTGTGTCACCTCCACGTAGTTGACAAAATTGCCCATCTGGTCGGTCGCCGTGGGCAAAAAGTCCGAGAACCGCAACTCATTGTCCACCACAAACCGGAACCGGTGCGTGCCCAACGGCAAGCCCAACGTGATGGCAAAGTGGTCTCGCTGCTTCGCCAATCCAATCATCTTCCGCCACCCCGTGAACGAGCCGGTCACGTACACCTTCTCGCCGCCTTGAATCCACTGGATGTCAATGGGAACGGTCACGTTCTCGTCAGGCTGTCCCTGCGCCGGGTGGCCCTGCTGTGTACCGGGGGCCAGCGCCCGCTCGGTTTGCTCGTGGCCCGCGCCGGCAGCCCCAGCGCTATTCTGGGCGCCGCCATCACGGCGCGCCTCCTTGTCCACATGCATCCGGTCCTCTTCCTGCGCGTCTGTGAGAATAAGAGTCGACCGTCGGCGAGCCGGCGCGGCGTCAGGCCCAGCGCCGGCTCCGGAGACGTCCACCATCAGCACGTCTTTTTCTGCCATGGAGCGTGTGTTACCCCACTTGTCTGTGCACGGTTCTGCTGTTCACGTCAAGGTGACCTGCGTGCGGGCTCGGCGGAGACGATCTCTTGTGGTGCTTTGGCAGCAGTGACGTGTGCGGCGGATGCGCGATGAATGGTCTTTGGCACGGTATGTGCACGACCAGGGGGCGGAGGTGCAGGCGTCTGCCTCAGGCGGGTGCCGCGGTGTGGCTGTAGGAAGGCGGTGGGGCTGGGGACCCGCTGGCAATGGTATGCGGGTGACGGGTCCAGCGGGGGGCGCACGTTGGGGGTTGGGGGAGTAGCGTGGCCGGAGGTGCAGGCTATGGTGTTGACCGTTGCGTGGCACTTTTCTGGCGCGGGCACAAGTTTATGCGCGGCCCCGGCCCGGTGCGGTTGGCCAGCGGCGGGGGACTGTGAGCAGCATGCCGTACTACTGGCAGCCGGAAGCGAGACTACGCGGTGGCTGTCAGGTGACCTTGTATCGGGAAGGGCGGAAACTGCGTCCAGACCGATAAGGCTCCCGCGGGCCTGTGGCGAGTCCTGGGGCATCACTAAACATGGGACTGCAGGCCCAGGGGCGAGATAAGGTGAGGCTCGCTGTGATGTAGAGCCATGCGGCAAGAAGCTTTTTGACGTGTGCAGTGCCTTCCATACTGCATGTGGTCGACACATATGCAGTGGCATACCCTGATTAGGCCTGGGAAAGGATAAGCGAAATCTTAAACGGGACGGCCACAAGTCCAGGGCCATCAGTGTGCTTGGAGACCTGAGACGGGCCTCTGGGCAAATCGAGACTACAGGCACGGTGCATGCAGCACAGTGTTGCCCGCGGCCGCCTACTCGTCGCCTTCACGGACCCGACTTTTGTACCACCCCGCCCACACGTTGTGTCATTGGCACATCCCGATCCGGAAGGTGCATCAAACGGCTGCATGGGGCTGCAGCGATATTTAATCCGGCTGTCAGCTGTCTTCGTGGCTAATGGACCCGCAGAATATACTCCTCCACTACAGTGTGCTGGGAGAGAAGGTGGCTGTGCCCTTCGTTGCCATTGATGACTACTTCTCCGTCATGGTGAAGTTCACCACCTTATACGGGTTCTGCATCGGGGCGACGGTGGTGCTCTGTCTTCTCATGTGGATGACCATCAACAACCGCAAGACACCCATCTTTGTTCTCAACCAGTGCAGTTTGGGCCTCTTGCTTATTCGCGCTGCACTCTTTGTTGCCTACACGCAAGGCGCCTTGGGATCGGCAACGTACCGCTTCACCGCTCAACTCCCACTGGGCCTGCACCGCCTGTTTGAGATCGACACCGCGGCTAACGTTGTTCAGGCCCTCTTGGTTCTATGCGTGGAGCTTTCCATGACTTACCAAGTGTACATCATCTTCCGCCTGCCGGAGATGAAGCGCCTCGGCCAGTGCTTCGCAGGCATGTTTTTGGCGCTCGCTGTGGCGGTGTTTGCCCTCTACATGAACGAGGTTGTGTTCCGGGCACGGTACCTCCACGCAATCGTGGGCCAGCGGGACTCTGGCACGAGCTACGGCAGCTGGGTCACCAACGTGCCGTTCTTGATGTTTTCTGCCTCCATCAACGTCATGTCTCTCGTGTTGACGGTGAAGCTTGTACTCGCGGTGCGCACGCGGCGGTACCTCGGCTTGAAGCAGCTCGATGCCTTCCACATTCTTCTCATCATGAGCCTCCAAACCATGCTTGCGCCCCTGGTGCTAGTCATTGTGTGTTACTGCACGGACGGGTCGACGCTGTTCCTGGGCTACGTCAGCCAGGTGCTCACCGTCCTCTCGCTCCCGTTCACCTCGTTATGGGCGTCGGCAGCAAATAACTCCCAGAGCAGAACAAACTTCAACGTGTGGAGAAGAAGCGCCCGCCTGCTGAGTGAGTACTCGTTCAAACCTACACTGCCCGATGTGGTCAGCGACACGCTGTCAGCAGCGATCCCTGCTTTCGCCCCGGGAGAGAAGGGCGCATTCTGGCTGACCACCATACACACAAGAGCGCAATCTACATAGTAATGCCTGCTCGTTTTAGCCCCACCAGTAGTGGTGTAGACGGCTGGACCAGCCGCCGGCCTTTAGTAGCACGGTATATACAGGCATGGTACCTGCAAACTGCACTTAATGTGCGACCTGGTTGCGCACTCTTTTCAGGTTATCTTTTTCCACAGCGGGATCGCCATGGTTGCTGAGCCAGTACAAGCGACAAAGGAGATGCTTGCTTGGGCGTATGCCTACGCTACTGACGCTGTAGATCAGCTGGCAGTAAAGACGCAGAACGTGCTTGATTCCCTTTTCCCCCAGCACTCGCCCCAGCCACTGTCTTTGCCCGCCGCGCGGTCGCCGTGGCTGTCGCCGAGTTTCACTCATCGCATCGCACAGAAGGTGGAGCGCCATAAGGCCCTCAGTATACTTGCGGTGGGGATCGGTCTCGGTGCAGGGTACTACGTCTACAGGAAGAAGTGGCCCGCCCGGCACCGCAAGCCGCCGGCAAAGAAGAGGCGAGTGGAACGGCTTCCCAATGGCGCTCGCCGGGATGTGGTGCTTGTGATTGGCTCGCCCACGGAGCCGCTCACCCGCCTCCTTGCAGTCGATATGGAGAAGCGCGGCTTCATCGTGTACTTGACCATCATCGATGACAAGGATGTCAAGTACATCGAAGCGAATCCTGTCACTGACGACATAAACTACCTTAACTTGGCGGTGCCGGCGAACTCGTCGTTTGAGGTGCAATTGGGCAAGTTCGCTGCCCTTCTCAAGACCACGGTGGTTCCCTTTGACGGCGCCGCACCCCACACCCTCCACCTTTCCGCGGTTTTGTTTGCGCCTAACCTTTACTTCCCTATCGGACCTGTCGAGAGCATTACTACCGGCTCCTGGGCCAAGCTCAACGAGCGCTTCATGGTTTACTGCAAGCTTTTGAGCCTGGGGTTGGTGCACCTTATTCGGGACCAAGGTGCCAATACGGTACTTGTCAACCCCAGCATCACCAGCTCTCTCCGTTTGCCCTACCATGCTCCCGAGAGCGTCTTCTGCAACGGTCTCCATAACCTCTTTTTGTGCCTTTCGCGCGAAATACGCCAGCATGGACTCTCGGTTACCATCGTCAAGCTCGGCAATTTAAACGTGAACGGCTCCAGCCGCAATTCGCATGCCAGAGTCTCCAACATCGTGAGCTCGGAGATCAGATCCTGGGACGACGATTTACAGCTGCTCTACGCCGACAACTTCCAGAAGCTCCAGTACCACTCGAACCCAATCGACTATGTGATTCGCGGAACCAATCTCCGCGACTTGCACCATCTTCTCTTCGACCTTGCCTACGCTAAGAAGCGGAACCCCCCTGTGGTGTACTGTGGCACTGGATCGAGAATCTACGAGTGGGTGTCGTCGTACTTGCCGTACTCGCTTCTCCAGTGGCTACTTTGAAGTACTCGCTGCAGTGCCAGCTGCACCATCCTGCATATTTATTTTATAGCCTTCACACGACCCATCTGTATATATGAAAATTTTCAGGTCTTTCTTCTTCTTTACGTCTATGACCGAAGAAAGGTAATCGAAGCTTACAAACGACGCAAGTCACTAGTGCTTTGGGGAAAGTCTCCTGCCGCAGAAGCGGAAACGCAGTGAATGCATCAATTCACTTGAGGCAAGCGTCGAGCATCATTGCTTTTGGGGCTCGACAGGGCAGGGAAGAGGTTCAACCTGGGCTAATTCATAAGAATTTTGTCCCTCGGGCTCTGGTCTAGGTTGGGTTTTGTACTTGTGCTTACTTGATTGCAATGTTCTCGGCTCTTGCCCCTAGTTCTCTCCGAACTGGTGTCGGAGATGATATTTCGGCAATGGGGCATGTGTCCTAAACGAAAGTTATCACCTTTGCTAGCTTGCTAGTAACCCAATGGAGCTTATTCTTGTGTCATAGACGTCGCTCAAATTTTTGAGCCTGTTGTTCAGGGACAAATGCGCCGTCAAACGCGCCGGGCTCCGTAATACTAGAATCCCCTGTAAGTGATTCAATCTCCTCCAAGTGATGAAACATCAAGCAAACATAGAGTCAAGCTCAGAGACTGCTCACTGTCTGGAAAAATGGCAGGGGTAAGGTCGTGGACGAGAGTTGCAGTTATTTCTGACGAGATTAATCATTTACAGAGTGTTCTAGTACTACAATGAGAGCAGAAATAAATAAATTCGTAGATATACAAAGGTTATATTACAGTTACTCCACGCTCCAGTGGCTCGTCAACGCGTTGCCGCCGGAGTTGGAGTCATTGCCCATGAGCTCCATCACATATAAAACAAGCGTCGTGGCCATATTTATCCAGTTCCAAAACTGCCACGGATGCACCACTAAGTCACCATCTGTACTGAAAACATTCCAGAGGTGCAACTCGGTTCCGAGTTGCCCATTGTACAGCATCATCAAATGAGTGTACACGGCAATTATGATGCATGGCGAATATGCGTACACGAGCTTGATGACAGTGGATGGCGGCCGCAGTCCCCGTTTCAAAGAAAACCGCTTCTCAGTGACATTAGACGTGGGGATGGGTGGTTGTGTCGGCTCCGCCGAAGCCGTGAAACTCAATGTCGATGAGGTTGAGGGCTGCCGGGAGCGTGGAGCAGCCGGAGTCCTGGGAGGCGACAAAGAGGGATACGATGCACCATGGTACAAGGATGGGATGATCTTAGTGGCGGCATAAAACACACCTATTCTGTAGGTAAAGCTCATCAAGAGCGGCAAGGGCAACTTCTTGAACGCCGTGATCAAAAAGTCATACATGGTTTTGAATGAGCCTGGAAGGTTGGAGGCAAGGAATGGAAGCACCTGGGCCAATGTGTTCATCACTTGGTTAGGTAGCACGTGTAATTCACCTTTGAGATGCAAAGTAGTCTGAGAGAAAAGGAGGTTAATCGAGCGGATAGCGTTCTCCGAAAGCACCGGGAACGTTTCGTAGATGCAGCGCACAATGTAGGCGAACAAAAGCAGAGACTCGATCATGGAGCCGCGCCCTGACACGATGCCAAAGAGGCCGATGCCAATGGTAAGCGTGAGCAACGACCCGAGCAACGACGCCGAAAGGATGTCAATGGTGAAGGGGAGCACGTAGATGCGGTACAAGAAGTACAAGGCGCCGGTGATGGTGGCCCCCAGTCCCACGAGGGACACGATGAGCCACGAGTCGGACCGGTAGTTGGTGAACCAGTTGATGGTCTGGCCAATGGCTTGTATGAGAAGAAGCAGGCAAAAGCCCTCGAGCACGGTGAATATGGGAGTCGAGTTGACGATGAAGAGACGCCACAAGTCGAGGAGGTTAACCACGTTGTTCTTGGACGCATAGAACCGAAGAAAGTGGTTGTACTGGTTGGTGTTGGTGCTGTAGTACAGAAGGAATAACGTGAGCAAACTCGGGATCACAAGGTGCTGGAAGTAGAAGAGCGCGCTGAAGATCGGGTACAAGGCCGTCTTTCGAGCGACGATCCGGCCGGTGGTGAGCGCGGCGTAGAGGGCAAAGACGGTGAACAGAAAGGCGATGCCGCAATTAACACCGCCCACGTCGAAGGCGAGCGGGATCGCGAGCACGACAAGTATGAGGTACACCGCCAGGAGTAGCAGCCGCAACAAGCGACGCAACTTCATTTGGGCTGGGGTGGCTGACGTGTGGGAAGAAGGTTTGGCTTCAGATGGGCAGCATGCACTGCTAGATGTGGCGAGGCGGGCAGGCAATTTCACGGCAGGAAAGACAAACTCGGTGTTGGCAGGGGCGCCACCGATGGCGCTTGAATAAATATAGGATTGTACCGCCCACGCACGCGTCGGCCAAAGATGAAGCTCCCTGGCGGCGGTCTCGTTGTTGGTGGGCTCGGGGCGCACACGACCTGTGGCTGCCTGCCGGCGCGCGAGTCTCAGAGGGCACACGAGGCGGTACGCAGGACGAGTATAGCCTGGTGCGGGCCAACTTGAACGGCGCGTGGCGCGTATCTCTACTGCCGGCCAAAGTGGGTCATGTTGCCAAACCGGACCTTATGTGTCTCGTCTGGCCATCACGCCGTTGTCAAGAGGCGGCCCCGAATGAGCAGCCCGTGAATATCTGCAGGATTGTCCCTGACACTACCTCATCTCTTCGCGGGCTGCAGGCTCTGGTTGCAGCCCAGCGATGCCCCAAGTAAAGCGCCGTGGAGGCGCCAGAGGCGGCGGCAATTGGCACGCCAAGAGCGGACGAAAGCAGCTTCGGACAATCTCGCGCACAGCTAGACGTGGTCCTGCCCCTGAAGAGGCCGTAATCACGAAGAACGATGAGCTGGATGAGGACTCGAGCGATGCTTCTGAAGAGACTGTGAGCGCCCGGCCCGAGGCCGGCTCTGGTATGGCATATGGAGCTCTCCTCACGTTGCTCAAACTGGAGAAGCAGGACCGGAAAAGCACTGAATCCAGCCGACCCGCTCCGGTCCCAGAGGAGGAGGATGAGGCGGAAGATGAGGATGACATCGCCGGTACAAACCTCGAGGAAGCGGAGAGCAGCGAGGACGAGGACGTGAGTGATGATGAAGGCAGCTCAAGAGACCCGTTTGAAGTCCACTTCAACTCTGTTCTGGAAGAATACTTGGAAAAGAATGCCGGGGATGCAGTGATGCCTGTCAAAGACAGATCCATACTTCCCTCATATACAGTGTCGGTGCAGGTACCTCAGGAGCCGCTCGAATCGGTGGTGTCAAAGCATAACATACTATCGTCTTCGGCTCTCAAGAAGCGTGCCGCCTCCTCATTCACAAGTACTTTCAGTGACAAGATGCTGCAAATCGACGAACTCTTGTTACTGAGCATGCTCAGCTACCAGGACGTGAGTTTCTCGGCGCACAGCCACAAAAATGACGGCTATCGCAAGCTTTATGCGCTCCACGCTGTTAACCATGTGTTCAAAACGAGGGACAGAATCCTCAAGAACAACGCAAAATTGCATCCGTACAAAGAGGCTGTCAAGGAAGGGAAGCTGGTTGGAGACGAGCCCGAGCTCCGCGACCAGGGCTATACGCGGCCGAAAGTGCTTATCTTGCTCCCCACCCGGGATGCTTGTTACTCTGTGGTGGAGGACCTTCGCAGAGTGTCTGGCGTCGAGCAAACTGAAAACGCAAAAAAGTTCTTGGCCCAGTTCTTTGACAACGCCAAGCCGCCGGAGACAAAGCCCGATGACATGCGTCACTACTTCAAAGGCAACAGTAACGATTTCTTCTGCATAGGGCTCAAGTTCACCCGCAAATCGCTAAAGTTGTACTCATCATTCTACTCGTCCGACATCATTGTTGCGTCTCCCATCGGCCTCTCAATGATATTGGAGAACCCCGACAAGCGTAAGCGGCAGTACGACTTCTTATCCTCGATAGAGGTGTTGGTAATGGACAATGCCAACCAGATCGAGCTTCAGAACTGGGACCATGTGACGACGGTGATGAAGTACTTGAACAAAGTGCCAAAAGACTTCCACGACGTGGACTTCTCGCGTGTTCGCATGTGGTGCATCAATGACCAGTCATCGCTTTTGACCCAGACACTTGTGTTTGGAGACTATCTCACGCCCGCTGTTAACAGTATAGTAACACGGTCGAAAAACCTTGCGGGGAAGGTGCGTTTCCGGCGCATGTACTCGAGCGATACCTGCCTCATGAACTCCATTGGTCTCAAGGTGAAACAGATCTTTACCCGGTTTGACAGTGGGTCGCCCGCAGAGGATCCCGATGCTCGGTTCAAGTATTTTTCCAACACCGTATTACCGTCGGTGTTGAGGTCCACGTCGTACAACGACGGCTTGTTGCTTTTCATTCCATCGTACTTTGATTATCTTCGCGTGCGGGACTACATGTCGTCGTCGACAAAGGTGGACTTTGAGGCTATTGACGAGTACTCCGACCAGTCTGAGCTCTCGAGAGCACGGCTGCTGTTCCAGGCTGGGAGGGCAAAGGTTTTGCTTTACACCGAGCGTTTGCATCACTACCGCCGGTTTGACATTGCTGGTGTCAAGAACATCCTTCTCTATGGTCCACCGGAAAACCCGCTCTTTTACAAGGAGCTCGTGCGGTTCATAGGCAGGTCGGTATTCCGGGAGGTGGCCGACGTGGACTTGACGTTTGTGCGGGTGATGTACTCCAAGTGGGACGCCCTTGCGCTCGAGCGCATCGTGGGTATGGACAGGACCCCCAAGCTCTGCCGAGGCTCCGAGGAGAGCTACGAGTTCAGATAGATATACATAGACACGACCAAACATGCCCACATACCCACACGTAGGAAGGTCCGACCCACGCTGACGACGATTACAAACATTCTCATTTCGTGACATTAACATACATGCTACAGACCAATCTTCTGGAACGCCATCACAAAGCAGCCGATGGCAACGTACGGGCTCAAGCGCTCGCCTATGCGAGCAAACTTCCAGAACACGCCGAGGGCGCCAGTCTTGTTCTTGTCTAGCAACACTGGCCATGTGGCGTGGACATATGTCAGGGTGCAGATCAAGAGAAGAATCACCTGTAGAAGGCTCTGGAAATTGAAGAGGGCAGACTGCTGTTAGCATTGAGCGTGCACAAACTCACACGACCGCCGTCGGGATACATACCATTGTGGGTCGGACCTGCTGGAGCAAAAGACACTGTCGCGGCCGGTGCACGGCAGGTGTCGTGATGTCGTGGGCTTCGCGCGAGTGTCGCGATGTCGTGAGCTTCGCGCGAATGTCGCGCGCCATTCCTGCAGCGCACAAGAGGCCAATCTCCTTCTCTGGCTGCAAGCATAGGGCCAACTACTCGCCGAGGCAGCGCCCCCGCGCGACACCAGACTAGAAGCAATCCTAGCTTTCAAGCTGCGGAGTTTGAGCGCGGAACTGCCAGCGAAAAGCGTGCCATTTGAGCAAACACGCGTGGATCCAACGATGGGGGACGAGCCGTTCACCATGGACGAGGAGATCGACGGGGACCGCGAGTTCGACGAGGGGCGGGCCCCAGAGTGTGATGGGCCGAGCGTGGCAGCGCTCCGGGCGGACCACAGCTACATACGATCGCGGCTCGACCAGCTCCGGCTCGACACTGCCAACGCCGCCAGCAGCACTGACGAGGAGACACAGAAGCAGGCGTACGAAGAGGATGCTGACGACAAGCTTGATATGGAGAAGCAGCGCAAGATAGAGCAGGAGTACCGCCAGCTCCAGGAGGCGCCGGACGAGCCGTTGCGGCCGCCCGAGAACTTTGCGCCGGTGATCAACACCATCTACCGCCTGCTGTTTCCCCAACCGGCAAACTTTGCCTTCTTGAAGACTCTCCGACTCCGGTCGGTGCTCTGCCTCATCCCAGAAGAATACCCGGAGCTTCACCGCGAGTTTTTCAACGAGCAGGGCATCCAGCTTTTCCAGCTGGGGATGTCCGGCAACAAGGAGCCATTTGTGGTGATCTCACACAGCCTCATCACGGAGGCCATGAAGATTGTCCTCAATCCGGCCAACCACCCTATACTCATCCACTGCAACCGGGGCAAACACCGCACCGGGTGCTTGGTGGGCATTCTCCGGCGCATCCAAAACTGGTCCCTCACCATCATCTTCGACGAGTACCGCAAGTTTGCGGCGCCCAAGGAGCGGCCCATGGACCAGCAGTTTATTGAGCTCTACGACGACACCGACATTGTGGAGTACGCCGAGCTGCAGGGCCTCCTCCCGATCCGGTGGCACGACGGCCCCATATAGCACTGACGCGGGCGACAATGCTTCTGGCCTTGTCGCCCGTGCGCTCGAGGCGCCTACTACACTCGCCCTGCCGTTGCAGAGCGCCATGACACGATCCTGTGCATTAATGCCCTGGCCAGAAGAACTCCCTGCCGTAAAGGGCAGCGTTCCCCGCAGCCAACACGCTCAAGCCTAGCGGGGCCACCCGGGCGCGGAACACCTGCTTCACCCCGGCGGTGCCGTTCACGAGCAAGTACAACGTCAGCCACGCAAAGTTGAAGCCGGCGCCATTGACCACGTCTCCGTCGTACATCATGTAACCTCCAAGAAGCTGCGAAGCGCCAAACAAGTAGCACAGCGTGCGGGTGGGGCGGGCAGCGGCTACAGCATTGTGGAGCCGCCACGACAGCCCCACGGCCCCGGCATCGGCCACGGGCTGGGTCTTGGCGATGCCCTTGGCCACAAGCGACGACCCTAAGAGCCACGCGGGGTACGGCGTCAGCGACCACTGGAGCACACTTTGGCTCAATTCCTCTGCCATGTCTTGGGATGGACGTGCAGCAAGCAAGAAGCCAGCAAAGAAGGCCGGGGCGTGCACATGATACGCCTATATGCACCGCGCCCTCTCGAGGGGTCCCTGCTGTGTGCATGCGGCAGCACTACCGAAATTCCACCTAAAATTTATTCAAAACACTAATATACAGTAAAATATACGAGCCTAAGATCTCTCGCCTCTCAATCTTCTGGCGAGCTGGATGTCCTTCTTCTGGATGGTGACTCTCTTGGCGTGGATAGCGCACAAGTTGGTGTCCTCAAACAAGGAGACGAGGTAGGCCTCGACGGACTCCTGCAAGGCGCCGATGGCAGAGGACTGGAATCTCAAGTCGGTCTTGAAGTCCTGGGCAATCTCTCTCACCAATCTCTGGAAGGGCAACTTTCTGATCAAGAGCTCAGTAGACTTCTGGAATCTTCTGATCTCTCTCAAGGCCACGGTACCAGGCTTATATCTGTGGGGCTTCTTGACACCGCCGGTGGAGGGGGCGGACTTTCTGGCAGCCTTGGAGGCGAGCTGCTTTCTGGGGGCCTTGCCACCCGTGGACTTTCTAGCGGTCTGCTTGGTTCTAGCCATTGCGTACTGTGATAACAGAAAAACCAGATTCTGGGACCCGGCGCCTTATATATGCAGCGCAGTGTTTGTTTTGGCCGCGGGCGTCACGTGTGGCGGGTCGCCGCCCGCGGCGCGGGAAGCTGCGTAAACACCGCGCAAGCAGGCGAAAGCGCGCTGCGGGCGGCACCACAGGCGCAGTGTGCGCGTTTTCGCGGCTTTTCCCCGGTGCTGCGGTTTACACACCGGACGCGTAGTCCTCAGCACACACCGCGCAGCGGGTGGCTGCGAAAACAAATAAACAAACCTGGCGTGCAGCATCCCACATATAAAGACCAGGCAGGCCCACCCTCTTATTCCCCATCACAAACAACTTACAACAATGTCTGGCAGAGGAAAGGGCGGAAAAGGTCTCGGAAAGGGTGGCGCTAAGCGTCACAGAAAGATCTTGAGAGACAACATTCAGGGTATCACCAAGCCGGCCATCAGAAGATTGGCCAGAAGAGGTGGTGTCAAGCGTATCTCGGCCTTGATCTACGAGGAGGTCAGAGTCGTCTTGAAGACCTTCTTGGAGAACGTCATCAGAGACGCTGTCACCTACACCGAGCACGCCAAGAGAAAGACCGTCACTTCTTTGGACGTTGTCTACGCGTTGAAGAGACAAGGCAGAACCTTGTACGGTTTCGGTGGTTAAACCCTGTATTTCTAGTTAAGTGTATATTAGAATAAGATGTTACATTACTTTCATGTATTATTTGTGCAGGTCTCCTCGTGGTTGGGCTTGAGTGCCCGTGGCTACGACGGTGGTGCTTCGTGTGCAGTTTTCTATTGTACAAGTAGCCGACCCCGGGCCTATAGTTTGAGCTCGCCCGCAAAGTTGCTCTCCGAAAGCTTGCCTCCGCCGTCAATGAACTCTTGCATCTTCTCCGTGATGAGCTGCTCCCAACGATCTACGTTGATCTTGGGTGGTTTCCTGTTGCCCTGACGCGTTATGCCAACCCACTGTCGCATGCACAGTGAGGGCGAGTTTTCCATATCCTTTTTGGGCGGGCATGTGCAACGACACCCCACCCCATTGACACCTGGTGCATCAGGCTTATTCTCCTTGAATGCAGTGAATAGATGCGCCGTGGCTGTGTTGGGCTCGTAATTCAACTGACCGTCAGCTGCATTGCTGGGACAATGGGCAAGATCGCTGTGTCTGTATCCAAAATCGCGGAAGTAATGTATGTCTTCCACGTCTAGCATCATAGCCGCACCGAGAGAGTGAATTGGAGCATCGCCCCATCGCTCGCGGTAGAACCCACCGCTGCGGTCCAAATGGTTGAAGTAGTTGGTGTACGCGTCCAGCGTGAACAAGTCAGTGCGGGCGATCTCAAAATTGGACCAGAAGTGGCACAAATTGTATTCCTCATCGTCAATAACGTCCTCATAGAGAGTCGGCAAATCCGAGGATGACAAAATGATGTTTTGAAGCACGCTTCCGAGCTCTTCTAGCTCCTCATCGGTGATGTCCTTGCGTTGCAACACAAACTTGAGCCGCACCTTTTCTTCCACTTTGCGCAAAAGATCTCGCTGGTCCAGCGCGCCAATGTAGTCTTTGCGCGACGAGCCAGTAAACCAATTGTATTTTTTCGTGAACAAGTCCCAGAGGCCGCCCACCTTGATACTGTTCTCGCGAATGTATGCGCGGGTCTCGCGGAAGAGGCCCGGTACCGTATAGTATAGTTCTTCTAGAATTACCGTGAAACCATACTTCTTGCCGTGGCGCTCCATCTCCACAAACGGATCGTAGGTGATATCGCAGTAGAACTCCACATCCGGTTCCACTCTCCAGTACCAGTCGCGCTTGCGCACAAGCTCATTGCGGTAGAAGTAGCCTGAATAGAACCGACACATGCGATGGTAACTAGGCAAGTTGCCGTATAGAATAGCCCGGTCGCCTTGCTGGGAGATGGCTTCCGCGACCTCGTCAAGGTCAGGGTCACGACCGTAGCCCCAATGCTCAGCAGGGATTGTCCCGAACTCCACTCCTCCAGAAGCATGTCTCTGGGCCACCTCTTTGAACTTGTCGGTGAACGGCTCGTCCGAGAGGAACACCCACGGATAGTTGAACCACTGATTGAAGTGGCGCTCGAGCGAGATCATCAGCGATACGACGCCCTCGAGCTCCGTATTCCGCGCAAGCATCACTAGCGCGGCATTGGCTCGCGGCTGGGACTGGTCGGGCACGCGGCAGCCCACTTGGAACGGCGCGTCGATGGGAGACGAGAGGTCGCGTTCGCTGAATTTCAACTCGGACATCTTGCTAGCACCGAGAAGGCGAGACAACTCTTGATCTGAAGCGGTGGCTATGCCACGTAAGGGGTCGAATGGCGTCGCAGTCCAGAAACGAAGTGCAATGAGTATGGTGATGACTGTGAGTGCGATTCGTTTCCATCGGCGCCTGGCAAACGATAGCATTGCTGATGCCATTTTCCGTGCATGCCGGAACCCAGGGGCGGTACTTGGGCCGGCCAGCGCCATCTTCAGGTGCGCGGGCCTGCTGAGCATACACGAGACGATAAAGAAAGACTCTTGGCTGCAAATCGGCGCGCGATACGGACGTGCACAGAATAATGCCTGCATAAATGTGACAGGTGCCATGGCCCCGGACGACCCGCCAGCGGGGCGGAGACCGGGTTGGCCGAGAGGTGTCTAGGACTTTGATGGATTGAGATTCTGATTGTTGCATTAAGCCATTGAGCTGGCACGGGGTTTCTGGAAGGACATCTCACGACTGCCGATTCTACTATAATACATACTGTACATCACTTCTCCTTCTTCAGGGTAGCCGTGCGAAGAAGGTCAAGGTCGTCCTGGAGCTCCTCTGGCTTCAAGCCCTGTGGCCCCGAGAACTGCTTGTTGGAGCCACGGGTCTGCGGCCGGCTCGGGGCGGCGGCACGATCGAGTAATAGCAGCGGCCCGCCGTCGTCATTGCCCATGATGATGCTATTGAGGGCGTCGTAGTCCTTGTCACTGAGATTGCTGTCGTTGCCACTCAAAGCGCCGTTCGACACTTCGCGGTCCTTGGACACGAGTTTCAGGCCCAGATGCTTGCCGCTGCCATTGTGGGCGGCCGAGGTGATGCCCAGCAGCATCTCGTCATTTGAGGAGTAGCGCGTGGCATAGTGTCGCCTCCTCTTGCCCAGCAGAGAGAAGTAGCCCAGGCTGGCGTGGCCGTTGGTGCCAGTGGCGGTGCTCAGGCCGTTGCCGCCGTCCAGCAAGTCGTCGATCTCGCCAGTGGTGAAGCGCAGGCCCAACTCACGCTTGCGCAAGAAACGGCGGTCGTTCAAGTTCAGCGCGATAGCCAGGAGCGTGGCGGCATCGCTGCCCTCCGCCGAGCCGCTCCAGCTCAGCGCATTCACGAGATTGAGGAGAAGCTTGTCCTCCTTGAGCTGTTTGATCTGGCGCTGGAGTTTGTCGTAGAGCTTCTCCTTGACGAGCTTTATCATGCGATCATAGTTCTCCTGGGCTTTTGTGAGGCTTTCCTGGTACTCAGACTCTATGCGCTTGACCTGGTACTCTTCCCAGAGCCGGAGCTTGGTGAGTTCGTAGTCGCGCTCCTCCTCGAGCCGGCCCTTCACCTCGAGAAAATCCTCGTTCGACCCCAGCTGGAGCGTGGCTAACGTGTTCTGGAGGCTGTGGAGCAGCGCACGGTAGTAATTCTCGCGCTCGGCCACGAGGGTGCTCTCGAGCTTGTGGAGCCGGCCCGTTATCTGCTGGCGTCTCTTATCTCGCTTACTGAGACCTGGTGTTAGTTCTGCTGGTGCCAGTTGACAGGCACGCATCTTCGGCGCGTTCGCACATACTTTCGCCTATGCCATTGCTTTTGGTTTCCATGCTGTGGCGGGACGTCTGCTCCGTGTGTTGGCCCAGGTGCTCTTCGCGGGGTCCCGGGCGGGTAACCCCCCTCGGAAGTCGCGCCCGCCGGTCCCAGGCCGATACCGCACCCCGGAATTGGCTGGCCCTGGTCAAGCTTCCTATGAGCGCCGCCGACTCCCCCGTCCCTGAGCCCACCAGCGACTACCAGCGAGTGCGGTCGCTTCCCTTTGCTGATGGCCGATTCCTCGAGACGCCGCGCATTGAGGAGCCAATAGAGTGTGTGCTCGAGAAGGGCCCGGTCAATGCCACCTTGTTCCCGATACACGACGTGCTGCAGGTACCTGAGGCGCTCGTGGAGGTGCTTCAAGATGAGTTCAACTACGTGGTGGAGGAGGGCTTGACCTACCCGCACTATCTCCCCGCCAACCGCGCGGAGTTTCTCCGGCTCTGGTTCCTGGCGTTTGTAGCCGTTCTTGTTGAGGGCCATGGCCACCGGCTGCTCCACGACTATCATATCACCGACAAGGCGCAGTGGCGTAGCAAACTCCTCGGCAACTTCTACATCAAGCCCAATTACATCGGCCGCTGCCTGCATGTGTGCAACGCCGGCTTCATCGTGAACCACGAGAAGCGCGGCCTCGGAGTAGGGAAGGAGCTCGGGCGGCTCTATCTCGAGTGGGCGCCGCGTTTGGGCTACGTTTACTCGGTGTTCAACTTGGTGTTTGAGACCAACCCCGCCAGCATGCGCATCTGGGACAGTCTCGGCTTTGACCGCATAGGCTTCGTCAAACACGTGGCTGTTCTCAAGGGGCACGACCGCTTGGTGGGCGCCTACTTGTACGGCAAGGACTTGACAGTGGCGGGGAAGAACGAAGGGCCCGTGAGGCTGGCGGAGGCCTCCGTCTCTGTGCAGGAAACACTTCTGTAGCGTAGTCTAGTTTTTGGCTGGTCCCTATCGCCGATGCCCCACACGGCAGCCCAATGCATGTCTTATAGGAATCAGGCGCCATCGTTATCGGAAACGAGTCCCGGCCTGCGCAGCCGTCTCCGCTGCGATGCTCTAAACTTTGTCTTTGTGCAGTACGCTATCACCGCGATCAACAATCGACACAAATTATCTTCTCTGCACTTGCAGCCACACCGCAAGATGGCGGGCTTCGACGACGACGGCTACCGTCAGCCGCTAGAGTACAACCCGGTGCTGGTAATAGACCGCTATACTGTGCTCCTCAAGGACGGCGAGACAACGGCAACGATCTACCCCATACATAGCCCTGATGAGCTTCCTCCCGGTTTGCACGCGTTTCTCTGCGACGAACTCAACATGGAGATCGAGCGCGGTGACACGTTCCCTTTCTTTGACTCCCTCGACATGGACCTGTTCCAGAACTACTGGTTCAACTCGTTTGCCGCGGTGATGGTCCTTGGCGACGCCGCCACCCTCGACGGCCCCAAGCAGTGGGAGAAGGAATGTCTCGGCACGTTTTTCATCAAGCCCAACTTCCCCGGCCGCTCGGGGCATGTATGTACCGCCGGGTTCCTAGTGAATGCGGGCATCCGTGGTAAGGGCATCGGCCGCACCCTCGTGGACTGCTATCTTCAGTGGGCCCCGCGACTCGGCTACACCTACTCCGTATTCAGCCTTGTGTTTGAAACCAACGTTGCTGCGCGCCGCATCTTTGAGCTGCTTAACTTCAAGCGCGTGGGCCGTATCAAGGGCGCAGGTATCCTCAAGGGCAACGACGCTGCCGTGGATGCCATCATCTATGGCCGCGAGCTCATCAACAACGCCGACCCCGCAATTGGCGCCTACCGCTTCGACAAAATCAAGTTCTACCTTGAGACCGGCCGCTACCCAGCCATGGCCGACCGCCAGGAGAAGTCCCGCTTGCGCTCGTCGTCGCTGCACTACCGGCTTGAGAATGGCAAGTTGATGCTCAAGGGCCGCGAGGTGGTTTCCGACCCCGTGCGGCAGATCCAAATCTGCACCGAGTTCCACATGACCAACCACGGTGGCATCAACAAGACCACAGCCATGGTCACTGAGAAGTACCATTGGCTGCGCATTAAGGATACCGTGGCGGCAGCAATCAAGAACTGCGCCGAGTGTCGCGATCCTACCAAGGAAAGTTCTGCGTTTGTCAAGCGCAACTCCACTGTGCCCAAGAAAATTGCCACAGGTGGGCCTAATGGCGCCGGCGCTGCATTGAATGGCGTTCGTGGACGCGGTACCAAGCATGCTGCCGGCGCTGCAGCTCGGGGCTTGATCCGTTCCCGTAATGCTAACCCTAATGATGTGGATGCTATCGTTGCTGCTGCGCATCTTCACAACCTACCTGGTCAACAGCGCCATGATCCGGACTTGCTATCGCATGATCTTTCTGGTCTCGATGACGGTATCATAGCAGCCGTCGAAGCTGCTCAAAGATCTCACCAGCAACACCTGGGTCATCATCTGGGTCATCAGTCGTACGCTGCGGCTGCTGCTGCTGCCGTAGAGGGTGCCTCCGGCCCGTACCATTCCTACCTGAATGAGTACCATGGTTACCATTCACTGCATCACCATGAAAGCTCTTCTAAACACCGGACGTCAGGAGATGATCACGCTCATGACCATGAAAATATCCCTGTCGATCCTGAGGTAAGTGCTTTCGATCACAATGTGGAAACGGGCGGCGAGGAAATCGAAATTGCCCGCGCGTTAATACAAGCTAATGAAGAGGGCACGGAGGACAACGATTTGCCTGGTGATGAGCACAGCGAGCAGCACAAGGATAGGAGCTCGGAGAAGAATGGCGATGATACCAACATCTTCTTCAAAGGAGAAAGTTGACATGATTGTCGGCTTCCTGGCTCTGTAAATTATTGTATTTTATGTACTATAGACAGTTGATACTTCATGTGCTAAACTGAACCAAATGTAAACTACACAACGGTGTATAACGTGACGAACGTAACTCATTAAATCGTAATCATTATTTTACTGCCTTACAAGACAATATTACGTTATATACTAATTATGAATACAAGTGACTTTGTAGAAGGATTTCCCCCGAATTCCACTCTAGGCAGTTCACCTTGCGTTTAAAGATTAGAATGCTCATTTTATAAAGTTCCAAGTGTGCTGAAAACCGTCCCCCGATGGCTTAAAAGTCAACACCGATGACCATCGCTAACAACGCCATTCTGACAAACAAACCATATCTCATTTGTCTAAAGTAAGCCGCTCTCTGATCGAAATCAACTTCCTCACGAATCTCATTAGTTCTAGGAAGAGGATGCATAACACACATGTGCTGCTTGGCGTGAGACAAAATTTTGTTGTCGACGATGTAAGTGTCCTTCAATCTTTCGTATTGCTCCCTGTCAGCGAATCTTTCAGCCTGGACCCTAGTGCAGTACAAGACGTCCGATCTGGAAATGATCTCCTCGGTCAAAATCTCTGACTCAGCAGCAAGCATGTCATTTTCCACCAACATTTCTCTAATGTTTTCAGGCATCCTCAACTCCTTGGGGGCGACCAACTGCACTCTGACGTGGTACTGGCGCAACAAGTGACACAAGGAGTGGATTGGCCTTCCGTTCTTCAAGTCACCCATGAAGGTGACAGTAATGCCGTTGACGGTACCCAACTCTTCTCTGATGGTGAACAAGTCCAACAAAGCTTGAGTTGGATGTTCTTTGGTACCGTTACCACCGTTAATAATGGGAACCGGTGAGTACTTTGCGGCGATGTCAACAGAGTCCTCTGAGGGGTGTCTCAAGACGATAGCATCCGAGTAGCACGCCAATGTGCGGATAGTGTCCTGCAACGTCTCGCCCTTCTTGACAGAGGAGGCATCTGCAGCAACGGCCACAACACGACCACCCAATCTCTGCATAGCAGCATCAAAAGATGAAGAGGTTCTGGTCGATGGCTCATAAAAGATGGTGGCCAACAATCTGCCTTGCAACAAGTCCAAGACTCCCTGTCTTTCGACAGCCAATCTCATCTCTTGAGCAACTGTGAAAAGAGAGTGCATTTCTGCTCTGCTGAAGTCCTTGACAGACAACACAGAGTTTCTCAAGAGGGAGTTGTGCTCTCTGATATATTTGATCAAAGGATTGAACGTTCCCAAAGACTTTGGTGGCTGTGAAACCAACTCCGATCCCAACTTCTCAAACTCAGCGACTGATTCTTGTTCTTTAAACAAAGACAGACGACGGCCCTCGTTGAAAGACATTCTAGGCTTTCTGTTCAACACAGGGGATTGGGGAGCGGCGGCGGAAGAAGAAAATGCAGAACTGTTGTCAACTTCATGTTTGCCCAATGCTGACACATTCAAAACGCTGCCATCCAAGCACACGGTCTCACCATGGAACGAGACTCTGTTAACTGCACCGTAGAGCTTTCTGCTCACGTTCGGCGAAGAAGAAATTCTCTCACTTCCAACAATAAGACGGTCAATATCAACCTCAACAGTTGCATCCTGCTTGGGAATGTTGAAGATCTTGACGGGATTGTCGTGGAAGCGCTTTCTAATATCAGCAATTGTGAGACGACCGTCCTTGACAGCACTGAACAATAAAGGCAACGCTTCGTTAATGCCCAAACCAGGCAAAATCTTCTTTCCAGTGGCTCTGGCAAATAAGTATGGCAAAACACCAATGGAGAAGCAGTCTAAGTCAGCAATTCCTGTCCACAAAGCATCTTGGTCCTCCTTCGTCGGCAAAAAGGACAACTCTGGGTACTCCTTCTGCGACATGAACAAGGAGTATACAGACACATCACAAGTCACTTGGAGGTCCTTGTTCTTGGCCATTCTGATCAAGTCCAAGTCTTCCTTCGAAGAAACACCAGTAATGTGAATGGATCTATTGTGCAACGAAGCCAACAACAAGACAGATGCCAAGTCCTTAGTTCTGGCATCGGTAATGATTGGCTTGCTCTCCGGCCACGAAGCGAAATGAGAAGAGATTGCTGACACCTTGGAGTTCGCAAAATCGTTGAAGGGCAAGAACAAAGCTCCAGCATCTCTTGACGCCTCAGAAGCCTCCTCAGCATTCGTCTCCGAGGCTGCGAGAGACAAGGAGAAATCGGTGAAAGCAGATGATGAAGCAAGTTTGAGAGCATGCGCCAACGAATCAAGGCCCATCACAGTGGAACCTTTCATGGTATGAGGCAAGAAACTGTTGAAAGTGAAGCCAGCTGACAAAGACGCCTTGCTTGTCTCCTCGTAATCATCCAAGGAGGGGACGAAGGAGGTAATGTTGACCAAGCCAGGAAGCACAGCAGTCGTGTGGGACGTCTGAGCGTCATTGTTCGATACATTCAAGGTGATGTTTCTGGACATGGCTTCCACCAACAATTTGGCACACTTGACGTTCGTAACTAAAGGAACAGCATAATCAACAGCCATACGACGAGATTCGTAACCCTTCGACATGTAAGAGGCAGGACGACGGAATCTGTTAGAGGATGGCAAGTTCACGTACAAGTCAATCAAGTTATTTGCCAAGTGTTGAGTCAAGGAATACTCAGACTTTTGGTCGTCTTCCTTACCAAGAACCTCTAAGTAGTGTACGGAAACATTGTGCTCTTTGAGGAAATCAGCGGTACCAGCAGTAGCAAAGATCTTGAAGCCCAACTCATGCAACTTCTTGATAGAGGGCAATAACTCCTGTTTCTCCTTGTAGGAGCCAATAGAAAACAAAATGTTCTTCTTCGGCAATTTGAAGCCAGTCGAGAGGAGAGACTTCAAATAAGCCTCATACTTGTTTCTACCGAAACAAGCAACCTCACCTGTGGAGGCCATTTCGACACCCAACACAGGATCGGCACCTGCCAATCTTGAGAACGAAAATTGAGGAACCTTAACGGCACAGTAGTTTTCAGGCAACTTCTCACCGGGGTATGGGGTAAAAGGAAGGTCCATAATGGCCTTAGTGGCCATTTCAATCAAATCAGTGCCCACCACTTTGGAAATGAAAGGGAACGAACGAGAAGCACGAACATTGCACTCAATGACTTTGATATCGTTATCCTTGGCAATGAACTGGATATTGTAAGGACCAGTTATGTCCAACGCCTTTCCAATCTTAGCGGTAGCCTCAACGATTCTTCTCACTGTTTCAGGGTCCAAGTCCTGGGGAGGAACAATCAAAGTGGCATCACCGGAGTGAACACCAGCATTTTCAACGTGTTCTGATACAACATGCATGATCATCTCACCATCTTTAGCAACAGCATCCATCTCAATCTCCTTAGCGTTCTCAATGTATTTTGTGATCACAACAGGGTAATCAGGAGAAACATCCACGGCTTGAGTCAAGTAGGAAGCCAAATCATCCCTTGAGTAAACTGTGTTCATAGCAGCACCGGACAACACGTAGGAAGGACGAACCAACACAGGGTAGGTAACCATTTCAGCAAACTTTTCGGCTTCCTCGATGGAAGTCAACTCCTTCCAGGCTGGCTGGTCAACACCAATTTTGTCTAACATTCTGGAGAACTTGTATCTGTTTTCGGCAGAATCAATCATCTCAGGTGATGTACCCAAAATCTTAACGTTCTGTCTGTACAAGGGCAAAGCAATGTTGTTTGAGGTCTGGCCACCCATAGAAATGATGACACCGTTAGATTGCTCCAAGTCGTAAATGTCCAAGACTCTCTCCAAGTTAATAGTTTCAAAGTACAACCTATCAGCTTCATCATAGTCCGTAGACACAGTCTCGGGGTTATAGTTGATCATAATGGTTTTGAGGTTGTTCTCTCTCAAGGTCCTGATAGCTCTCACCGCACACCAATCGAATTCAACAGATGATCCAATACGGTAGACACCAGAACCCAAAACAATGACACCATGGTCATCGAAGCTCACATCAGAGGAGTCAGCGTTGTAGGTGACATATAAGTAGTTGGTAAAAGCAGGGAACTCGGCGGCAACAGTGTCAATTTGCTTCACGAATGGAATGACGCCGTGCTCTTTTCTCAATCTTCTGATTGCAACTTCATTAGAGCTCAAGAATTTAGCGATCTGTCTGTCTTCAAAGCCCAACTGCTTGGACTGTCTCAAAACAGGTATAGGCAAGTTTTCCTTCTGGCCGTAAGAGGAAATTTGCTTTCCAAACTTGATCAAGCCATCCAATTTGTTCAAGAACCATTTGTCGATATTGGTGAGTTTCCAGACTTTGTCAACGGAGTAGCCGTCGTGCAAGGCGTTGGCAATAGCGAACAAACGCTGATCAGATGGAGTCTGCAACTCGGTGTCAATATCAATAGTCATCAAAGCACTGGTCTTGTTGAATCCCAAGTTATGGTAATCCGTTGACCTGATAGCTTTTTGAATCGCCTCCTCAAATGTTCTGCCAATGGACATAACTTCACCGACTGATTTCATCGAGGAAGACAACAAGGAAGAGACTCTGGTAAACTTCTTCAAATCCCACCTTGGGATTTTAACCACAACATAGTCCAATGAGGGTTCGAAGCATGCACTAGTGGACTTAGTTACAGAGTTCTTGATCTCGTTCAAGGGAATGTTCAAACCCAACTTGGCGGCAGTGTAAGCCAAAGGATATCCCGTCGCCTTGGAAGCCAATGCAGAAGATCTTGACAATCTGGCATTGACTTCAATGATGCAATATTCCTTGGAGAAAGGATTCAAGGCATACTGAATGTTACACTCACCAACAACACCCAAGTGTCTGATGACGTTGACGGCAGTTGTTCTCAACATGTTGTAGTCTTCGTCGGATAAGGTCTGAGATGGGGCCACAACAATAGAGTCACCAGTGTGGATGCCCAAAGGATCAAAATTCTCCATGTTACACACTGTAATACAGTTGTCGAAGGCATCTCTGACAACTTCGTATTCGATCTCCTTCCAACCTTTCATAGACTTCTCGACCAAAACTTGAGGTGAGGTCGCAAAGGCCTTGTTACACAATGCCACCAATTCCTGCTCGTTGTCGGCGAAGCCGGAGCCCAAGCCACCCAAAGCGAACGCGGCTCTAACAATCAATGGATATCCAATGTTATTGGCAGCATTGACTGCTTCGGTAACATTGTTGCAAGCCTCTGACTTAGCACACTTCTCGCCAATTTCGTCCATAGCTCTGGCGAACAACTCTCTGTCTTCAGTGGTGATGACAGTGTCGATGGGAGTACCCAAAACCTTGACACCCAAACCTTCGAACTCATCTTTCAAGTCGATACCAACACTCAATGCAGTTTGACCACCAAAGGTGCAGTAAATACCATCGGGTCTCTCGTACTGGATAACCTTTCTCACAAATTCCGGGGTTACAGGCAAGAAGTAAACCTTGTCTGCCAATCCCTTTGAAGTTTGAATGGTGGCAATATTAGGGTTGATCAACACAGTGTAGATACCCTCCTCCTTCAAAGCTTTAATGGCCTGGGATCCTGAATAGTCGAATTCACCGGCCTGACCAATAGACAACCCACCGGAGCCCAAAACCAATACTTTCTTCACCTCTTCACGAGGGTGTGCGGCTCTGTTGTCCTTCAACAAGCCACCAGGGAATTCAACAGCCTTGGGCACACCATTTTGAGCAAAGTCAACCACTGATTTGAGGAAAACATCAAACAAGAACTCTGTGTCTCTTGGACCAGGGGTCGATTCAGGGTGAAATTGAACAGAGAAGAACGGCTTGGTGTCGTGGTAGACACCTTCGTTAGAACCATCGTTGGCGTTCACAAATAACTCCTTCCAGCCATCACCAAGGGTGTTCGCATCGACAGCGAAACCGTGGTTCTGAGATGTGATGTAACATCTGCCAGATATAGTAGAAGTACAGGGAATGTTGTGACCTCTGTTACCAAATTTCAACTTCAACGTGGACGCACCAGTGGCTCTAGCCATCAACTGATGGCCCAAGCAGATACCAAACACTGGTGTCTTGGCCGCACTCAATGCTTTAGATATGTGAGAAACAGTGCGTTCCATAACGGCTGGGTCACCAGGACCGTTTGAGATGAACAAACCGTCGTATTCCTCATTGGTAAAGTCGTAGTCCCAAGGGACAACCTTCAACTCGACACCTCTTCTCACAAAGCACCTGATCTGGTTGTATTTGATACCGACGTCGACAGCAATAATTCTTATCGTCTTACCGGTTTTGGGGTTGATTTTCACATCCTTAGTGGGAGAGTAGGTCACGGGTTCCTTGAGAGAGACCTTCGCCACCAAGTTTTTAACATTGGGATCATCCCACTCAGGGATGTCAAAGTAGCTCTGCCATTCGGCACCAGCCTTCAAGACTTCTCCAGAAGAAGTGGAAGACTTCTGCAAAGACAAGCGGCCCAAAGTGGAACCCTCCTGTCTCAATCTCTTTGTCAAAGCTCTAGTGTCGACACCGTAGATGGCAGGAATACCTTGTTCCTGCAACCACTGGCCCAAGGAAGATTTGGCCAAAAAGTGAGAGTACTCTTCGGTGTAGTGAGCGACAACCAAACCGGCAATGTGGATCTTGCTGGACTCGAAGTACTTGGGCAATTCGGAAACATCATCGTCCTTCAAGTTCCGGTCGGGTACACCGTAGTTACCAACCAAAGGGTAGGTGATAACTAAGATCTGGCCCTCGTAGGAGGGATCGGTGATGGACTCGGGGTAGCCCACCATACCGGTTTGAAAAACAACCTCACCAGCTGCCGACACCGGAGCACCGAAGGAGTAACCCTGCAAGGCAATGCCATCATGGGTCTCCAAAGTCATCATGCGGTCGCCCGTAGACTCCATTGGAGGGGTGATTGGAGCAGATAATTTAGCCATCTTCACTAGCAATACTCTGTTTGGGGGAAGGTAGATTACTGGAGTGAAGAAAGTAAATTTCTGGTGGTTAGTAAAAGCTGAAGGGTACTGGCTTTTTCAGTCGCGCGGAGTCACAGTGATATCTCATCGCATCGCATTTCGTTATCAGCAGGATGACTCTGCACATAAACCAAAAACCGCTGAATAGAACCAATCCACGAATCCACCGAGTCGGGTGATTGCGCGTTAACCATTAGTATTGCTACGAGATCTACGTCGCGGTGAGCTCTTTCTCATCGGACTCGATCTCTCAATAACTAGCTGCGTACATACGTCGTGCAACAGGGGGGTTGTTATTGAGAGAAAGAGAGAGAGAGAGAGGAAGAAAGAAGAAAGAGGAGGGGAAAATAAACTTGGCTGCGAGGCGAGAGAGCTTGCCTTTATAGTGGGGCTCATCGCATGAAGGACTGAAAAATTTTTATATTCCGAGGGCGATGCACCCTCGGAACTCAATTACGTCAACCTAGGTGCATCACTGCCGCTGAGGCGATCATAAGCCAGAGTCATCTAGTAATACCTGGTACATCTATACGGGAGGTTGATGTGACCCTGGGTCAAATACGTTGGCTGTAAATGAAAGCACAAGGTTTCAAGGATGTGAGAGCTCTGGGAGTAGGGCCGATGCGGACACTATTGGGAAGTATCCCTGCCAGTGCAATAACTCCACTTAACAGGCCCTAGTTGCTCAGTATATGGTTCCTACTACGGCTCCGGGAGCTATGCCAACTGGCTTGGTTAGAGAAACTGTTGGCAAAAGGTATCTGGATTTGCAACAAATTGTAGATTGTGTGCGATTTCCGGAACCTGAGGGCTGCTTTCGGTTCGCAGTACTCACAACAGAAAAGCTTGCGTGCATGCTAAATCAATTACCCTATCATCTGCTATTTACAGTCACCAAGTGTGCGCACCACGTCGTGGTTGCAAAAAAAACAATGCTTACATTGGAGGATACATCTTCTCAAGTTGCCAGAACGTAGAATTGAACTTTTGGTTTTGGACCCTTTTCCGTTTGAACTATTACTACGACCAAGACTCTAGTTTCTGTGAGACATACACAACCGCGTATCCCCTGTCATAAACAATTGGGTCAGTTCTGAGACCTTCTTAAGCCGAAGAACACGGTGGCTATATGCATACCAAGGCGCGCGGCTCTCAAGCACGGCGCCCCAACCATGCACCACTCTTGACACATAGTGTGCACACAACTAAAAGATTGCCAAGACAGCTATTGTGGCAGCGTTATCTAGAGCCAGCAGCCGCGCAGCAACGCTCCACACGCTACCCAGAGTTGTGCTACGCATCAAATCAGTACAAAGGCGACAAAGTCGGCTGCTCTTCCCCCGACTGCGCTCACGATCCATCTGCACCGCGGCGCCGTAAGTCGAACCGTACAAAACAAGATTTATCCTGCAGGTAGCCAGCATCGCATCGAGGCTACGCTTCTGTCCACTCGTTGCCCGAGCCCCACTTGAGCTGTACAGATATCAGAGCGACGAACTTACCGTCTCTCAGTTTGCCGTGGCCTGTGTCCGGCGTGCTGTGTGAAGGCATCTGCGTTTTGATTCCAGCCGCTCTCGCAAGTTTCGAGGCTGCGCGGTAATTCCGGGGCAGCAACCGTCCCTCATCAGAAGCCGTGTGGCCGCCATAAGACGGGACCACACAGACGCGTCTGCTACGCGACTCACTCTGCATTCACATAATGTCGCCGTTGTCCCGCGTCCGACTGAAGGTGCCCACCCGACTGTGGGGTTGGGCCATTCGAGACTTCATTGACAAAACCGCCCTGACAATCTATCCCTACGCCAAAATTGTCATTCCTAACTTCCGCGTGGCCCATTACTGGTACATTATTGGGTGGGCAATAGTGGGCTCTATCGTGCTATACCCCACCCGGAACTGCAGGTATATTGACGTGCTTTTTCTCAGCTCTGGGGCTGCTACCCAGGCCGGTTTGAATACCGTCAACTTGAACGAACTCTACCTTTACCAGACAATCACAGTGTACATTATCACCATGTTCACTACCCCCATCTTCATCCACGGCTCGTTGCTCTTTATCAGACTCTATTGGTTTGAGCGCCATTTCGACAACATCAAGGAAAGCTCGTTGCATAATTTCAAGATGCGCAGAACAGCTACGCTTGCAGCTCGCACGCGTTCGTTTGACTCGACGCATATCAATACTGCCAACAACCAGTCTTTGGGTTTCAAGAACGAGAAGCAAGTCTCTTCGTCCACTTCGTCAGACAAATCGAAGCAGCTCGGGTCCGAGGACACTGCGGAGGCAAGCCCCAACAATGACTACGGCCCCGTAGACCACGTCAGTGAACCGAGCGACAGCGACGATGATAATGAGAATGCGATCGAAGACTACCTGACCGAGAATGAATCTGATCATGACAAGTCTACTGGTGGCATTCGTTTCGGAAACTTGCCTCAGCCTGCAATGACGAGGAAAAAGCTGCTTGATCCTTCTGACATGTTTCGCTCTATTGCAATTCTCCAGAATAACCAAACCAAGCCCCAGGACGACGATGACGACGTTTTGGTCATAAAATCGCCAGGAGAAATCGAGAATGACAGCGAAAATCCCATTTTCACCAAGAAGCCTCAACAGATCCAATTTTCCTTTGCAGAAAAACCCGTGAAGCGGCCAACTCGCAAGCCTAGACGAGTTCGTCCTGCAAAACAGTGGAACAAATTGAGGAGCTCTTTCTCTAACTCAGGCACCCCAGTCAAGTCGCGCAAAAGTAGAACGCTATCTTTCAATCTGGATGACCACGATCTCCAGTCGATAGACTCGGAACTCAGTCCTCGTGAAGACGATCCAAATGATCTTTTAAATAGAGCGCTGACGGACTCCGAAACGAGCGAATCCTCGCAGGAAGATGACGAAGAGAATGCTGGGCTCAATCGTGCACAGTCTAATTTGGCGGTTCCCTCGAAGGATGCCACCGGTGGTAAGAAATTTACAAAGCGTTCAAATACCTTGGATGTTCCAAGCAAAAATGGAGACGACATTATCAAGTCTCCAACATTCGAAAAAATGTTGAAGAAACGCCTCCACAGGACAAACAGTGCCATGAGACTGATAAAACCTGCCTTCCGCCGGACATTTTCAAGAGCTGTAACCGACACTAGTGATGATGAAGAGAATGGCTTTGGCCCTCTGCTCTCGCGACAAATGAGTACCAACTATCTCTCATGGGTACCAACTGTGGGTAGAAACTCCAACTTTGTCCACCTTACTGATGAGCAAAAAGAAGAACTAGGGGGTGTTGAGTACAGAGCTGTCAAATTATTGATTAAGATCATCATTCTCTATTACGTCGGATTCCACCTCTTGGGCATCATTGCTTTCTTGCCCTACATAATCAAGAAAGGGCATTATAGAAAGATTATGGAGCTGTTTGGATTCAATCCCACATGGTGGGCATTTTTCACTTCAGCATCCGTGTTCAACGATTTGGGTTTGACATTATCTCCCAACTCCATGATAAGCTTCAACGAATCCTTGTATGTTATGATCTGGCTGTGTTTCTTCATTGTCATTGGAAATACCGGATTTCCTGTCTTCTTGCGATTCATCATTTGGATTCTCTTCAAGACCGCTAGACCTCTCTCGCAGTACAAAGAAAGCTTGGGATTCTTGTTGGATCATCCTCGGAGATGTTTCACCTTACTCTTCCCATCTGTGCCCACTTGGTGGCTTTTCTTCATACTTGTGGTTTTGAATGCCTTGGACTTGATATTCTTTGTGGCCTTGGACCTCAATAACAAATATCTCAAGGAAATTCCCTTGGGGTTCAGAATCATGGATGGTTTATTTCAGGCTTTCAGCACTAGAACAGCAGGATTTGCTGTTATTGATCTCTCCCAATTGCATGTGGCTGTGCATGTCAGTTACATGATTATGATGTATATCTCGGTTTTGCCTTTAGCCATTTCCATCAGAAGAACCAACGTTTATGAAGAGCAGTCGTTGGGGCTCTACTTGAGGGACGAAAATGCAGCCCAAGACGACGTTGAAAACACTCCGAAGAACTTTATTGGAGCGCATTTGAGAAACCAATTGTCCTTTGACTTGTGGTTTATCTTCTTGGGATTGTTCATTATTTGCATTGCCGAGAGTTCCAAGCTTGACGCTGGTAATATTCGCTTCACGGCATTCAGCATCTTGTTTGAAATTATCAGTGCATACGGTACGGTTGGTATGTCGTTAGGATATCCGGGCGTGGACGAATCCTTGTCGTACAAGTTCACGACGCTCTCAAAACTCGTGATTATCGCCATGATGATCAGAGGCAGACACAGAGGCTTGCCCTACGCACTTGACAGAGCCATTATGTTGCCCAATCAAAAGATGTTGGACAGAGACAGGTACCAAGAAGAGCACGCCATCCGGCGGAATGCTACTATGGAGAGGACCAATACCTTGAGGGACAATAACGCCCTCTTCAAAGTGTTTTCGAGACGGCCCTCAACCGGAGAAAACATATTGCGCCGTCGGCGTTCGACGGACAGCCGAACTCGCGTGAATACACCTGAGCCTTATGGCCGCGGGCTGAGCACCGCCATCCCATAATACGATACGAAGTAATGGCAGCCGTAGCTAGTCGCCTGCAGGATACGCAGGTATTCGCTCTCGCGACATTTCGCGACATGAGCATCGCCGCGACATTAATTTTCCTGCTCATCGCGATGGTGCACTCCATCGCAGCAGAGTAGATCTCTTTCCACAGCGACTGAAAACCTGCCTCCTGAAAAGATGATTAGACGGCAGGCGCGCGAGAGAAGAGACTATCTCTACCGCAAATCGGTGGAGCTCCAGGAGCTGGCACTCTCTGAAAAAAGACAACAATTGAAGGCAGCCTTGGCCAGTGGAAAGCCATTGCAAAGAGAGTTGGCAGAGGACAAGGAGCTCCAGCGGGACTTCATCTACGATGAGAGTGAGCAGACACAGATCGACGACGAGTACGCGACGCTTCTGGGCATCGCGGAGCCCAAGCTCATTGTGACGACATCGCGCAACCCATCGGTGAAGCTATTGCAGTTCTCGAAGGAGATCAAGCTTCTCTTTCCCAACTCCATCAAGCTCAACCGAGGCAACTACGTTGTACCCGAGTTGGTGCAATCGTGCCTGCGCGTGGGCGTGACCGATTTGGTCGTCTTGCATGAACACCGTGGTGTGCCCACCTCCATAACGGTGTCACACTTCCCGCACGGCCCCACGGCCATCTTCACCTTGCACAATGTCAAGTTGCGCCACGACTTGCCCGAGCTTGGCAACCTCAGCGAGAGCTACCCCCATCTCGTGTTCGAAAACTTCACCACCAAGCTTGGTCAGAGAGTGGTGACCGTGCTCAAGCATTTGTTCCCGCCGGGAGTGAAGAAAGACTCGTCCCGGGTGATCACATTCGTCAACAACGACGACTTTATCTCTGTGCGACACCACGTCTACGTCAAGACCAAGGACTCTGTGGAGTTGAGTGAGATCGGTCCCCGGTTCGAGATGCGACTCTACGAGTTACGCTTGGGGCTTCTCGACAACAAGGACAGCGACGTTGAGTGGCAGCTCCGCCGCTTCGTGCGCACTGCGAGCCGCAAAAACTACTTGGCCGAGTAGGCACGACGTATTTGCTCGATAGAGTTTCGATGGCGGGTAAGGAATATACGAAGGCATATTATAGCGGGATGCAGAATCAGCGGCATTGGATTGTGGTGCCGGCCGCGGTAATTCTCAGCCGAGGCACACAAGCTTGCTTTGGTAGTAAGTGCCCGGTCATAGGTCACGAATGCACGGCTCATTGAAGCAGGCGTAGGTACTGGCAACGAGAGACTCGTGGGAGTAAATGGGCGGCGGCCAGGCCGGGCACCCCGCGCAGGGCGGCTTGTTACATGATACATTATACTATACAAACCCAAGCTAAGGTACACTAACACCCATTAATCTCAGTAGTGTTTTGTTTGATGCAGTCATTGACCAGGCAGCTGACCAAGCTCTCATTGTCCAAGAGGTCGAGCTTGTTGGAGCCGCCCGAGCTGACGGACTTGCGTTTGTTGACGGCGCTCAGGGCATCCTCCAGGTCGGAGGACTCGGGCGAGATCAAGAACGAGTTTAGGTTGGAGGCGTTGTATCTCTTTTTTTGGAGCTGCAGAGTGATGAGCGATTTCTTGGACATGCTTGACGCAGACAGCGATGCCTTCTTGGCGGTGGGGATGATGCTGTGGGAGTACAGCTGTTTGAACGAGGGACGGCGCGCGTACTCGTCGCTATTGATCATATCGGCATAAGAGTAGAAGTTGATGGACAGCTTCAGGCTGGTGAGCTTCGGCGGCGACACCGACAGCGCCAGCGAGGGCACGTCCTTGGTGCTATTGGTGGCGGTGTGGAAGGACTGGGAGTGGGCCAGGTACACCGAGTTCTTGCGCAGCGGCGTGTAGGGGCGGCCGAGCGCCATGTTGAGGCCCAACACCAGCGAGTTGCGCCGGTTGGAGTACACCACCTCGACATTGTCGAGGTCGGTCTCCTTGTCCGAGAGCAACTGCGTGGTGGCATCGAGCGAGGGGGCAATAAAGTCCTCGTTCTTGAGGTACTGGCTGAGCGAGACCTGCGAGTTGTGCGTGCAGCTGCGGGACCGGTTCTGGTTGCAGTGGCCGCACTTGGGGGGCTGTTCGACGACGGGGTCCTGCACCAGCCGCTCAAAGATGGCGTTGTCGTCGTCGAGGAGCTCCGGCAGCTGCATGGGCAGGTGGAGCTGGGTGTTTTCCGGCAACTCGGCGCCGTCAAGCGCCGTGGGCAGCGTGGGGCTCGTCAGGAGCACCTTCTTGGGCTGCCCGAACGAGAATAGCGACAACTTCTTTTTGGTGGAGGCCATGATGATACTTTTTTCGCCGTGGGGGGTGTTGGGGGTGGTCACAACAACCTGGTAGTATGAATATGTTGCGTATACGCGTGTCTCCTGCTAAGCTCCAACCCGTCTCCAAACGGTCGCTCGCAGGGAGGCCTATCAGGGCCTGCTATTCATTTATTGAATAAAATACACCCGGACACCCGGTAGCGCTGCTATCTACGGCACTTGGGCGTGCGTCCCCTGTGCCGGCAGCCCGCGCTGCGTGCCGTCCGCAGCCGCCTGTGTGCCGGCGGCATGTACAGTGACATAGAGGCGCCACTGGCGAGTGGGGTGGGCGAGCGGAGGTGGCGTTATGTGCCGGTGACTGCGGGCTGCTGACTGTGCTGCGGCAGGGGTGCTGGTCCGCAAGGTGCGGGTCCTTCCACGGCAGCACGGGTGCACCCCGCTTGCGACGCATCTGTGTCGGCAAATGTTGCGGTGTCTATTTTGTCCGCGTAAACCCCGGCACACCATTGGCTCCACACTGAGAACAATCTCCTCCACGCACTCTATTTACTTCTTCCGCTCTCGGCGAACGCATGCAGGCGATCCTGCACCAACGGAGTGCGTTATCCGATAAGCAGCGCCGTCGCACCACACCCGGCTCGGCCGGCAGTACCGTGGCTGCAAAGAGGGGCCCCACACCGTCGCCTGGTGACACTGCAAAACGCACGCAGTGGGTGCCGCCCCTGGTCACCCACAGTCAGCCCACCCTTGCCGTGCGCAACGCCAGGCACCGTGTTACCCAACATGGCCCCGCGCGCCTGCACCTGGCTTTGTGTGTGCACTCCGCCTCCGCTGCGTCGCAGACATGTCATGACGCCCGCCCAGCACCGGCGGACGACCCCTGACCCCCGCCCCGCAGCCCCGCAACATGGTGCGCAAGCGCCTCCCACCCACACCGACGTTTCGTGTGACCCTGTGACGTCGGCCCCGCGCCGCCAACCACGCACTGCCGCATGCAGGCCTCGGGCCTGCACATCTCCGCCGAATTATAACTGGCGCTATTATGTATCGAGATTGTTGCGCTATTGGTGCCTGTGAGGGGGTCGCCAACGGTGCCGGCTTTGCTGCGAACTACCAAGCCTGCGGCCCATAAGCTTGGCGCGGGGTGACTGCCAGCCTAATTCCCAGTGGTCACTTGACGCGCGTGCAAACCCTGGCAGGAATATCTACTCGATGGCAGGTAGGCACAGCCGCTAACATTCTGCGGTACAACCGCTACCATTCTGCGGAATAACCGCTACCGCTCTTGGTCCGCGTGGACAGGGACCGCTGCCCGAGGGTGCAAGCTTCGCCGGCGCACGACCTCATCGAGTCGTCCCCGAGTGTGCAATCCTGCAGACTGTCAGACGTTGAGGTCAAGCCAGAGTCATAGATTCCAAGGCGAAAACTCCATCACAACAGCGCACATTCACGTCCGCCTCAGCACACCATGACTATCGAGTTGGAGGCTCCTGATGACAACCAGGTCGTGAAGGACTTGTTCGCAGGCACCGTTGGAGGAATCGCCCAGGTGCTTGTCGGACAGCCGTTCGACACCGTCAAGGTTCGGCTCCAGTCCGCGCCCGAGGGCACCTACAGCGGTGCTGGCGACGTCATAAAGAAGCTTTTGGCCAATGATGGCCCCAAGGGCTTCTACAAGGGCACCTTGACGCCGTTAGTTGGTGTTGGAGCCTGCGTGTCGGTGCAGTTTTCCGTCAACGAGTTCATGAAGAGACACTACGACAATCAGCTCAACGGCAAGCAGCTTTCCCTCGGCCAGTTTTTCGTTTGCGGTGCCACCGCAGGTTTTGCCAACGGCTTCTTGGCCTCTCCCATTGAGCACATCAGAATCAGGTTGCAGACCCAGACGGGCGCCACGAAGGCCTTCCACGGTCCCTTGGATTGTGCCAAAAAGTTGTATGCTGCTGGCGGCTTCACAAACGGAATTTTCAGAGGCTTGGTGCCCACTCTCTTTAGAGAATCCGTTGGCTTGGGTATTTATTTTGCGACGTACGAGGCCTTGATTGCTAGAGAGTTGGCGAAGCGTCTGGGCGCCGAGAGAAAGGACATCGCCCCATGGAAGTTGTGTATCTTTGGCGGCTTGTCAGGTTACACTTTGTGGATCGGAATCTACCCTGTTGACGTTCTCAAGTCAAAGTTACAGACTGACTCCATATCCTCGCCCAAGTACAGAGGCGTTTTTGACGCTTTCAAGTCCACATTGACCACCAATGGCATCAAGGGCTTCTATAGAGGATTTGTCCCTACCATCTTGAGAGCTGCTCCTGCCAACGGTGCTACTTTCGCCGCTTTCGAGGTTACAATGAGACTCATCAGTTGATTCCCTCTGTGTATTGATTTATAGATTTGCTAATCAAAATTAATTTACCTGGCTTGCCCTATTTATCCCCTAGCAAGCTATTGCGCTTACCATTATACCCTTGCCTTGAAACGTGGTGCAGCTCCTCGTGAGCCTCAAAGACCGAACTCATGCCATGCAGACTTGACCATTCCTCCAAGTTGACTGCATCACGGTCGGGGTAGTCGTCAGGGTTGATGACCTTGATGAACTCGTAAAAGTCCATCAAATGTTCGCCGAAACAATAGGCATCTGTCCCTGTGAGCTCCTTCCGTTCGCAATGTGCCCGGTACGCTAGCTCGGCGGGGCTCACAGCCTTTGTGTTTTCGCTGGTGAGGTACTTGGACTCCACGTCGCTGCCAGAGCTTTGGAGTTCCCTTACTCTTCTGTTGTAAAACTTGTCGATGCGTAAATGCATGCCTGGAACCATGTCAATGAGATACAAAAACACCAAGCTTAGGACGAACACGTATGCTGCTGTAACTGTAACTCCGAGAAGCTGATACGCTAGTTGTATCCAGTGGTGATTTATCCACCCTCCGTCCGATTCAAACTTCTCGTTGCAGAGAATGCCTGTGAGTAGACTCCCAACAATACCTCCAATCCCATGGATGGCAAAAACATCAAGCGCATCATCGATCCGCAACGTGTACTTGAGGCGCGTGGCGAGATTAGCAAAAATTGCACCAGCGGTACCAAATACGATGCTTTTCCAAAATTCACTTCCAGAAGCAACGTAGCCACCTGCAGGGGTAATTACCACTAGACCTGCAATTGCACCAGAACAAAATGAGGTCACCGATAACTTGCGATGGAAGACCACGTCGTTGCCGTAGTCGGAAGAAAATGGAATAGATGAGAAGTAGAAGTCTATGCTTGACCACACCACAGCGCTTGTGCTCGCGGTTAGCAACGTATTCACCGTGATGTAAAAGCTGGTGGCAGACAATACATAGTCACATCCCGAAATAAAACCACACCAGCCAAACACAATGAAGAAGGTGCCAACAAGGATGAGGCCTGGGTTGGAACTGCGATAATTCTGAAGAAGTCTTGGATTGCGCGGTCCAAGGATATATGAGTACGCCAATGCAGTAAACCCACTTACAATATGTACACAGTTACCGCCAGCAAAGTCCAATACCGGAGTATGGTTGACCTGAGTCGATAGCCAGCCGTTTTTGTTCCAAAACCAGTAAACCACCGGGTTATAGATAATGCATGACCACACCAATACAAATGCAAACATTGGCAAAAGGCGGCCACGCTCCACAATGCACGGAAAGGTAAAAGCTGCGGTGATGACTTTGAAGAGACCGTTGAAGAGAAAATGCACTATTGATAGTATATCTCCTCTCACGGTACTGTAATTTGTGTTTGATGGGTCCCGCAAGTGTCGGAGCACAACAAAGTTCATGTTGCCGATAAACTTATTTGAAGAGCTGGCGTAGCATAATGAATATCCCCAGATAAACCAGTCTAGCATAATTCCTGGACAGAGTAACATTGGAATCGCCAACATGGTCATGCTCGACCTCCGTTGAGTAAGCCCGGAGTAAAACAAACTGATGCCGATAATGCACTGCAGTATGATGGCCGCGCAGCCAAGCACATAGAGCGAATCCCCCATCACTGGGCTGATCGCCTGCGAAACTTGCCTCTCGAGAAGGTCCAGGGTCGGCAACATTATACGTCCTTTCGGTTCATCGAGGAGTATAGCTTGTATGTGACAAAAAAGGGTGTGGTGTCACCCGTTCAAATCTCTGGACGAAAGGCGTAGTTCTTCTCACCAGGTGTCGATTCAGATAACTATTTTGCCGGCTAAACGAAGACCGTTAAATGATCTGCATGAAGGCTCAGTGCTCGCAATCAATGTGGGGCGGTTCCCGCACGAAAGATGCTGCGATGCTTATCGCCTGCAGTACTTCTCATAGCAGACTTGACAGGTTTTGGGAACAGCAGTGCGGTTATTCCGTTGCCGATCAAGCAGGCGCTTGATTAACGCACATTGCAAGCACTGCGTAAACTCTGGGGAGTCGAGGTGTGTCGCCAAATCGGCCCCATTGCGTAGCATACCCCACATATCCTCTTTCGAGTAACTCATTTGGAAGGTGGATTTATTTGAGGCGTATGAAACATGTCTATTCCCAAAGTAGACAATAAGAGGTGGGAAGACTCCATTTGTTTCCAGAGCGTAAGTCTGGTCAAGGGAAGAGTTGGGCAGGATAATGGGGTAGTCTTCTAGATCGCATCCAAGAAAGAATGCATTGTCGAAAGACAGATTTGGCGGCGGGACCCGAGGGAATACCGCTCGTGTTTTGGCTACGCTTGTGTTGTAGCCACCAAGCTTAGAAGACTGCATCTCAGTGAAGACGCGCTGCTGACCTGAAGAAGTGTATCTTTTGTAGGCGCGGTGTAGTGAGCTTCCATTCGGGAAATTGTTGACGTCGGAAGACATATCAAACGCAATAATACAATCGATACCTCTGGCAGGGTGCAAAAAGGGGTCAAATGGTAAATTAATGCCATCGCTACCACCATCAATCAAAGACAACTGGGCTGACTCTTTCACTCTTGCACAAGCTTGTGAATATCCAAGGAACGGGTTAGGGGAGATAAGTGCGTAGTCAGAGTGGTGCAGTGAGCGTGTACGCGAGATACCGAAACGATTCATGATAACTTCAAGAGCTTTAGAGAGGTTCCTCTCCAAGTTGGCAGTGGCACTGAATATTGTTTGAAATATACTGTTGAACAATGACGAAGAAGTGGCCGTTATGAAACCGATGTCATCTATACCTCTTACGCAGAGTGGGGCCGTTCGATTACGAATTTCGGTTACAACTGGGTTCCCGTTTATCATTGAAGTGCCCAAATACATCATAGGAATAAACCCACCAATACTCCTATCCCAGGATCCAAACTCGTAAGGTGTCATCTCTATGTAGGCCGCGTTGCCAGAACTTACACCCTGGTAGCTCGGTGGAGCTTCAATGGCGATTATTATTGGGAAGGGTTGAGTATAGTTACAAAATGAAGGTAACTTCGGCCCATCGGATAGGTTTGCAATAAGAGCAGCTTGAAACAACCTCTTTCGAAGGGCCCTGCCCCAAAAATCCGTCAATGAGAGGGAAAATCCGCCTTGCTTTTTTACCTTGAGCTCATTATGAATGCTCTGGTACCAAGTTAGCAACCTAGTCCACAGAGTTAGATTGTGGCTCACCATCTCATACCTCTTACTTAGTGAACCGGGGTTTCTACCCTGCTTAAGAAGCCGCTGAAGTAACAGAAGCACCGTACCATTGCTGCCTGTCGTGCTGCCTGATTTCTGTGGGTCAAAGGTCGGCACACCTTCCAAAAGAGGTTCACTTAGGGACCAGATCGTCTTATTGGATGCCATATCTTTAATTGTCTTGAAATCGTTCGCAAACTGACTCATTACTATCCATGAGCCTCCAGAAATGCCACCCACATAAGAAGTCGCTTGCAAAAGACCAGCTAAAGATGCCTTCAGTGTACGATGATCGTACGCGGAAATTGCTCCCGCGGCAGTCAACATTGCCCGGTACCCTCCCCCAGAAAATGCAAGAGCAATCTTGATACTACCAGAGGTCTTCATTTGGTGCTGATGATCATAACCATCGATTGGATTACTGTCAAAAAGGTCCAATAAAGCGAGGTGAGCCAACTTGGCTCGATTTTCTAGATAGGAACTTTCTTTCTCATGGAGCTATGAGCGTTAGAATATATGAAACACCGTTCTTGGGTAGAACTTACTTCTTTCGAAATTCTAATGTAGCTGCGTGATGAACACGGAATTAAATACGACGATGAAGTCGAGTTCCAGGAGGACGATCTCCAACGTAACTCTGTCAGCAATAAGCGATCCACTTCAAGCGCAGGTGATAGGCGCCAGTGTGCAGCCAGTGACCTACTACATGAAAGTACCACAATTAGAAGACGAGCCCATATATACGATAGCATGTAGTCCGGCGGGTCAAGAAGAAATATCAACTTTGCGATGAAAACCTGTTTGTGAACTCTACCCTCCGATTACTGCAATCTTCCCAGTCTCGCACCCGGTAGTAATCTCTATCCTTAGATTCAAAACATAAATATTATAAAACTATACAAAGATCATATATAGAAAAAATGACGAATGACGAATGTATCGGATGTATATGCTTAGAAATCCTCGTCAGAGGAAACGTAAGCGTCACCCAACTCCTTCTTCTTCTTCATTCTCTCCTTCTTCTTCTTTCTCAACTCGGCAGAAGACAACTTCTTCTTCTTCTTGTTGGTAACAATCTTGTTACCCATGGCATCGAACTTGTCTTCCTCGTCGTCGTCCTTCTTCTCCAATCTGGGACCGGCACCCTGGCCCTGGACCCAGTTGTGACCAGAAGGAGTCATTCTACCGTCCAACACGGCCCAGACTTCCTCAGTCAAGTCCTTGGTGAACTCAGCAGAGTGGGTAATGATAACAACACCACCGTCGAAAGCCTTCAAGGCCTTAGACAAAGCACCCAAAGAGTCTCTGTCCAAGTAGTTGGTGGGCTCGTCCAAGACGATCAAGTGAGGTCTCTGCCACGTGCAGGCAGCCAACACCAACTTGACCTTCTGACCACCAGACAAACCTCTGATTCTGGAGTGAGAAACCAACTCGGCGTCAAGACCCAACATGGCGCAGTGCTCCTCAATCTCCTTTCTGGTCAAGGGTCTGAACTGACCGGAAGCCAAGGCCTCCTTCATGTCGACCTCGGCAACCATCTTGGAGTGAGTCTCCATCAACTCACCTCTGGGCAACCAAGCGTTGTCAACCGACATCATGGGCACCCATCTCTCGTTCTTCATGCCGATGTTGTCACCCAACAACCAGGAGCACTCGTACTCGTAAGAGTTCTTGAACTTTCTTCTAGCGTGGATACCAGCAACTCTTCTGGGAGTACCCTCAATCTTGAAGATCTTGTTCATGGACTGCTCGTCGTCCTCGTTGATCTGTCTAGAAGCTCTGTCCATAGTCTCTCTGTCCTCACCGGTCTGGAATCTCCACTGAATGTACTCAGAGGGGGTAGAGTCCAAGTGGTTGTCAATGTGGGCGAAAGCGTGCTGCTTAATGTAAGCGATTCTGCAGTTCTCGTGCACGTAGACCTCACCCTCGGTAGGCAACAACTCACCAGTCAAAACGTTAATCAAAGTAGACTTACCGGCACCATTGGGACCAATGACGGCAATTCTCGAAGACAACGAACACTGGAAGTTGATGTCACTGATCTGAGGCTTGGTAGTACCAGGGTACTGGAAGGACATGTTGGAGACCTTAACGATAGCCTTCTGCTTCGTCTTGACACCCTCCAAGAAACCGGGCTCAGGGAATCTGAACTCCAAGTCGGAGGCGCCCAACTCGTAGTAGGACTGAGCAGAGGGGCACTTCTTGACGAACTCAGACAAGTTACCCTTGTACTTTCTCAACTTGTAGCCCTCGTAGTGGATAACGTACTGAACAACATTGTCCAAGAAGCCAGAGTCGTGAGAGACAATGATGGAAGTGATACCACAGGTCTGCAAGTAGTTGACCAACCAGGCGACGTTAACAGTGTCCAAGTGGTTAGTGGGCTCGTCCAACAACAAAATGTCGGCGTTCTTCAACACAGCTCTGGCCAAAGCCAACTTCATCTTCCAACCACCAGACAAAGACTGGATGGGCATGCGGATCATCTCCTCAGTGAAGGCGAACTCTCTCAACTTCTCCTCGACGGTCTCCTTGGTCAAACCGACCTCACCGTCCTCGATGACGAACTCAACAACGGAGGTCTCGGCGTGAGTACCGTCAATGTCGTGCTCGACGTAGACAGTCTTACACTCCTCCTGGGTGGGGAAGCCCTCAACCTGACCGTTGGCAATGGCTCTCATCAAGGTGGACTTACCGGCACCGTTGGGACCGCACAAACCGTATCTTCTGTTTCTCTTCAATCTGAACTGGGTCTTGTTCAACAAGATCTTAGCACCGTAGGCCAAAGAGAACTCACAGTTACACAAGTCCTCACCCTCGTCCTCCTCATCCTCGAAAGAGGGAGGAGCAGGGATGTTGTCGATAGCCTTCTTTCTGAACTCCTCAATGATCTCCTTGGCCTCCTTCTCGTGCAAGAAGATGGTGGCAAAGGGCAAGAGGTTGTGGAGCCAGGTCTCGGGGTCGATCAATCTCTCGTCGATCAAGTCACCGGCGATGGCGGCAATATATTTCAAGGCAACTTCGAATCTGGAAGCAATCTTCTTCTCCTTCAACAAGGCGTTCAACTCACCCAAAGTAACGGGGATGTCACCAGCGGTGGAGACCTCGGGGATCTTGTCGTCAGCACCAACGTTACCAACTCTCTTCAAGGTGTTCAAACCTCTCTGGGTAACGTCTCTAGCCTCAGGGTCGGCAATGGTAGAGAAGTTGGCCTTCAAGGTAGGCAACAACTTGCCCATGAAGGGAGCAACCACCTGAGGGTCGTCGACCAACTTACACATGTTGTCAACAATGACGGCGGCCTTTCTCTTGATGGCAGTCTCTCTCTCAGCCAAACCTCTGGACAACAAGGGAGTCATGATGGACAAAGTAGCCATGGTGACCTCAGACACAAAGGTGGTAGCACCCAACAAGTGGACGGTCTCGGGGACCTCGGTGGGCTTGGCGATACACTCAATCAACTTGGGGATAAACTTCTCGATATCCTTGTTGTCGATGGTCTCGGTGGCCTTGGTCATGGTGGCGGTAGCAGCCTCCTTGACCTCCTTCTTGGTGTCCCACATGGCCTCAGAGAGCACTGGGATCAACTCAGGCATTCTCAAGGCGATGGGGCCCTTGGCGGTGTCAACCAACTGGGAAACGGCAGCCAACACAGCAATCTTCTCGGTCCACTTGTTCGTGGTGGCAAGAGACTCAGTCAACTGAGGCAAGACAGCCTTGATAGCAGTGGGGGTGACGGCAGTGGCAATGGCCTTCAAGGCAGCGGTAGCAGCGGTCTGAACGTCCTTGTTCTTGTCACCGGCTCTGTTGGCAACCTCCTTCACCAACTCAACAACGTAGGGCTCAACAGAGGGAGCCAAGTCGTTCAGAGAGGCAATGTGGTTGTAGGCGTGCAAAGCGGCAACGGCAACGGCGGCATTGCTGGACTTGATCTGCTTCTTCAAGTCAGCGAAGAACTCCACCGGAACGTCGTGCTCAACGATGCTCGAGTTCAAGAAAGAGGCCACGTTGGTGGCAGCCTCCTCCTTGTCGTCGGCGACCTGGAGCTTGCTCAAAAGCTCGGCAAGAACCTGCTCGGAGTACTTGGATTCCTTAGCGGCAGACATCTTGCAGTGAAAAACCACGCTGGAGAAAAACTCTGCGTGGGTGTGCGATTTTTATATATGAAAAATTTTTTTTCAGAAACACATCCAGACACCTCATCGCTGCGCGCGCGTACACTTCAGCACGCCTTGCTCAGCGCTGGGACTTCGTGCTCAGAGCTACGCGGGGAGTTTCATTGTCGGAAGAGCCTCGGACCCAATGGCCAGGCAGGGGGTTGCGTTCCGCAATCAATGCTTCCATTAGGTGGCTGAAGCAGTGTGGCGATCCTACGGCGCCAATTTTGTACTGGATGGCGCATACAGATTGCTTTTCTTGAGCGGTTGCAACCGTTGAGCTCAACGCGCACATGGCGCGCTGTTATATGCCGGATCGAAATACGCTAATGTCTGGTTATATACACTCTGTAGTCTATCAGGTTCCGCCCGCTACTTCTATCCCCAGATTCAGCATCGGTGGCATCGTACTGCAACAGACACCAGCGTCTGCTTTGGGTGGGGTTCCAAGAAGTCGAAGGGGTTGCGCATCACACGGGGTACTGGAAGCAGTGGTTCTTCTACATCTCACGTCGGTCAATCGTTGAAGCATACGTCGAAAATAATGCAGTAAAGGCCTAGGCAACATTGCCGGCGGCAGCAGCCTTGTCGGCATTGTTGCCCACCACGTCAGCCTTCTTGGCGCCCGCCGGCGCCCTGTTGCCCACCACGGGCGCCTCGTTGGCCACGCCACCCTTGGGGGCCTCGGCCACGCCAATGCCCTTCTCGCCCTTCAGCCCTTGCGCCATGTTGCCGGCAAGATCCACGTTCTCGCCCTCGCGGTCGGCGTTCTTCACATAGTCGTTGTTGATCATGTTGTTGATGTTGGCGTCAGCATGGCCAGCCTTCGTTTCGGCCACGGTGTCCAACTCGTACCGCGGCAGCTGCGGCCGCAAGTTTTCGCCCATCATGTACATGCACAGCCCGAAGAGAAGAATCATCAAGATGTAGCCAAGAAGCTTGCGCCGCGGCGTGGTGAAGAACTGCTTGGGCGCGTTGCTGTACGGCAGATTCTTCTTGAACGGCACCGGTTTCATGTAGTAGGGACGCGGCAACCCATTGTTCTTGTACAGCCCTTGCATCGTGTGGCAGTGCTGCTGTCACGCGCCCGCTATGCCCTGTTATGTGGGACGGTCGCAACAAAAGAACACCGAACCAGTAGCGCGGAGATGTGTATGGTCGTGCGCAGCCCATGTCTTTGGCTGGGCACCCTGTGCTGCTCGGCGGCTCTCTGACAGGGGCCCGGCGAGGCCGCCGCAGTCTCTCCCAGCGCGGTGATGGGCACGCCTTGCTGTAGCCATAGGAACCCTCCCTGCTGGCGGTCCACGACACAGTGACCTGCAGGCGGACATGCAACCGCCCGATTAGGATGGGTTTACGATCCGCGAGTGCATTCCCCTTCAAGTAGATCGGCGCCCTGCCAGTGATTTCACGCAGGGATAAACGGGAGGAGTGCCTGTTCGTAGGAGTAATGAAGTGCCCCGCTGCACTACCTGCCCGCTCAAGCTTAAGCAAGGCTCTTGGCCATGTCAGCACCAGCGTTTGCGAGCCTGTCAGCGCCCTCGTTACCCTCCACACCCTGGTGTCCCGGCACATGCATGAGTTTCACCTTTCCCCAGCCCTTGTCCTCGTAGACTCGGCAGGCCTCGTCGTAGGCGCTCAAGCACTTGCGAATCAAGTCCTGGTTGGCGACCGGGGCTCCTGTGGAATTGACCCAGCCATTGGATTTCCACCGGTGTGACCATTCAAGTATGCAGTTGATAGCGTAGCGCGAGTCCGACTTGATGGTGATCCGCACATCGGAGAACTTTTTGACCGCCTTTAAGGCGCGGTACATGGCAAAGAGCTCGGCCTGCTGGTTGGTAAAGTTATCTTCGTGTCGATCGTAGTCCAGCATGGGGCCCCACTCGTTGCGAGAATCATTGTTGCCAAACCAGACACCATAACCCGCCTCGGTGACACCACGCCTGCCGTTGTTTCTGCATGCTCCATCACAATAGATAAAGTGTTCCTCAGGGTCGCTCGCACCCATACCGGTGCCGGTGGGCACACCAACCACTCTATAGGCTAACAGTCCGATTCTCTTTGCGTCCACTTTCTTCGGCTCGTGCTCACCCAGTGCCCCGTGCTCTGCTATAAATTTCTTCGCCGCAGACTCAGATGGGAACTTCTTGTACCTGGCGTTGGCAAAGCCATTCACCTGCGCCTTTGCAGAGTCCCAGTCAGGGAAAATTCCCTTGCGTCGACCACGAGCAACGGCGTAGAATGACTTTCGTGCCACCATAAGTTTCGTAAAGGTGTTGCTAACGACAAGCAGTTCGAATACAACTTGAGCGTGTGCGTTGTGCCTGTATGTAGATTAGAGACGTGATTACCTAATGTCTTCTTATATGGCCTGAATTACGTCAGCCACTGGTAGGGTTGCATTGATAGAGGTGCGTAGATTCGAGGCTAACACAAACATGAGCCTCCGCCTTTAAAGTCTTGGAGTCATTGGGTGTGCTACAAAAGATATATTATCAGTCTCTTCACTCCCGTTCAGCTATCGCGAATCCGGAGTCATCGCGACGCTACGATTGCAGTCTTTCCATGATAGCTATTGTTCTTTAGAGTATCTGTTATAAATTAGTTGAGGCATCGTATGTCAGTGTTTATATTGCTTGGTCTATATTCCTCATATTGTCGGAGCAATGGCCCAACCAAGCGTGAACTGCACACAAAATGTAGATGGCTAGGAAATCAGTCCGATGGATTTTCGGGACCAGTTGAGACAAGCAGCGCCCTCAGAAGAGATTCCAGATCAAGTTAGAGCCTCACAAAATAATTGTAGCAGCAAACCAAAAGAATTCAAATTGGTTTAAAGATGTCACAATAGCTACACATTGGTTGAAGAAGGTCGCTTATAGTAGCCCAGGTTATTTCGGTTACAGCGTACTCACCACTGCACCCATATTTATGTCAACAATCACTAAACAAAGCAGCACATTGGTGATTACTTAGTCTGCCCATAGTTCGTTCATGATCCTACTGTCCAGTGACCTGCACAACAGCAAAGTTGATCTAAGTGGTATGAGCTCCATTTTTGAAGCCGTAGGGATGTGCTACTCAAGATCCGCAAGCTGCATCCGTTTTGCATGCAATCAATTTCTAATTAACTGATATCAGCTATCGCACCTCTCGAATAATTGGACAGAGCCAGTTACCAACGACTCTAGAGTATTTTTTGCACGGCTTTGTAAACTATAATTTGTTCGCGCTGCGTGCTTTTGTTCACCATGCTTCTCTTTGCCGCTTTCTTTGTAGCTATTGCTGTGGCTACGCCACCAGCGTGTTTTCTCGGCTGCGTAAATGAAATGGCACGTCACTGTCCTGGTGCGCAGAGCGACCTTGGCTGCTTGTGTGCAGCCAGTGAATCCATTGTGGGGTGTCTTGTAGATATCTGTCCCTACGACAACTTTGAGAGCGCCAGAGACCATTTTTATGGTACCTGTAAGGAACATCGCAAATCGTTGAAGCCTTACCCTTCAATAGTGCCCATAAGTCTGACTTTCACCACCCTGACAGTAACAGCACCTGCAACCACTGAACCGGTATGGGACTCCGATGAGGAGACAGAATGCGACAGTGACAAGGAGCTGGGACTGGGAGATGAGGAGTACGATAAATGTGTGTGGGAAGAGATGGAGACAGTGGACACCGAGGGTGTGGTGTACATCATTCGCCGCCCTCTCCACGTGCCCAGTCATTACCTCGACAAACCCACGACTGAGCCTCTCAAGAGGACCATCATTGCTAAATATCCAAAGCACCGGCACAAGAAGCACGGCCAAGATTTGTCGTGAATAAATGCGAGGTCGCACATAGCCTGTAGTTTACGAGAACAAAGACTCGTGCGTTCTCTGGTCAATTGATACTTTGGTTATGCTCTCTCGGGGCACGCTGACAAGCCCAACCTCGCGGCGGCGGCGTTGCAGCGGGCACAATCTGTCTGGCCCAGTCTCATTGACATTAGAGAGGAGTAAGTTCCCAAAGGGATCAATGACGGTGAGAACGCCTTCTAGTACACGCAGGTCGTTAAGGACAACCTGTAGAGATGCCCCAATGAACTGCAGAGGCAAAATATCACTGCCCATCAAAGAAGAGACTGCCACTGCCGGCGGAACCTTTCAATCGCTCAATTACCCGCCCTGATGTGCAGTGTTACCCGCCCGCGGCGTACTATAAGAAGGAAAAAATTGCCAGCGTTTCTTCTCTAACATCAATCGCGTATCCACCCCTGTATCTGGTGGCCGGTAAATGGCCTGCCTGAGTGGGATCACCAGTGGATATAAGCGTAGAGTAACCGACAGGAGCACGTTGCTGGGCGCCTGGTGTTGACAACTACATGGAACACTGGGAATCAGTTGAGGCTAAATAAGTAGCTGTAGGCCAAGGCAAATGAAGGCACGAGACCACCGTAGCCCTTGTGGTATGAGAGTCGGTTTCCGTGTACTCCATTATGCCATGCTGTTTTGGTGGGGTCACGTACTCCTTCATAACCCCACGCGTGCGCGAATCTGTTCTCCATGGATGCTGCCACGAGGGACAGTGAGTTGCGTCTGCTCCACGATGAATACCACCACTTCTTCCCCCAATGTGAGCTCAAGTTAGCCCGCTCGGGGCTATCGCTTCCCGATGAGGCGTTTGGACGGATCCTCTCCAGACGCGGTGCGCAGAGTCACATCGCTCTCACCACACATGAGGGTCGTGCTATGAATGTTACCGTCGATGCTGCGGGCTGGTACGACATGTCCGACGCCAGTGAATTGTTTCCGACGTTCGAGTCGCTCATGGAGACCTCGCCCGCTTTTGTCGCGCGTTTCGGCCTGGAGCTAGCGCTGCGGCTAAACGAAGTAGCCCAGAGATTGTCCTGAACACTTGTGACTATCGCTAGCAGTACACTTACCGTAATGACACTCGAATGTGCTGACGTCGAATGCTCTACTCCACCATATTTCAGGTTCATACCTCTCAGTTTCCTTTGCTATGTACAGTCAATGCTTCTTGTTCTCCTTACGCAAGAACACCTCCAAGTCTCCCACATCGTACTTGGAGTTGCGAATGTAGAAGTGCTTGCGTCTGGGTAAGTACTTCTTGGGCTTGTGCACCACTTCGATGTTGCGAATCTTGGGGTTGAACAATGGCACTCGCACCTCACAGCCCACCTTGTTGATCTTGTTACGGAGCAAGATGTTGGTGCCGACGGAATTCACAGTGCGCTTAATGGCGATGATCTGGCCAATAACGCTGGTCCTGTCCATGTATGTTACCTTAATGATGTCACCAGAGCGCAATCCCTTCAGCTGGTCCACCAACGCCCGGCGCTTGCCGGTGGGGTCATACTTCTGGAGCAACTGTTTGTGAAGGTATGAGAGCACGTTCTCGCCGTTTCTCTTGGCAGGCAATGGTTCAAACACAGTTGGCACCAGGTCTAACGTTAGTAGCCGTTATGGTAAAATCCGATTTCGTTACATACTTCTGAGTTGTGTGAATGTTCTTGTAAACAGCAAGTATGGCGCACGAAGCGCCAATGTTGGCCGTATGAGCCCCAACATGTTCCGTAATGAACTGGCGTGGATGCGCTGGAGTGGCATTCGATAATTTTTCAGTCACGTGCTTCGGTTGCGCACGACGATAGAGGCCCACTGCTACTGCTACGACCAGATTCGTCATTATTCTTATTCTCATTATGCGATGCTAATATGCGTCCTAGAACCGGGGGCGTCTCTTTCTGGCCGTGAACTTGGAGTCGTGTGCCACCGTGCGGCCGCGGCGACGCATTGTCTCTTTCTTGCGGTTAATGTAGTCTTTCGAGCTCTCTAATTTTTTGAGTTGCTTGCGGTTGAGCTTCTTGTGCTGTGGAGCGTCCATTTCTGCGCCAGCCAAGTTGATGACACGCTCAGACTGGCCCGCAGTGAGCACCAAATAGTACTTTTTGTGGCGCTTCAGTTCCGGATCGTCGATGATCAAGCCACCACCGAAACCAGCCACCTTCGCTGCATCCAAGATCGACTGAGTCTGGTTGTCGTTCATGGGATAGAACTGGGCCACGAACTTGCCGCCGCGACGCAATGATGCATAGAGGGTGTTGAAAAAGCGCATGAGGCGCTTCTTGGGATCCACGTTTGCCGTGTCAGCATTACACAACCACTGAATGGCAGAGATAGAAATGGCGGCGTCGAAAGCACCTGGGCGGAATGGCACGCCGTTTCCGAGATCGCCCAAAAAGAGGTCTCCATCGACACCACGATCAAGCCCCGTGGCCAACATGCTAGGTGAAATATCCATGCCGATCCAGTTATATCCCTCTTCAGTCAAAATCTCACCGGAAAGACCTGATCCACATCCCAAATCAAGCAAAAAGTGGGGCAGGTCCAGGTCAAGGTTCAATAGATCCAAGGCACGAAGCGTCATTTTCGCCTGAATATGCTGCACTCGTGTCAGCGAAGTATATTTGAAGGACTCAGTGTCATTATAGAACACCTCAGGCGGTGCAATCTCCTCAGGTCTCGACATGTTCAAGGATGTGTAGTCGTACCGATAAGCTCGACTCTTCTGTCACTTAGCGATGAGCTGGTAACCACACGAAATTTCTACATGCAGTCTTGTGTTATTGCTTGCAGGTCAAATGCATCGCTTCGTGAGCTCCAAAGGTATGATGCCCAGGCACCGGGTGCAGACTACTTTAAAGTCCGTAAACAGATAGAAAACAGTAAGCATTTGGGGATATTTCTTTAAAGCACCAAATTAATTAGGTGTGAATGTCTACGTAACAGTTAACAGCTCTGTAATCGATCCTAGGACATGCGATCAAGAGAGATTAGGTAAAATGAGCCGCATACTACACACAGGCCACTAGATCATTAATTACTATCATAAAATCATAACTCCGGGTATCCCAGATTCACCACACTCAGAATATCAAGTACATGGTGCAAACCATGGATGGGCCAGAAATAAACCCGAACCAGCAGATGACGTTGCCCAATACCTTTTTATGTCTCATGTACCTAGTTCTGCTCAACATTATCATAGGAAGCTGCGACATTTGAAGAAGCAATAAGTAGCCTCTGAGCCGACGGAATATCACATACATCACTACCTCGTGCACCACACTAGATAAAATGAAGGTCACGAGTGTCGCCGACACCTTGTCGACGTGGAGTGCACTGATTGATGAGTGGTAGACGTGACGAAGTAAGAATTTGTGCACTGGTCGATTCCAAATACGAGCGAACTGGGACCAGTCAGTACAAGACCACCATGGACCGTAGAAGTCACGATCGGAAAATCTGCTCAATTCGGCAATGGCATTCAAAATCGAATCCCAAATCAAAAAGAAGGTAAACAAGTACTCCATCAAAAAGGGTATGGTCATGTCCATCAATATGAACAAGTAAGCAACAACCTTATCCGCAAGGGGCAAAGTCCGCAGGGCTTCTGCACGGAGCACTAAAGGGTAAAGGAACTTGTCGGCGACAATTATCATCAAGAAGATGATACCAAAAATACTAGCGACCTTCTCAAAAACGTATTTCCAGCGAATTGACTTTGTGCGGGGATAGTTGAGTGTATATACCACCGTGGGAAACATGGTGAACTCGAAGAAATTGAACAAGGTAATATTCTCTGGAAAACGCACCACCATGGGCTCATCCTCACTGACCGGGTTCGTTTTGCCTTGATGTTCCAACTCAAATTTGCAAAAGGTGATTGACTCGCGCAAGCTGTTGAGCGTTGCCTCGCGGTCGAACTTGTCAGGAAGGTCATACAGGCCCTCCTTGATCTTGCGCAGGTACTTTTGGGCGAACTGCAACTCACCAAGGATGGACCAAAGATACCCATTGTAGTACCCATATGAGTGCATTTTCATGAGCATTACGAAACTGTGTAATACCAAAAACACTCTGCCAATCCACGGATAGTTCATGTAATGGGGAGATGCAAAATACAACCAGAATGCCCACCACACAAAGAGGTACAGCGATTGCACCCACCAGCCGGTGCGGCGCCACGATACAAGGCCCCACTTGATAAGTTTCTGGAGTCCGAACGCAAAGTACATCGAAAGGTACATGCCCAAGTCGGTCAAACCGATCTTGACGAAGTCGCGGCGGAGTACCTTCACCACAGGTAGGTTCCATGGAGCTGGCATGTTCAAGTCGTCGAAATAGTAATGGATAACATTGTTGAGGAAGAAGAAGCCGGTGCCGAGCCAAAAGAGGATGTATATGCCAAAGAACTCAGAGTCTTTGAACGAGGTGGAGTCGAAGATGGTGGTCAGGTGGGAGTGGAATTTGATGTCGCCAAACCGCAGCAAGAGCGTCTCCTTTTCTGTGATTGCAGCACCCAGCTTGGTGCGGCGGTGTCGAAGAGACAGGATCTCGTGGAGCGCCTGCGAAAACGGCGGCTCGTAAAAGCTGGCGTAGGCACTCTCGGTATCCTCAGTTACATCTTCCAGTATTCTCTCTACCGGGGTTTCTTGCACACTCAGCACCAACGACAGAGGCTCCTCCGAGCTCAGGTACTCGTTATCCTCGACCAACAGCGGCCGGCGGCCGCTGTTGAGGTCATTTATTAGCGAAAGGTTGGAGCTGGTGCTGCGCTTCATGACGCACGTAGCTTCCTTGCAAGGGTGTGATTGTTAAGGTTGCCGGTGGGCAAAAGCGTGATTTTATAGGAACAATTGAGAGGCGCCTGGCTGACTGAGCAGCTCCGGGTGAGACTACCGAGATCTCCAAATTATATGCCGGATCCGGCACAACCTAGTTGTCCATTTTGCCGAGGTCTATGTACATGGTTAGGTAGCTCATTGGCCGCCAGCCGCCGTGGGCGGCAGGTCCCAGCTGGTGGTCGGGGCAAGGATGTAGGTACCAGTGCGCCTCGCATTTCATACCAGCGTGCCTTTAGCGCTGGCGGAACAGAATATGGATGTCGCACATTTTTCGCACCGCGGCTCGGCTCCGAGAGGCGCCCTTATCGGTAAACCCGCTCAAACGGCCGAGTGTCGTTAAAGCACAGCGGCCACACGTGCGCAACCACACGCTCGGCTTCGGCATTATCCCTACACCGCGGGTTTGCTGCCACCGAGATCACAGCACGGCGGCGGATGCACTCCTGGAACTTTTTGCCGAAGCCACCGAGCCCGGTCTTTTTGATCTCGTTGAACATGCGACACTCACCACTCAACATCAGCGCCCGGATTTCTGTGCAGGCGTGATGCTTCAAGTTGGTGAGGTCGACTTGGAAGCGGAGGTGGTCGTAGGCATGGACCAACTCGTGGGTTAGGACATCCTCCAACTGCCACTTGTCGCGGATCCAGTTCAGGCACAAGAGAATGCCGTGCTGTGGGTGGAACCCGCCGCCCTTGAGGTCATCGCACGGCCGGCACACGATGTTGCTGGGGCCGAGGTTGCCTCCGAGCTTGCGCACATGATCCATCATGAACATCACCAGCGGCGAGTACTTCAACACCCAGGCGAGGTTCTCCTCGCACCTCTGGTTCTGCGCCGGCATGTGTTTGGCTCGGTAATCGTGCTCAAACTGGAGCCGGTCGTCCTCGCTCATGCCCAAGCCAGTGCGATACGCCAACAGCCGCCGCCACCACTCGAACCCGCGCACTTGCTCCGGTGCGCTGGTGGTGCGTGTACCCTGCCGGGCCTCGTCCTTGTCAGCCATGGTCCTGCGCTTGCCGGCGTCTTGGGCGCTCAAGTACGAGTGGTCGTGCGCGTACCTCATCGGCATGTTCCTGCGGCAGGGCCATCCGTAACAGCAGCATCATGAATATCTGGGTTGCGGCTGCGGACAACCAGATTCCGACGGTTGAGCGCCTCCTTGGAAGCGGTGTTGCTCCTGATGTCAAGGACGAAAATGGGTACACGCCCGTGCACGCCGCCGCGTCGTATGGCCACAGCAAGCTTTTGAAGCTACTTGTTGCTCGCGGCGGCAACATTGACGTCCAGGACGCCGAGGGTGACACGCCTTTGCACCACACTGAGAGCGTGAAGATAGCGCGGCTCATGGTCGAGGAGCTCAAGGCGGACACTACCATCAAGAACCACGACGGGCTCACGGCGGCCCAATACATCGCCGAGGAAGATGAGTTCCCCGAGCTCGCAGAGTACTTGCGCAGCTTGGTCCATGGCGGGGCTGAGCCACCTGCTCAGGACGCGGGCAGCGACTTCCTCGACCTGCTTCCCGCACCAGGAACTGTCGATGGCCACCAGATTCGGTACACGATGGAGGAGGAGCCCGAGGTGGACGAAGAGCGCCGCAAGAAGATCGAGGCCATTGTCAACGGCGACCACCCCGAGGAGGCGTTACGGGAGTTGGTCACACAGGCTGTCCGGGAGGGCTTGCAGAACTACAGAGAGGAAGGACAGCAGGAGGCATCAAAGAAGCTGAAACACTAGCATGGTTACATCAAGGGATATACAACAGCGGGGCCGTAGTAAAGCAGGCCAAAAATACCGGCTCGACTACAACCACTGCACCAGCATGGCTGGGACCAGTGTGAGTGCTCTTTTGTGTCATTTTTCACTTTTGTCGGGGCACGACTATAGGTTGAGATGTGCGGAGTTGGACGCCTTGTGGCCGCATACACCATGTCGATCAACTTGTTAGCCAAGTCGTTGCAATGGCTCGGTTCGGGCCTTCCTGGCTCCGAGACGTATGTTACTACATCATTGTGCGTGGTCAGCAACTAACCCAGTAATGTGTATTACCAGTACACCCTTGACCAGATCCAGGAAATGAGCTTTGTCCAGCGGCTCAAGCTTCAGGACTGGCGGTTGGAGATGCTCACCGTCAGCACCATTGTTGGCTTTGTGCTTTTATTTGCTGCGGGTGACTACTGGAATAAGCGCACGGTGGTCAATTTCTTGGAAGGCGTGCGCCCGACGGTGGACGCCAACTTCTCCCAGTACGGCGTCTCTGAGAAGGCCTTGTACGTGAAGGACAGTCCTGAACACTACACGTCGTATGCGACTGGCCGTGTGAACATCCAGCTGTTGCTCGTCCGCTTCCGCTTGAAGCCCAGACACAACATCTTTGTGTGGATTATTGAGTCTATCGCGTCCTTCTTTTTCACCAGTATTTTGTACCCGGTGGACCGTGTGGACATTGAGATTACCCCTTCTGCTCAGTATGACAACTTTATTGCTGCAATTGTCTCCAAGTTAGGCATGAACGAGCACCGCAAGTTCAACTACTACTTGTCCTTGACCAAGACCAGCGACTCTAGCAAATTGCCTCAGTCGTTTGTGTTTATGAGTGAGCACACTGAGTTGCAGGAGAAGATTCTCACTCCGGAGTTGGGCCATGTTTTGGACGTCAACTCGGGCGACTTTATCCGCTACATTGCTGTCACCGACCAACCTCTGGAGCGCCCAGAGAAGTTGGAGGATTACGCCCCCAAGCGCAAGATTCTCATCTCGTTGGAGGGTGTTTCGGGCAAAGACCGTGTGAAGAAGGTCAACGAGGTGTTGCGCGCCGTACTCAACTTGGTTGACGCCTTGGCGAACAAGAAGATCACCATCAAGCCCGAAACGTTGAAGAAGGTGGTTAAGACCAGAGAGGGTGAGCTTGCTAAGTGGATCAGGGCCAGGGATGCCCTTGAGAAGGAGAAGATTGATGAAGAGAAATGGAAGCAGGCGCGGAAGGAGAGAGACACTGCAAGAAACTTGTCCAGAGAGGAGCAGTTGAGACAGGAAAAGAAGGCGAACGAGAAGAAGCAAAAGAAGTTGCAGAAGAAGCTGAAAATGAGAGTCTAGCTTAGTTAATACAGTACTATTCCTAGTGTCGCGTGCGTAAACACCAACATAAAAGAACCGGAATGTTAAAGAGTTGCACAAAACCTATACCATATTCCCAATATATCTATGTACCCTGGCTCAAGCCTTCCCTGTAAGTTTCCATCCTCTGCCCACCGGAGTATTGAACACCTCTACAATGCCGGCGCCCAATGCGTCAGCGAGGATCCAATACAAGTCATACCCATAAAACGGTTTTCTGAAATTCGTCATCTTGGAGTGACCGTTGGAGTCAGCGCCCTCCCACTTGTTGAACAAGTTGTCTTCCAAAAGCTCGCCGTGCTTGCCCTTTCCAAGGGACTTGACCAACCACAGCCGGCCTGCATTGATGAGCTTGAGGAACGTACCGCAGTTGGGCAACGACACGGCGTAGTGGTTGGTTTCAATCTCGTTGAGGTGGTTCGAAGTGAGGGTGAGATAGCCCATGTTGACAAGCACGGTAAGCTCGTGCGGCGCAAGCTCCTCGTTGGACTTGATGAAAAGCACCTCAGGATGAGCCACTACCCACTGCTTGAACTTGCGGAAGGCAGACTGGGCGTCACCGTCGGAGCGGGCTATATCCTCATCGATGATGGTCAAATAGCTGGGGGTTTTGGTGAGCACCTCAACGTTCTCGGCTCCGTAAATAATCTTACCCTGCTGGAACCGCTGCAGGGTGCGCAGAACGATAGGCGAGGCGTTGCTGATGACGAACTTGCGGATCTGGCCCTGGCGGATCATGAGTTCCACGTTCTTGTCCACGAATGTGTTCCCTGAGTGCTCGTAGATTGAGTACAACTGGTTTAGGGTGACCAAGCCAGTTGGGTGCGACTTTCGGTACTTGATGATATCAGCCTTGGCTGCCATGGATAGGCCGTGGAGGGCAAACACCGACTCCTCCTCGGTGGGGGCTGGGGGTCCCGAGCGAAACCGCGAGTGGAGCCCGGTTGAATCCAGCCACTGGTTGCCTAGCACAGTGTCGATGGCGACCACGAGGTCGTGCTTCTTGGAAAGCTGGTAGTCGAGCTCGACGTTGTAGTCCAGGACATTGAGCTTGTCTTGCTGCGGCGTCGGCGTCTTCTTTTTGACGTTGTGGATGTATTTGGACTGCGAAGGGAGAATGCCCTTTAGCAGCGGCTTTTTAGTGGGCAGAAGAAGGCGCTTGGTGATGCGCAGCGTCTTTGCTGCCAGGTACTGGAGATGGGCTGTCATAAAGAGCTGCTTGGTGCTGCTTCAGGCTATAGCAATTATATACAGGTGATGAGTTCGTGTGCAGGTTCTCACTGGTTCTTCACCACGAGCGTTCTACGCACACCGGTGCGCTCGCCGGGCACGTCGATGGTCCAGGCGTAGGAGCCGGCGGCGGCCACCACCTCGACCAGCTTGCCCTCATGGGAGATGTTGATGCTGCCCACGGGCACCGACACGCCCGCGGCGCTGTAGACAAGGTTCTGCAAGTAGGCCTTGTCGAGGGGCTGCTCAAACACCACCGTGTGCACCGCCGGTACCAGCTCGCGCAACTCAGCAGCAGTGTAGGCGGCCGTAGCACCAGCGTCGGCAGCAAACACGGTGCCAGTAGCCGTGGCCGACGTCTTGGAGCGGCGCGAACGCATGGAGCTGAACAAGGACGAGAGCTCGTCGATGGACATGGCCGCGGGACGCGCGTGCTCGGCCTCCTCGACCGCCTCGTGCACAGCCTCCGCCGCCGCCTCCTCCGTCTTCTTGCGTGATGCCGTGGGCTTCTCCACCACAGGAATGCGGGGCCCGTCCACCAAGTAGCAGGCGCCGTTGTCGAGGTGGAGGCGGTTGCGCATGTACGCCGGCTTCACGCGCACAACTTCACCGCGCACCCCCAAGCCAGGGAAGTCACGCAACAACTGCACCGCCACCTTGTCCAGCCGCCGCACGGCGCGGGACGAGTGTCTCACGAAGCGAAGCATGGGGTCGAAATTTTTCACCACCAAGATCGCGACCCTGACCCCGTGCAGGCTGCTTGTGTGCAGTGCCCGCGATCTCATCGCAGCTGGAGATTGCAGCCGCGCTACGAGACACCACCATGGCCGATACGTGCGCCATTTGCCACGACAACGCCGCGCGGTACCGCTGTCCCGCGTGCAGCATGCGCACGTGCAGCGTGGACTGCAGCCGCCGCCACAAGCGGCAGACAGAGTGCACCGGGCTCGTGGACGAGACCCGCTTCATCAGCAAGGCCGCTCTAGGCGCCGATCCAACGCACATGAACCGCGACTACAACTATCTTCTGAGAGTGAAGCGCAAGATCCAGGTGGAAAAGGAGGACGTGCGCACGAGCGCGCGCTGGGCGTTGCGCCGGCCCGGCAACAAGCGCCCCCGCCACGACACCGGCGACCAGCGGCTCGCAGCGGTGGCCCGGGCGTATCCCCATGGCCCAGACACGCACGTGCGGCGGGAAAACACGCTTGTGATCTCGGTGGCTCCGGGCATGGGCCGCGCGGCGTCCAACAAGTCGGGCTACGACAAGAAGGCGGGCGCCTACGTGTGGACGGTGGAGTGGGTGCTCGTGGATGCTGCAGGGCTTGAGAAGAAGCGGTTCATCAGCTACCGGCTCAAGGAAGCATCTGCTGTGAGCTCAGCGGTGCCACTACACATTCTTCAAGAGGCGATGCCAGATCTCGCTGCCGAGCATCTTGCGTTCTATCTCGGAAACGTGCTCCAGCCGCAGGCCAAATCCTATATCGCCATCGATAAGGAGAGCTCCATCTGCGACGTCCTTCGTGACGCGGTGGTGCTCGAGTACCCCACCATTTACGTGTCCTGCGGTGGCCCGTTGCCGGCAACCACCAAGCAAGCCGCTTATGGTCTCGAGCAACCGAGCACCGACAGTAGCGACAGCGACGATGATTCGGACACAGACTCCTCCAGCGACTCCAGCAGCTCCGGCTCCAGCACTGACTCTGAGAACGAGGCCCCAGAGGAAGAGTCGTCCCGCCAGCCGTTGCCCCAGATTCCTGCACCCGAGCACCCAGAACCGCCGCGTTCCCCAACTGCATCTCCCCAACAAGAGCAGCCGCTCTCATAAAACGCCGTCCCGTTCGCTCTCCATCGGTCACCAATGCATCTCCAGACTCCCACTTGGCATATACACTAGATAGTTAATGGTCTACCAACGTACACCTCGATGAGTCGTGCCAGCACCGATGGCCTCTAGATCCCCGCGACACCACACAGTGCCCGCATGAGCGTGTTTCGCCGCCTTGGCGACGCCGAGCGCAACCCACGCGCGACGTTGTACGTTGGCAACTTGGACGTACAGGTTACCGAGCTCGTGTTGTATGAGCTTTTGGTTCAGTTTGCTCCGGTGCGATCGCTCAACCTTCCCAAGGACCGTGTTCTCAAGGGCCACCAGGGCTTTGGGTTTGCTGAGTTCCGCAACGCAGCCGACGCAGACTACGTGGCCGAGGTGCTCAAAGGCGTACGGCTCTACGGCAAGGTGCTCAAAGTGCGGCCCTCGGAGGCGTTCAAGCCTGCTAGCGAACCGTCAGCTGGTGCTCTTCCTCAAGAGACAGGTGCGCGGTTATTTGTGGGCAACCTCCATCCACTTGCAGACGAGAAGTTCCTCCAAGACACATTTCAGGGGTTCGGCAAATTGGTGGGGCGGCCCGTCATTGTCCGCGATGAGCAGGGCGAGCTGAAGGGTCACGGGTTTGTGCTGTTTGAAGACTTTGACAGCAGTGACCAGGCCATTGCCAAACTCAACGGCCAGTTCCTCATGAACCGCAAGGTGTCAGTTGAGTATGCCTTCAAAGACGGTCGCCGGGATCGGCACGGCGACGCCATTGAACGCACACTTGCAGAAAATGCTCGCAAGAACAAGATACGGCGCCACACCGGAAAGTGACAGAAAGCTTACGTGCGTGTCCTGTGCATAGAGGTCCTGCAACCGCGGCCGGAACCGGTAATTAATTTCCTGCACAATGCCCAGCTCTCATTATTCATATTAATCAGCTTTGGTCCCTCCCTTGGTTATAAGTGGCTCTGCCAGTGCAGTAAAAGTGAGGTCTCTATCAAACACAATTGTTCTCCTTCGTGCCTCACGCGTGCCACAGAGAACTTTCTACTCTTTTCTGCGCAAAATGTCCTCTATTCCCTCGAAGATGAAAGCCTCGTTCATGACCGAGAACGGTGACTTTTCCGTGATCAAGTACGAAGACTTTGACACTCCAAAGGTCACTGGACCCAAGGACGTTCTCATCCGCAACCGCTATGCCGGCATCAATTTCATTGACAGCTACCACCGTCGGGGTTTGTACCCAACCGCGAAGCCGTGGATTTTCGGTCGTGAAGGTGCGGGCGAGGTTGCTGCTGTGGGCAGTGAGGTCACCGACTACAAGGTTGGAGACAAGGTTGCTTACTACGCTGGCAGCACACTTGCACAATACGTCAAGCTTAGCGCTGACTACGTGCAGCTTGCCAAGTTGCCTCAGAGCGCTGACTTGAAGGTTTACGGCCCGCTTCTTACTCAGGGTTTGACCGCGCTTACCTTTGCGGAAGAGGCCCATGAAATCAAGAAGGGCGAGTACATTCTTGTGTGGGCCGCTGCCGGTGGTGTGGGCTCGTTGCTCGTGCAGATTGCTGCCTCCAAGGGTGCACACGTGATTGCATTGGCTTCCACCGAGGAGAAGTTGAAGCACACCAAGGATCTTGGTGCTGAGTACGCCATCAACTACAAGACTGAGGATGTTGTTGCTCGCATCGATGAAATCACTGGTGGTAAGGGCGTAAATGCGTCCTTCGACAGTGTTGGAAAGGCGTCCTTCCCTATTTCTCATTCTGCTTTGGCCAGGAAGGGATCTCTTGTTAGTTTCGGTAATGCGTCTGGTAAGGTGGACCCTGTTGACATCTTTAGCTTGACGCCTAAGAACCTCAAGCTCCTTCGTCCCACAGTGAACAACTACGTCGCCACAAAGGACGAATGGAACCATTACACCTCTGAGTTGTTCGACTTGGTGGAGTCGGGCAAGTTGAAGTTCACCGTCTCCAAGTGGTTCCAGTTGCTGGACTACGCTAAGGCTACCGAGCTCTTGGAGCTGGGTGCCTCCACTGGCAAGATTGGTATTGAGATTCCATAGAGTAGTCACCAATAACACAGATTGCGTTCCTGCCTACCGAGTAAATGTTCGTCTATATTACAACTTGGGGCGCAGCTTCTCGTACTTCTGCAAATCATCCGGCGTAGCGACGCCGTACACAAAGTTGCCGTCGCCGTTGGTGACGATAGCGAAATAGTTGCCTGCGTTGAAGAACTCGGCCAACTCTTCGAGCGGCGTCAACGGTGTAATCACGTGGTACTTGCCGCCTGTGTGGGGCTTCTTGATCCGGGCGTTGCGCAGGCTGGGTGCCGTGCTGGTGGACCGGCGGCGCTCGTACAGCTGTTTAGCGCGCGGGTGGAACCACAACATGAACTCTTTGACCGTGGAGTTGGCCAGCTTCGTCGCCGTCTCCTTTTGGAGGCGCTCCACGTTGATGACGCCAAGAAGCCGCTTGTTCATCTCGTCGATAACGGGCAAGTACGTGAACTCATGCTCGTACGAGATCTCGAGCGCCTCGAGTATCTGCGTTCCCGGGTTGATCGACACCGCGGGCGGGATGTCCAAGTCCTCCACCGTTGCTCCGCGGTAGTCCCGCTTCGCGAAAGCTGCCATCATGATTGCACGGTGGAGAAGCCTAGCTTTTCAGACCACATGCAGCCTTGTGTGCGTGTGTTTACCGGTTTGCAGGTGGGCAGCGGACCGGGTATATGCAGTGGCCAGTGGTGGCAGCACTTGTGTTGTAATTGGAAGTGGCCACAATCCGTATCGAGCATGTCACTGTAGAGCCGCCAAGGTGTTATGATCGTGTGTGCTGCAACACGACCGTAGCGGAAGCACAAGGGGGCTTTGCGGCCATGACTGTGGCACTACTGGAGAATAAAGCACGTCATCACTCAGGGCGAGCGGATTGGGCGGTACCGCTGGTGTACTTCGTAGCAGCGCTGCGGACGGGATTTGTTGCATATTCTGCCTATTTATTTTTTTCGTTTAGCCATCGATGTGCCGCGCGTATCTGTAATGTCGGCCTCTGGTCGCCTGTTCAAGGTGCCAGTCTCGGAATCGATCCACTCGTACGAAAGACTTAATCGAAAGGTCCAAGTGGCGGGTCAGGTTGTTGAGCCCCGCAAGTAGTCATGTACTGAAAGCATTAACACGAGTGTGCAGCAGTTTCTTACACAATTTTCAACGCGAGAAGCTGTCAAAGGCATAGTATTGGTATTTTTACCCATGCCAGCTTGTTGGAGGGATTCTTTCCGAGTGCCAAAATGTTAATATTACTACTACAAAGTTCTTGAGAGGATCATCAGCGTATTGTTGCTCGCTGCATACCCTAACCCAAAAAGTTAAATTTTGCAACCATTTCGCAGTCTTGCATTTCAACTATTCCCTGCGCGAAGAACGGTTGCTTGATAAATTAGACATACTATCACAGCTATGAAGCTTAGAAAAAAAAGAAACTGTTCCAGGCTTAAGCATTCAGCATTTTTAAGTGTGGCACTGCTGGCATTTCGGCCGTTTGCCGCAAGCTACTGCCACAACTCGCCGAGTGGCTTACGCGTACGCATGTCTTGGCCACTGGAAGCTACAGAATGCAGCTCAATCTGCATTTAGGAGACGGTACGTAGACTCAGCTAGCAGGAAGATGAATCATGGATGGGTTCAGATTCATGATTGCGCTTCAAGATAAAAAAAACACTAGCGCGGTTAAATATAATGACACGGTACAAGTGTTTACCGGGAGTCTCCAAATGTACCCGATGTGTTGCTCTCCCGGACTTCGTGCATACGAGACGGAGCGACACGCATCTCATAATATACATCGCTAAATATATCCATTTTGGATGAATGACGGCGACAAGCGTATCGATATCCGGAGTTCCTGTACTGAATACCAATCATCCACCGCTTTTGTAACTACAGATATCAAACTCGTACATGGTGACCAGTCCGGCTAAAGACTTGAGCATCTAAGGTCTCTGGGAGGCAAAAAATAAACGACCACAACGAAGACAAGCGAAGTTGGGTGAACTGAAATTTCGATTTGGTGCGGCGGTGCAACTTTGTTTCTGGGCAGAAAATGTATTTTCCCTCGGAAAGCCGCGCATTGAGCCAATAACGCTCGCCAAGGCAAGGCTGTTTGTGACACTACGTGGTCGGCGCGGGGAACTTATGAGGCATTCGAGAACGAATATTCTTCAGGAAGCACCGACATAACCTTAACTTCTCCGTGATATGTGCCTTGCCCGATTTTTTCAACTCGTAAGTTGCCAGCGGCAACCAGCTGCGAATATGTGGGCGGCGTTTTATGTGATTTGGCCTGCATATAGAAAATGGAGGGTATGTAGTATATCTATTGATTAAGATCAGTCACCAAAGGTGACGTGAGACGGACTTTGATGTCGTAATGATAACAATAATTCCCGAGGCGTCCGGAGCCTCGTCTTATCAGAGAACTATCAGCAGGTAGATGCGATGATAATGCAAGATCTTGGCCAGCCAAGGCTCAACACTGACGCATAGACCATTTTGATCGGCGTTTCTTAAAAGTTACGCCGAGGCACCCCTCTCATCGGGAAACTTTAAATTACCTACATAGTCCATAAGCGGGGCGCAGGGACGCGTACCCCTCTTATCGGGATGGGCTAAGGCTTGTATTTAATTGGGGCCTTACGAACCTGCATGGATTTTATGCACCCTTCCGTTATCTGCAATCGGTTCCGGCACATTAGACTACAAGATGCGGCTTCGACGTGTATGCGGGGGATGTGCATGATACATGCAGCCGCCTCCACCAGTGCAATGTGAATACCCTATAAAAACCCTAGCTTCGCGCCAGCAGAACGCGACATCTTATTGTTGATTTTTTCTCGCACTGGTCTGCGGTATCACTCTGTGGTTTCAAAGAATTAGGGTTGATAATGAGCAAAAAGATCGACATAGTGACCTCGGTGGAGGAAAAGCGTGCGGAGGTGGACTCCAACTCTCTCGAGTCCCAAACGTCAAAGAAGCGCTTCGTGCAACCTCATGAAGGAGGTGCCGAGCTTCACCGTGGCCTCAAGTCACGCCACATCCAGTTGATTGCCCTCGGCGGCTGCATTGGCACTGGTTTGTTTGTCGGCTCTGGAGCTGCGTTGGCTTCGGGAGGCCCCGCAGCGCTCTTCACATCTTATCTCATCATGTCATTGGTGATTTACTCTGTCATGAACTTTTTGGGCGAAATGTCCACTTATATGCCCATCAGGGGTGCATCAATCTCCACCTTTGCCGACAGGTATGTTGACAAGTCTTTGGCATTTGCCATGGGCTGGAACTACTGGTACTCATACAACATGTTGGTGCCAACTGAGATTACCGCCGCTGGTATTGTTGTAACCTACTGGACCGACAAGGTGCCCATCGGTGCTTGGATTACGATCTTTTGGATAGTCATCGTGGGCTTGAACTGTCTTGCTGTCAAATTCTATGGCGAGGCCGAGTTTTGGTTTGCCTCTTTGAAAATCATTTGTATCATTGGTTTGTTGATTGTTGGTATCGTCATTTTCTTTGGCGGTGCACCTACGCACGACAGATTGGGCTTCCGCTACTGGAACGAACCTGGCGCTTTCAGAAAACATTTGGCAACCGGTAACACAGCTAAGTTCTTGGACATTTGGACTTGTATTATCAAGTCTGCATTTGCCTTTATTCAGGGCCCCGAGTTGGTTGCATTGGCTGCATCAGAAGCTGAGCGTCCCAGAGCCAATGTTCCCAAGGCAGCCAGAAGATTCATTTGGAGAATCATGTTCTTTTACATCTTTGGCTCGTTGGTCATTGGTGTTATTGTACCTTACAACAACCCCAACTTGTTGTCCGGTTCAGGCAATGCCCACTCTTCGCCTTTTGTCATTGGCATAAAAAATGCAGGCATTCCAGTGTTGGAGCACATTGTCAATGCTGTCATTTTGACATCTGCTTGGTCTTCTGGTAACTCATACTTGTATGCGGCTACAAGATCATTGCTCGGTTTGGCCAGGGAGGGCTATGCTCCTAAGTTCTTGGACCAGTCTAACAGATTTGGCGTGCCCCTCACTGTCCTTCCTTGTGCACTTTTCACCTGCTTGGCGTACCTTAATGTTTCCAAGTCTTCTACCCAGGCATTCAACTGGTTCTCGAACATTTGCACAATATCTGGTTTAATCGGCTGGGTTTGCATTGCTATCGCGTACCTTCGCTTCAGGGCCGCTTGCAAATATCATGGAGTTTACGATAGCTTGCCGTTCAGAACTCCTTTCCAGCCGTACACGACGTGGTTTGTTATCGTCTTTGTTACCATTGTCTGCATCACTAACGGGTATGCTGTGTTCTTTGACTTCAATGCTTCGGACTTTGTTGCCGCTTACATCACGTTACCCTTGTTTTTCATCTTGTACTTTGGCCACAAGATTTATCAGAAAATCACATTGGGATCGATCACGTGGTATTACAAGACGGAGGACATTGACATTTTCACTGGCTTGGAAGAAGTCGAGGCAGAGGAACTTGCATATCCCGAGCGTGTTCCAAGAAACTGGTTGGAGAGAGTCTGGTTTTGGATCGCATAAAGACACTCGCAAGAATTCATTTCTCATATATCTGGAATATTCGGTGTATATTACAAAATAAACCTTGAACATATAATACAGTATCTAGAATCTAGAGGTGTTGAGGAGGAGGTCTATCTTGTCCCTTATTATCTCCTCGTTGTCCTCGAAGTACTGGGCCCTGCGCACCAAATCCTCGTCGTAGCCGTCATCACTCTTCAACGCCTTGAGAGTCTCCAGCTGACTCTGGACCCACTTTTCAATAAACTGCACCGGGTTCTGATGTAACTCGCGGTAGAAAACTTCCTTGGAGTTGGAGTTCTGCAACGCAGCGATGCCCATGGCAATCTTGCTATTCAAGGTCTGGATGGCGGCGTTGGAAGCAGTGTAGTCGGTGTAGATTTGCTTGTTGTAGTCAGAAACCTTCTGCTGCAAGCCGGTGATGTCGGAGGGCAACTCAATGGGGATGTCAAGGACAATGTCGCCCACGGTGGTGGAGCGCCTGGTGTCGATCTCGTAGTCTATCACCACTGGCTCGCGGGGCCGGAAGAAAGGCTGCAAGAGCTTGTAGAGGTCCTGGAACTTGAATTTGGGCACTTTGAACAATGAAAGTAAAACCTTGTCGCACTCGACCCAGGTTAAGCCATTGTCAACGGGTACGCCGGGGGTCTGGTCATTCACAGTAGGGACCGAGGTGAGACTGTCGTTGCGCAGCAAGAGATCCTTGTACAACACATACTGCCACACGAGGTTGAAAAGCTCCTGTTGTGTGGCTTCTTCTTTACCCACAAACTGTGCCATTTCGTCGGTGAGGCGAAGCAGGTGCGAGTGGTCCTTGGGCATGATGGCGACCTTGCACTTGATGTTAAACAAGCCAGGGCGCCGGATGTCGATGCCGTCAAAGTCGCTCTGCTTGTTGGGGTACTTGGCGCCCAGCGCGTGGTCGATGTACTCGTCGCGCCACTCCACCACGTTGGTGGGGGCGAGGTTGGGATAGTCATCGTTGGGGACCAAGTCGATGAAGATGCCCGACGCAAGCTGGCTGAGCTTGAGCTCCGGCGCCGCCTGTTCCGGTGTCTCGGGAACAAAGCGGCCCTCCACACGCAACGTCCACGTGGCCTCCGCGTCGGGGTCGGTAAGGGCCTGGCCGTTCTGCTGGGCGAGCTGCTTCTGCCACGGCTGGTTGTCGGCGATGTTATAGACAAACACGCGCAAAATGCCCGTCCGGCGCTTGAAGTTGCCCGGCTGGAGCAGCTTGGTGTGGATGGCGTGGAAGTCAAGCTCCTTGCGGGTGGTGAGCAAGTCGATGCGGCGCTCGGCGTCCACGAGCTTCTTGTACAAGTCAAGGTCGGTAACTTTGCCATACAACCGCGGCGGGATCGCGGTCTCTGTAGGGGTGTACGACACCGCCGGCTGCGGGCCGGTGCTCGCGCGCGGCTTCGACGGCTGCGCGGGTCTGCTCATGGCGTCAAACAGGCTGGTACACACGAAAGAGGCCGTGTCGCGCCACGCCAACGATGTCGCGATGTCGCGATGTCGCACGGTTCGCGGGTCACATGTCCAACGACACGATTACCTACACTCCCACTGCAGCCTCCTCCTGGCAGCATGGACGGCGGCAGCGAGGTGCGGCCGCGCGGCACCAAGGTGCGCAAAAAGCGTGCAGGCGTCACCGGCGAGCTTGGCAGCAAGGCTGCGGGCCTAAACGACAACATCCGGCGCAAGAAACGCGATTTTTTCAAGCGGATCAACTACACCCAGTTTGCCACCGTGGTGGTGCTCCCGGCGCTCGCCGTGGCGTATCTCGCCTATTTCCAGCAGCTGGTGTTGCCCGACAACCGGCGCACGGTGTGGTTCTGCATCGTGTACTTCCACACCACGCTCCTCGCGTTCACCGCCGGCTACCACAAGTGCTTCACCCATCGCAGCTTCCGGCCCAAGCACGCAGCTCTTCTGTGGTACTTTGCCGTTCTTGGTGCCTCGCTTGGGCTCGGCCCCGTCCGGTGGTGGGCGTCGTTGCACCGCGCGCACCACCAATTCACGGACGACACCGAGCGCGACCCGTACCTGATCAAGCGCGGGTTTCTCTGGACCCACTGGGGGTGGCTTCTCAAGAAGCCCAAGCTCGCAGTGTTCCATGCCGAGTTCATGGAGCAGGAGTTCCCCACGGCGGAGGTGGTCAACGAGGTCGGCGACGCTGACCACGACGAGCTTGACCGCCGCCGCGCCGAGAACAACTTGCAGACCCAGCGGCTCGTGTTGTGGCAGCAGCGGTGGTACCTCGTGTTGTTTGGGCTCACGGTCTTCGTGATACCGGCGGTGGTGGCGGTGGTGGTGTGCGGCGACACCATCTCCAATGGCTTATTGTATCCCGGCGTGTTGCGCATGTTTGCCGCCCAACAGTGTATGCTCAGCATGGAACTGATCTGTCACTTTAACAAACTCCTGGTGCTGATCCCGACTCAGCCGTTCAGCGACAAAAACTCCTCCCACAACTGCAATAATCCGTTGGTCCTGCTTGTCACCTATGGGCAGGCCCACGAAAACTACCACCACGAGTTCCCGCACGACTATCGCAACCTGTCCTATTGGCTTGCCTTTGACCCCACCAAGTGGTTCGTCTGGACCCTTGCTACCCTCGGCCTCGTTGATGATCTCAATCGCACGCCGAAGGACCTAGTGGCCCAGCTCCGTCTCCAACAGCTGCAGCGGGCATTGAACCGCATGAAGAGCCAGCTCAACTGGGGGACGCCTATCTCCAAGCTCCCGCTCATCAAGCCCCGCGAGTTCCAACGCATTCTCACCCTGCCCACCTACAGCAACCGCTTGTACATTATCATTCAGAACATCATCCACGACGTGACCCCATTCATGGACCAGCATCCGGGCGGGCTCCCACTTCTTCGTGCTCTGCACGGTAAGGATGCTACCAAAGCATTTTATGGCGGGGTCTACGGTCACTCTACAGCCGCTCAGAACCTTTTGGCTACGATGCGCATTGGTGTGCTTGACGTGGGCAACGAAGAGGAAGTCTGGCGGCGCATGGCAGGCGAAGTTGGTACAGCACCAGACTTCCAGAGCAACACCTCCAACTCGGCTGAGGCCGCGTAGCTTTGGCTATAGATTTATTAATTGCACTTCACGACTACTTTTGCACCCACCAGTTTGGCGGGGCACGACTACATATCGCCTAGAGCAGCACGCGTTCTCTTTCACCGTTGCAGCATCTAATTTAGGCTCCGCTCCCACAGTCTCAAACTGCGCTTCCAGGCAACATGGATATCGACCCCGAGGTTGAGGCACAGGACTATGCAATACGACATGATAAAGACAAAGATGAGCACATTCACAGCGTGTTGAATCAATTCGTGAAAGACTCCACCATAGATGACGAGACCGCCGTTGCCGCTTTGATCAACTATGAGAATCTGTTGCACCACGGTGAGCATTCCCTGGTGGCCATGCACAGACCAGCACTGTACTTCCAACTGCCAGTGCCTGAAACGGTAAAAATGGTGCAGTATGATCCGTCCCAGAAACCCAAGCGTCTTGGCCGGCCCCGGAAGCACTTGGCCGCCAATTGGGGCGTTCCTGAAAGCTCGTCACAGAAGAACCATGATGAGGCTATACTATCGAAGTTTCGGCTCGACCAACTCCCGGTGGAGGGACCCGGTTCGCGAGGTGGCCGACTGGGCTCACGTGTTCAGCGAGGGAGAGTTACCAGCGATACCATAAGACGCAAGAAGCAGTCTCAGCTAGAGTTCAAGCCTGCAACCAAGCCTCCCAAAAGCGAGGTGGCTGACACCACACTACAGGAGCAGGGGCTGATTACTCACCCCAAACACACCAGTAAGAAACGCAGAGCAGGTCAGCTTACTTCCACTACCCGCACTACCGTCCTTAATTCGCGCCACAAAGCAACAAGACAACTTCCGGGGCCGTTAGTCGGCCTCTACTATGATCTTTACGATGGCAACATCGTCAATGCCCAACAAAACAGGTTTGCAGCAGCAGAGAAGATTGGCCTTGGCTTTCCCATAACCCCAAGTGCCTATGCCAGCGATATTATGTATATTATAGCCTTCTTGAGCAAATTCAAGGAAGTGATTGGTATCAGCAACATTGGGCCGCAGGATATAGAATCTGGTCTTGGACTTCAACCACGAGATGACCAGCCTTCGTATCGTTATAACCTACGTGCGAAGAATTCTACGGAGAATGTGGAGGTGGCTCAAGTCAGTGGACTTATGAAACAGCTCTTTTGCCGCATGTTAACATTGATACTAAACCGCAAGAAAAGCGTTGTGCCGGGCGCTGAGTTGAATGCCATACAGGAACTCAAGTCAATGCTCCCCGTATTGGGATTGCCCCGCGTGTGGACCGCAGATGGCGAACCTTTCAAAAAATTGGTCGTCGAGGAAGACCAGCAGCCTGTTGATGTGAACAACCCTGATGTCATATGCACAGATACTTACATTCTTGCCGAGAGACAGCGCAAACCAAATCCATTCAATGATCAGCAAGGATTCGAAACTCAAGGGTTGAACGGTATTAAGGATCCTCGCGACAGACTAACTATGCTCCAGAGCATGGCTCATTGGAGTTTATTCGCTTCAAACGAATTACGCGAGCACATATCACGAAGCCTCCAAGGGCAGGACATTTCGGGAGACAAGGAGACATACTACGCAGCTCGCTCGGTATTGAAAGGCTTCAAACACACACAGAATGTGCGTCTGGAGGTTGAGCTGAAGCTTGCACGCAAGTCCATTGAAAGTGGTGCGCGGGTGGCTGTTGATCCCGGCTCCGACCCGTTGCAGCACTGCATGAGGCTCCGACTTGAGGAACACATTGTGGGTGATTGTGGTTTCCACGTCGGCAGATTCTTCCTCTGTCGTATGGCTGATACGAACAGCGGAGGGCTTGCTTCGTTGAGCAAAATGATGTCGACATTGTCACAAATCAACGAGGTCACGTCAAGTCCACCCTCCGCATTCAAGTTATACGTGCAGGACGTGTACCTTTTTTTGGCGCAAGCATTGGCGTCCGAGGGTGTGGAGTTTGTTGACGCTGAAGAGGTGGAAGTTCCGGCGCCGCAGGATGAGCCAGAGTGGTTTGAGGTCGCATCAAATGCGCAGGAACTCACAGAGTTCGTGGAGTACTTGGATGTGCGACTTGGCGCCGCCGGCAAGGACGTGAATGTCATACCTCCGACGTCCATGATTTACAAACCGGTGTGGCACATGAAAGAGTACTTATCGTCGCTTTTGCCCTTACTTACCCAGCAAGAGTTACTCCGCGACAATGATAGAGGGGCACGGAAAAAGCGCACAGTAGACTACACTGAAACGGTTTCGCGAGACGACGAACCCGAGTACTTGGACATTGAGGGGGAGGCTGAAAACGACTACGGCGACGAGGACTACGCAGACTGAGGCACCGTGCCTGCTCTTGAGACAGACGGCGATTATATAATCACATTGGGATATACACGACCTTCACGACGCGACGCGTTGCGTAGCACGCAAGTAGAGAAGCAGCAACACCATGGGAGACTACGGTATGAGCTACAACAACTTCGAGGGTGGTTTCAACCAGGAGAGTGCTGGCGGATACCAGGAAAGTTCACAGAAGGAGGGGCTTCGGCAGAGTTTGACGCCAGTGACGATCAAGCAGATCAACGAGCTGTCGCAGCCGGTTCCCGATGGCGAATTCACCATCCACAACGTGGAGATGAACATGGTGTCGTTCATTGGTGTGGTGCGCAAGGCGGAGAATACCACCTCGCTGATCAACGTGACATTGGAAGACGGTACGGGCACCATCGACGTGCGCAAGTGGATAGACGAAAACCTGACGCTGGCGCTGGAGGAGGCGGAGAAGTTCGCGGCATTGCGCGACCACTACGTGTATGTTTGTGGCGCGTTGAAGGAGTTCAACGGCAAGAAAACGGTGCAGCATGCCACCATTCGGGCTGTCACGGACCACAATGAGATACTCTACCACCACCTCAGCGCCATCGCCACCCATCTCAAGGCGCAGGGCTTGTCTGAGCGCACGGGCAACGGTGCAACCAAGCTGCTCTTCGTGCAAGACCCCCACAACTCCGACCCAGTGGGGCTGTTACAGGACCGTATCTTGCAAGTGGTGGTGGAAAACTCCTCCTCCATGCAAGAAGGTGTCCCCGTGCAGTTCATTCTGCAGAAGCTTGGCTTGGGCCACGATGTGGTCATGAACCACTGCACTGCCTTGACAGAGAGTGGCAAGATCTACACCGGTTACGACGACGCCGCCTTCTTAGCCATCTGATGTACATTAATGTTATTCGTTCATGTTTGTAGCCGTCGTCACGCCGGCGTGAGCACAGCACCGTCCACGCTATCTTTCTTGGTCAAAACGTCACTTCCATTGTGCAGACTGGTGGCGCAGAAAAACGCGTTCCACAAGTCGTCGTAGGCGACGTTCTCTCCCTCCCCGGCGCCCTTGTCGACTAAGGAATCAATACCGGCACTGCGCATCAAAGTCATGGATTCTGCCCGTGAAAGCTCGCGGTCACGCTGAATCGACAGGAGTCGAACGGCAGCCACAGACTGGCTCTTCTCGGGCACCGGAGTTGTTTCCGTTTCGATGTATTGCATTCGCTTCTTGGTGGACATCAAGGCAATGCTCTCTTCCACTGTATTCTCAATTGCAAACATCCACACTGTCGTATGCCGCGTCTGTCCAATACGGTGAATTCGCGAAATTGCTTGCAACTCCAACGACGTATTTACTAATGGCTCGCAAAGAAAAATGTGAGTAGCGTTGATCAATGTCAACCCACTTGCCTGTGCCTTCGCATTGAGCAAGAAGCAAGTGATATTCTGTGACGGGTCCTTGAACTGCTCCACACTGTCGTACTTACTCCGACGGCGACCGGCGCCCACTTCGGGGGTAAGCGTTCCATAGGACGCAAGGTAGGATATGCTGTTTGCCTTGAAAGCAGTGCCAAGTATGTACAACAAATCCTGCCATTGGCTAAACACCACAATTTGTACCGCAGGATCTTGGCTCTTCAAATACAACACCTGCTTCACAATCATGTCAACCTTTGAACTGTACGAAACCTTTAGCGGTATGCGCTGGATATCTTCTAGCACAAGATTGTCGACATGTTTGTAGATATGAAAAAGACTTTCATCTCTGACTCCGCGCACGGTCTTTGCCTTAAGATTAGGCTTGTGATGGGTGAACTTGTACACTGTAGAGACGTTAACGTGCGCTTTGCACATTGGACAAGTTGGGTGACTTCTTAGCCAGTATTCAAGACACTCCTCGCAGTATTTGTGGCCACACTGAGTCAACGATCCAATGGTTATGGTAGAGCGACAAATGATACACATAAGCCCCCTTCCGAATTCGTCCTCTTCAGGAGTCTGCCCATCTTCGTCAGACTTCACGAGCGACTTGAGGTATCTGAACTTCACAACCGATTTTACCATTGCATTCTCATGTGAAGCAAGCTGCTTGTTGAGATTGTCAAGAAACATTGAGACCCCAGGAACGTTGAGGGTTTCTTGGCTCATGTAGTAGTTTGGCGTTTTTACACTATCCGAAATCTGCTGTAACTGTTTGAAATAATCAATCCTTGCATTGAAAACTGAGTTGCAGTTGAGATTGATTTCCCTTTGTAAGAGCACTTGTGCGAGTTTTTGGTTTTCGAATATTGTTCTGATCCTAGTGCCAATATATTCGAAAACTTCCAACTCGGCTGTCCTTGCGTGATGGTCAAGTAATTCCTCATCTTTCAACTCATTCTCAACCGTCTTTAACTCAAGAATTAATTCTTGTAGTGATGATTTAGTATGAGGAGTCACGGCCTCGTGCTTCGCCTCTAAATTTCGCAAAAAATCCTTGTCGTGAATCCTTTCTAACTCGAGGGCAAAATCGTTCTTGTCTTGGGGTTTCTTGATTTTGACTGCCCGACTAGAGTTTTCTTCTCCGGCGATGACCTCCTGACGTTCGATCAACATTTGGGTGAGGACATATAAATAGCAAGATACCAGATCTTGGTCAGCAATAGACTCTTCATATTCTTCGCCATTGGGGTCTTTATCGTGCGACAATAATGATTTTTTTAAAATTCTGACTAATTCTGACATCCAGTCGTTGATAACCGCCGCCTGGGAGTTTAACTGGTTGACCAAGCGCCCAAGCTTTTCGAGGTAGTTTTTCAATTTCATCAGTAGTACAAGACCCTCAAGGTCATTTATTTGAATGACAGGTAATTCCTGGAAGAATCTCTTCGATGATTTAGGTAGTGTCATGCTACCGTCGTCGATGAGCGGAACTCCATCTTTGTTGAATGTACCCCGGTTCACAATACGCTGCTGTACAATCTTGTCAACATTCTGAATAGAGCTGTGTAAGACTTCCTGTCTTGTTCGTTCCGCGAGTTCATAATAAGTCTGTTCCAAGAGCTCGTGTGAATGCGCTTCCCCATCCATTTTGTGCTTCTTGAGATCTCGTATACCAACTTGTTCCTCATCCTCAATTGCTAACCCGTATGTAATCTGAGAAATCTCGTTCGAGTTCAGAATTTGCTTGTAGCGCTTTAACATCTCTATTTGGTGGCTGAATTCTGTTGCTGGCATACCTTGAGATTCTATTTTAGTTCGATACTCGTCATTATAGCATTGAAAGTGCCCAGATGCCATTAAAAAATAGAACTTGTGCAAAAGAATATGCCATTGCCGAATTTTCACTCTACTACTTTTGATCATATCCTCAAACTTTTCTAGTGCTGCCTGTTCTTCGGTAAGATGGAGAGCCTTCCTTGGCTTTTCGAAGTCAAATTCCATGATTTCTTCGTCAATGGTCTCTGACATTAGATTAAACTTTTTTCTGTAGTCTTTGTATCCTTCAATAGCTCTTTCAAGTAGTAGCTGCAACCTTTTCAAAATCTTTTCACTGGCGGAAGTTCCAATCTTGAGGAATTCCAACGCTTGTTCAGGAAGCAATGTGAACTCCAAGAACTGCGCAATTTCCACGTACGCTTGAACAAGCTTCTTTTCCGTGTCAAGAATCTTTTCCGCTGCATCATTGACCATGTCGTCGAGGACATTATCCAATGTTTTGAGTTGCAGAATTGTTGCAACAACTCTGTTATTGTAATAGTGTGAACGTGATCTATACTTTCTTGAGCTCAAGTTCAACTTTCCGATTTGAGGGTTGCAACAAATCTGTCGCAACTTGACAAGCCACGCCCTCATGAAGCTCAAGATAGTTGTCGTAGGTGACCAATCCTCTAAAACTGGATTTCCGTTGATGTCAAGGCAAATTGCTGCCAAGCATTCTTCGAGAATACTATCATAATTACTTTGCTCAACGGCGGTGAATGGGATTGTCAAGAGTACCCTATCTTGCGGAGGTAACTTTATATCATCGTGAACCATTGACTTTGTGTGTCTCAAGCCAATCAGTTTCCATAATTTGACGAAGTCTCTCGTATCTGAGGTAACAGTACTCCAACAATGACGAGAAAGATCAGAAGCAAACGGTTGGTACTTCAAGAAATGTAGGATTGATATTAGATCATTGAAATAGTCTCGCTTAATTGGCGTGCCTGATACTCCCCAAGCGTGGAACCTTGGGATTAAAGCTGCGCTCTGGAATGCTTTGGAAACTTGTGATGAGACCATTTGTACCTCGTCCAAGATTACCCTCCAAAAATGAAGCAACATAATCGGGGATTTGTATTCGTGTTCTCGATAGATGTTGGGAACTTTGTTATGTTTCATGGCTAAAATTATCTCGTCTTGTAGTGCCTTCTCATAATCTGTGTCGGCCTGATTCTCTTCTGAGCGCCTATTCGCCACTGATGGCTTCTTCACCTGAAGACTCAACTGGAATAATGACGTATACTCTTCCAAGAGTGTAGCCTCATCACGAATGGAGTCAACGCTCTCATTGTCAAATCCCTCCACCTCGTGTGACAATTTCCGTTTTCTGGAATTACGAGTTGGCTTGTTCTTCGAGGAATATAACGCATAATTGAGCTCTCTTGCAATCGTGGAGTACGTTGTGAACACAATATCAAACATTCTCAAGTATTCTGAAATCAAGCCCGCGTTATTATCGAGTTTTGGATACTTATCAATACCTCCGTACACTGTGACGGCTAAAGATGGGGCAAGATTGGTCACCTCATCAACCCACTGACGTAGAATAGAGTCCGGTGCTATCACAAGGGTGGTTTTTGCCTTCTTGATTGTCTTTGTATCTCCATATGCACGGAATTGGACCTCGATGGGTTCGTCAAGCTCTTCAATGGGTCGAGGGTTCATCAAAACGAGTGCTGTGACCTCAACTGTTTTACCTAAGCCCATTTCCTCGGCAAGTAAACCCTGCCCTGGAAGTCGCTGGCGAGTTGGATCACTTTCCATGCCACCGACGTATTCGAGCAAATACTGGGCGATCTGCCGAGGCGAACAAATATTACCGGTATACTTATTGTGCCAATACTTTTTCCCCTTGAAGTTGACCCTTATCCAGCCAAAACAAAGTCTATCGAGCACAGTCTTGATGGATTTATCAAGATCATCGTCAAAGCTACCTTTTTCAAGGCGTTTTCTGAGCGTCGAGTCGATGAGAGGGGTAACCTCGCAGCGATTAGTGCTCCAATTATATTGTACGCTTTCCTTCTTGAGAAGCCAGTCAACTGTTTTGCGCTGGAAGCGCAACAAGTTTGTCTCTAGCTCGGGAATGTCAAAGTCTTCTTCTATGTGGGGACGTTCTGCAGCGTTGTCTGACATGGATTTATAAAAGAGTTGAGCACTTGGAGTCTCCTCCATTGGGCCATGGTCTGTCTCTGTATATGGGCGAGAGTAGTCCCATATCATTCTATTAATGCGCTCCACGTACTCAATCGGAAGTCGGCTACCAACTCTCGAGAGCACCAGTATGGAGTACGAGAGGGTACCAGTGAAGGTCTGATTCTTGAGGTCGAACTTGAGCATGAGCCGTGGTTGGCCTGTGCGTAGAAACAGCGCCGTCCTTTTGGGTGGCGCATTGAGCATACTTATCTCACTCTTAAAATCATATCTTCCTTCAACTGCGAAATTACCGGAGAGTACATTGATAGAGCACATTGTCGAGGGCCGAATTTTGTTTATGCTCTTATTTTTCACCGTGAGGAGCGAGTTGTCGGAAACAGAGAGTTTCACTTCATGCAAATCACACTGAAAACACCCGTTTCCACTGTCCTTGAAGCCGCTTGCCACCAAGGCAGCGCCGCTGGTGATGCCACCCGGAACGGACTCCAGAAACACGATGACGCGAGAACATACTTCCACAGCCTCTTCTTCCGGCCCATCTAAAGTGCTCACATTGTTTTCCGGGGTCGTAGAAGCCGTTTTGCGACTGATAGATGATGTAGCAGCCCGCTCGGTCCGTGCTGCAGCGTACTGAAGAATCAAGTCGAGGTCAAATTCAATGACCGTCTGATCACCCAGCATTGCTGATTCTTTGAGGATGATGTAATTTGAAGCAACTCAGAGGCATACCTCTAGTCGCTGACCGCTGGTGCAGATCGGACTGGGGCTCGATTCCTAAGCAAGTGTGCGCCTGCATGTATTTGAGCTGGGCTATATGGTCCTACATACTACGGGAGGTTCCTCAAGCATTCTATTTAGCATGCAAAAGCAGATCGTAAAGCATCAGTCTAGGTAGTCTAACCTCGTAAGGCGAGATCGCCAACCACGGTGGATGTCTAGTGTCTCCATGCAGTGTCGTGAAAGGTGGAAGCGAGGTGTGGCTATGGTGCTCAAACACTGCTGGGTCACGGTGATCATGTAGATATCAGCATGGGCTTGTTCTTTCTTCTCTCCAAGATGGACGCACCGCCCAAGTTCAAATCAAACACCCCGGTACGCTCCGGTTCTATGTGGCGCTTCTTTTGCGGGACCACCAGCGAGTTCAAAACGTGGCCCGCAATATCGGTTTGTTCTTCCTCTTCCTCCATCACCATGTCTTCCATGATGACATCATGAGCGGTCCCGAGTTTGGCTTCCTCGCCCATTCTATGCACAGCAGTGGAAATATCAAATGCGTCTCTCAATGCAACGGCGGCTGGCGAGTACAACTCGTCGCCATAGTTCTTGTAATACTTGCTGTAGTTCTGGGTTGGGTGCGCGGCACGGCGAGTGGTGTTGGACTTTGGGGCAGGTGCCACAAACTCCAGCGAACCCTTCTTCATCCACGGGTCGTTCAAGAACTCGTCGATAGTGTAGCGTTTCTTGGGGTCCACAGTCAACAACTTGGTCACGCAATACTTGGCCTCACGCGAGATCTCATCCCACCACGGGCTCAAGAAGGTGTATTCTCCACGAGCAACTTTTTCTGTCAACATTTCTATTCTCTCATCGTAAAAGGGCGGGAAGCCACACAACAATGTATACAAGACACAGCCTATGGCCCACATATCCACCTCCTTGGAGTACTTTTCGTCCTTGACAATTTCCGGGGCCGTGTAACCAACAGTGCCACAGGGTGTCTTGGTGATGTACTCCCATATCTGCTTGGACAAGCCAAAATCGGCCAACTTCACTTCGCCGATGCCACCGCCGCCAACGCCAGGAGTAAACTCGCCCTCATCCTTCTTGGTGTTGGGGTCGTCCAGCTTGCGCAACTTCGCAATGGGGTTGATGGAGGGCTTAAACTCAATGGGCATGAACAACAAGTTCTCCGGTTTTATGTCGCGGTGGACGACGCCCACTTCTTCATGCAAGTAACGGATGGCGTGAGCCACCTGGGTGATGACGTGGCGAGACAAGTCTTCAGAGAGGTAGGTGTAGTTGACAATGGCGGTGAAGATTTCGCCACCTATCGCCAACTCCTGTACGATATAGTAATACTTGTCGGAGTCGATGAACTCGATGAACTTGACAATGTTGGGGTGAACCAACTGGCGCATGATGGTGACCTCTTTGAGCACAGCCAGTTTCTGCACCTGGTCCATCTGGAACTTGCGCAAAATTTTGATCGCCACAAGCAGATCAGAGGGTAAGTGGCGGGCCTTGTACACGATGGAAAAGGCGCCCTCGCCCATCTGCTCGAGAATCTCATAGTTGTCAAGGTTGGGGTATTTCAGCAGCTGCTTGCGACGCTGCAACTTCTCCTGCTCAACAATGTGCAGCGCCACCGTCAGGTAGTTGTTCTCCGGGAAGGAGTCGGCGGTGGTCTGCGCGGTCACGGGGTCGGGCTGGATGCCGGCGGGGTGGGCGCCGGCGGCCCCAACACCGTTGTGCGATGGGAGGTTGGACAAGAGCATATTGCTCTCCGAGCGGGAGGTTTCCAGCGACGAGTGCAAGTTGGACGTGCTGGACGTCTTCTTGAGCTCGTTGGCTTGCTTGCCGTGCCGGATGAACGCTTTCAAGTTCTCAAACATGGCCGACAGGTCGAGTGTGGGGAAGCGTGGGGGTCCGGGCTGCGGCGGTTGCGGGTGGCGTGGGTCCACGCGGGAAGAAAGTCTCAGGGCACACAGGGCCGGCGGCGCTGTGGCGGGACTCAACGGGGTTGGGTGGGCAGCCAGGCTGAGCGGAGGCTGCTGGCGGAAGGATCGGTTTACTCACGGGGACCCGGGAGGGAACAGTGGAGCAAAGAGGCGGCACGAAAGCGGGATGGCGAAGAGCACAAACAAGTCCGGGGCTTCTGGTGCTGTTCAGACAAGGCGGTGTTTTTTCTTGTCCTGGTACTCCAGAGCTACTCCGTGGCCAGGCTTGCTCTGCAGGCGAATTTCCATGTCAGACGCGGCGTGCGCCTACCGCAAAAGCGTTGCGGCCGTATATTCAGATCGCGCCGGCGCGCGTGCACGCCCGCGCAACGGCAGTTGCTATGACGCGGTGGTCCGTGCATTGTGTGCAGGCTGTGGCTATTCTTCCCCGAGGCCCGTCGCAGAAACACGTGGCAAGGTTGCTGTCGCCGGCCCGGGCTGCGCCCAGCCGCAGCAATGCCGGCGCGCGGCGGGTGTAGAGCCGCCGAGGGCATTCCGGGGTCCGGGGGTGGGGTCTGGCTCCCCTCGCCGTGTGCAGGCCGTGGTCCCCTGCACACGGCCGCCAGCCGACGCTTGTTTTCCACCCCCACCATGGCCCCCAAGACGATCGTGTTCACGGACTGGGACGGCACCGTCACGCTTCAGGACTCCAATGACTTCTTGACCGACAACATTGGCTTTGGCGTGGCCAAGCGCAAGGCCATCAACCAGCTCATCCTCGACGAGAAGGTGCTGTTCCGCGACGGCTTCCAGGAGATGTTGGACTCGGTGACGACGCCGTTTCCCGAGTGCATTGAGTTCTTGTTGAAGAACATCAAGTTGGACCCCGGCTTCAAGGACTTTTACCAGTGGTGCGCGGCAGAGGGCGTCCCGGTGGTGGTGGTGCTGAGCGGCATGAAGCCCATCATCGAGACTCTCTTGACCCTGTTGGTGGGCGCCGACGCTGCTCGCAACATCGAGATCCTCCTGAACGACGTGGCCATCGACGACAAGACGGCGGCGTGGGACATTGTCTACCGCGACGACTCTGGCTTTGGCCACGATAAGCTGAAGCTGATCCGCGAGTGGCTTGCAAAGCACAGCTACGCTGCCGACACTGCCAACACCGCAGCCCGGCCAACGTTGCTCTACTGCGGCGACGGCGTGAGCGACTTGAGCGCGGCCAAGGAAACCAACTTGTTGTTCGCCAAGCGCGGCCGCGACTTGATCACCTACTGCAAGCGCGAGAACATTCCCTACACCGAGTTCGACAGCTTCGCCGACATCCTCCACAAGACCCAGAAGATCCACGAGGGCGGCTCCGTGGCCCAGTTTATAAATAACTAATAGACGCGTACAGCACCGCTAAGCGCATGCCCCTGCACATGGCTCCTCAAGCCCCAGACCTCAGAGGCAGTTCACGCTAGACTTCTTTTTTTTTCTTTACACCTACCACCGCCGACATGGCCTCCACGACGCTCCAGCAGCTTCGGCGCGTAGCCAAGTCGTACGCCCTGTTCATCGGGCCCGGCCTCATGGTCAGCGTGGCCTACATGGATCCCGGCAACTATGCCACCGGCGTCACCGCCGGCGCGCTGAACCAGTTCTCGCTTCTCTTCATCGTTTTTCTCTCCAACCTCATCGCCATCTTCCTCCAGTCCTTGTGCATCCGCTTGGGCTCGGTCACGGGCTTCGACTTGGCCCGGTGCTCGCGCGAGCACTTCCCCGCCAAGCTCAACTGGGCGCTCTGGATTCTCGCCGAGATCGCCATCGTGGCCACCGACGTGGCAGAGGTCATCGGCTCGGCCATCGCCTTGAACATCTTGATCCGCGTGCCGTTGCCGGCCGGCGTGGTTATCACCGTGGTGGATGTACTTCTCGTGCTCATTGCCTACCGCAACGACACCTCGCTGACCAAGTTTGTGCGCATGTTCGAGTACGCCGTGGCCCTCCTCGTGCTCGCCGTCACCGTGTGCTTTGCCGTGGAGTTGGCGCACATCCCGTTCGACGGCGAGCGCACGCGCCAAATCTTCCGCGGCTTTGTGCCGTCGAAGCAAATGGTGGACGACGGCGGCCTCACCATTGCTGCCTCCGTCATCGGTGCCACGGTGATGATCCATTCGCTCTTTTTGGGCTCCGGCATCGTGTTGCCCCGCTTGCGCGAGTACGACGTGCAGCACGGTATAGTGCGGCCCGAGGACATCACCGTGACCGACAGCCACGGCTCCGACTCGGAGCCGTCCAGCACCGACGAGAAGCACGCCCTCAACCGCCAGAAGGAGGCCAACTTCTTCTATCACCTGTACCGCCCGTCGTACGCCGCCATTCGCTACTGCCTCAAGTACCTGATTGCCGAGTTGGTGGTGGCCCTAACCACGTTTGCCTTGTTCGTGAACGCCGCCATTGTCATCATCGCGGGCAGCACCTTGTACGGCACCGACGCCGCCATGAACGCGGACTTGTACACCATCCACAATCTCTTGCTGACGACGTTGGCGCCCGCTGTGGGCACGGTGTTCATGCTTGCGTTGCTTTTCAGCGGCCAGCTGGCGGGCATTGTGTGCACCATCGCAGGCCAAATGGTGAGCGAGGGCCACATAAACTGGACAGTGAAGCCGTGGCAGCGCCGCTTGATCACGCGCTCCATCTCCATCATTCCCTGTCTCGCCATCTCTATCGCCATTGGCCGTGACGGTCTCGGTGTTGCCCTCAACATCTCCCAGTTGATCATCTCGTTGTTGCTTCCGCCGTTGACGGCGCCCTTGATCTACTTCACATGCTCCAAGAAAATCATGCGCGTGGAGAAGCCCGGGACCCGCGACGAGAACGGCGAGCCTCAGTATGTCTACATGGCCAACGGCTGGATCACCACCGTGATCGCCGTGATCATTTGGGTGTTCATCTCGGCATTGAACATCTACGCTATCGTCCAGTTGGCGCAAGACGGTATTGCCTCTGCATAGTCCTACATCAGATTAGTATTCCCCATCGCCTCGTAGCTTGCCATCCTGGAGTGTGATGTGATTGGACCTCCTGGTGGTGACTGAGCCACGGAACAATTGCATTGTGTGCACGCCTGGGACCTTGCATTGAAGTGCGTGCCCCGCTCAATCTTGATAGCTGCGTTCAGGGGGAGCGCACGGACACAACCCAGTCGCTGTTTGCACCCACGCTGCCGCCCCAATTACGCTGCTAATTGCGCTGCTCATCTGCAGACTGAGTTGCACACGTATAGTTCTCGCCCGCGCCGACCCCAGCAAGGCCCTCTCGCGATCGCAATTGGTGTCAATTTGTCGCCGGTCTTATAAACTTCATCAACGCTTCGCCACCTCCTGGTGACCCCCAAAGCTACATTGTCCCCCCACCACAAGCTATTGGGTGACCTTTTGCTGTTGGGTCTCTGTCAGTGTTCACACGATCGAGTCCAGGACCAGCGCTTCGGCTTTAGATGGCACCTAACATTTTGAAAAAGCTCCATATTATCCCCAGTCACAAGGACAAGAGCCAAGCCGTCGAGATCACAGTCAACTCGCTCAACAACATCGAGAACATGGACTTCTACTCCCAGGGCCAGGCACAGCCGGCCCCCGCCCCGCAGGCGCAGCCAACGCCATTGGCACTGCAGGCGTCGCCGGGACCCAGTGCCGCGCAGTTGCGCACCGCTGAGGCAATCCAGCAGCTGTTATTGCCCCAGCGGTCCACTGTATCTAAGGGCAAGTACACCTTGACCGACTTTCACATTATGCGCACGTTGGGCACGGGGTCCTTTGGCCGCGTGCACCTTGTGCGCTCGGTGCACAATGGCCGCTACTACGCCATCAAGGTGTTGAAGAAGGCCCAGGTGATCAAGATGAAGCAGGTGGAACACACCAACGACGAGCGCCGCATGCTCAAGCTTGTGGAGCACCCGTTCCTCATCCGTATGTGGGGTACCTTCCAGGACTCGAAGAACTTGTTCATGGTGATGGATTACATCGAGGGTGGCGAGCTCTTTTCCTTGTTGCGCAAGTCGCAGCGGTTCCCCAACCCCGTGGCCAAGTTCTATGCCGCTGAGGTTACGCTTGCGATGGAGTACTTGCACAGCCACGACATCATCTACCGCGACTTGAAGCCAGAAAACATCTTGTTGGACCGCAACGGGCACATAAAAATCACCGACTTTGGTTTTGCCAAGGAGGTGAACACAGTGACATGGACGTTGTGCGGCACCCCGGACTACATCGCCCCTGAGGTGATTACCACTAAACCCTACAACAAGTCCGTGGACTGGTGGTCGTTGGGCGTGTTGATCTTTGAAATGTTGGCTGGCTACACGCCTTTCTACGACACCACGCCGATGAAAACCTACGAAAAGATCTTGCTGGGCCGCATCCACTTCCCCAGCTTCTTTAGCCCAGACGTGATTGACTTGTTGTCCAAGTTGATCACAGCAGACTTGACCCGGCGGTTGGGTAACTTGATCAATGGGCCTGCCGACATCCGCAACCACCCGTGGTTCCTGGAGGTTGTGTGGGAGAAGTTGTTGGCAAAGGACATTGAAACGCCGTACGAGCCCCCCATCACCGCCGGCGTCGGCGACTCGTCCTTGTTTGACCACTACCCCGAGGAGCAGTTGGACTACGGCTGCATCGGCGATGACCCTTACGCGCTGTACTTTACGGACTTTTAGATACGTTTTTAGCCGTCTATTCACGATCGAAACACCTTTTTGCACTCGAGGCACACGTAGAACAAAATCATCGATGTGTCCTTGCGCCGCTGCTGCGACTGGAAGAACACACAGTCGCGGTTGCCGCACCGCGGACACTCCTTATCTGACCGCGGCAACGTTGGGTCCAGGCCGATATCCTGCACCACGCCGGCGGTCTCACCAATGTTGGTGATGAGCTCATGGCGGTACACCTTGGGGTTCTCCGCCAACTCCGTGTAGTCGCAGTTTCGGCACGAGTAGAGGAGCCGTGCGTTGTCCTTGTCCTCTCTGGGGTAAAGCATATTGTTGCACTCGGCGCAGAAGCGGAACGAGGCCATGGTGTTGGTGCTGTTGGTGCTGAAGGCGCTGGTGGCGGGAGGCGGTGAGTCTCGTTGTTGGTCAGTTTCCTGTGTGAGCACTGATCTCCTGCTCTAGGTGCCACTGTCAGCAGTGCTCGTCCTTGTGTTCCCTGTTGTGCAGTGCCCGCTGCCACGCCGGCCAGAGAGTGCTCGCGCACCCACATAGTTGTAGTCGTGCGCCAACCACTGGCTCAAAATTTTTCAGCGAGCGGGCCCACCATGAAGCCAGCATGTTTCGCAGACAGGCCTTGAGATTGGCGGCCCGGGGCGCCGTGAGATTCAACAGCGCAGCTGCGCGCACGGTGGACCCCAAGATCAGCGCCATTGTGGACCAGATCCAGACGTTGACGCTTCTCGAGACCAACACGTTGGTGAGCGAGTTGAAGGAGCGCTTGAACATCCCCGACATCTCGTTCCCCGCCGCTGGCGTTGCGCCCGCGGCTGCTCCGGCTGCTGCTGTCGAGGAGGAGGTCAAGGAGGAGGTTGAGGAGAAGACCATCTTTGCCGTAAAGCTTGACTCCTTCGACGCCAAGTCCAAGCCCAAGGTCATCAAGGAGGTCAAGAGCTTGCTTGGCTTGTCGTTGGTGGAGTCCAAGAAGTTCGTCGAGGCCGCGCCCAAGGTCTTGAAGGACAATGTGGCCAAGGAGGACGCCGAGAAGATCAAGGCCACCTTGGAGGCCTTGGGCGCCAAGGTGGTGCTCGAGTAGCCCCACCTCCGCATCTGCACTGCGCACCGCTTGTATATACCGTATCAGCCGTCAAGAAGCACATTTTTCGTTCGCGTGGGTGTAGAAAACGGGCGGAGCGACGCCGGCGGTACCGGGCCGGCGCACATCTCCTCCTCGTCCTCAAATTCGCTGTCGTTGCTGTACGCGTTGAGCAGGTGTGTGGATGCTGACGGCAGCATGCTGGCCACAGGTTCCAGAAAGAGCCCGAGCCGGCTGCCCGCGAGCAGTTCCACATCACTCACAAACTTGCGGAGGGGTGCCTCGGGGACGTTTTTGTCGCGGGCAAGTCGGCTTGCCACCATCAATGCCTGCTCAACTGCCTCTCGCTGGGCTGGCGGGAGCCGTAGGCCCGCCAAACGCCGCCGGACGTCGTCCACATAGCCGTCTGCAGTTTCCACTGCATGTCGCAACGGTGGCGTCTGCTGCACCATGGGTGTAGTATCGTGAACAATGCTGCCGATGAGACCTTTGCGCCGAATCTGGGAGTGTCCTGGTCAAATTTGCGACAACTGCTTCGGATATCTTTTGAGCAGCAGCGTGCGAGCTGATAAAGCTTAGGTTGTATGCAGTATTACATCACCATCTTGCACCCGCACGCGGATACTTTGCAACAAACAGCATTTGCCGAGACGGCCGCAGCAGGCCGGGATTGTTTTAGGAGCTGGTCAGCAGCCTTTTTGTTTCTACATCGTCGTGTGTGCCAATACGTTGCTTCGTTCGTCCATCGTTGTCTCTGCCATGAACGCTAAGCTCGATCTCGGGCGGCTGTTCCACAGCAAAGACGACATAAAGCCGTGGCTCCAGGAGTACCTCTACGCGCACCGTGGAGTGCAGATCGTCATCGAGCGACTGGACCATAACAAAATTGTGTTCAAATGCAAGCCCAAGGACAGGCTCAAGATCGAGGGCCAGCGGCGGCGGAAGATCACGTGCCCGTTCAAGATCAGAGCCAACTACTCCATCCGCAACCGGCAGTGGACGCTTGCTGTCATCAACGACACTCACGACCATCTCATCGACGCTCCTACGGCCGCGGTGCTGGCACCCGCGGGCCGTCCCGTTGCTGTGAGGGCCCCTGCGCCGTCGCCTGTGGCCTTGCTGCCCGCGGTGCCGTCGCCCCCTCCACCGCCACCACCTGCGCCGTCTCCCGGTCGACGAAGAAAGCGGGCGGGTACGCATATCAAGCTCGCGGAACGCATCCGCCGCCAAATCAACATGTGCATCAAGAAGAATATCGAAGATAACGACTCCCTCACGGAAAGTGACAAGGCGCAGATTGTGAGGTTTGTGGGCAACCAGTATCTACTTGACCACAAGGAGGCCTTTGAAGGACAGGATAATAAATGGGAGACCACGCCTAACAAGTGGGGCAGCAACACGAACTTGATCCCCCTCTCGCCCCTCCTCAACGAGGACACCAGCAACTCCAACAGCATTGACTTGCCCGGAATCAACCTAGGTCTGGTGCCGTCGATTATGAATTCCTCCGCCGGTCACAGTGCCATGTCGATCATCCACAATCAGAGTCAGCAGCTCCCATCCTTCAACTCTATCCAGAACCAACTTCCTACGTCGACCGCTGGCGGTCCACACGCGCTGCACGCGCTGGGTTCTGGGGCCAATTCCTTGGCAAACCCTAGCGCACTGAGCCTTCTCCCGCTAAACTCGAATGCCAATACCAGTGCCACCCTCAACCCGCTGTACTTGTTGAAATCCTCGAAAAACATCCTCAATTTCAATGAAAAATCGCTCTACGAGAATAAGACAACCATCAATGTCGCCGGTATCACGTCTCCAGGCAGCAACACCTTGGGCCATCGCGATATTTCCATCAGCTCGTTGAACAATCGCCCTGGACAAAGTTACGCCGGTTCGATTCTCCACGGCTTAAATGACGGTTCATGGTGAGCTAACGGGGCTCTAACACGGAGTGCTCGCTCTTATATTTGCTTCTGAGTTGCCCGAGCCGATCACATTCAGCACCCTGCAGGTATATGCTATCCTGTACAGTGAAAGTGATGCGAAGCGCCGCCGCTCGATTCTTCCCCACCATGACTGAGTCAATGTCGCCCACGGTTATAGCCGAGATTGTTGGGAGCACACTAGTGCTTCCGTCGGTGTCGGTGGGCAACATCCCGCAGCTTGCTCTCGACTTGGTGGTAACGACGCTTGGGCTCAGGCTCGTGGGCACGTTGGACGCCACCTACTTGTACCCATTCATTGCCCCTGCAGATGGCGTCGAGCTCCAGCCACACGAGGTGCTGACGGCACTCGAGGTGTTTTACTCGACGGAGCATCGCCTCACGGTGGTGCACCAGCGTGCGCCCATCATACCCTCGTTCACGGAGCCATTTGTTAAGGAGGTGGTGGTGCCCTTTGTGAAAGCCCACAGCTTTGTACACACCCTCGTGTTGGACAGCTCCGACGCCGGTCTCGTCGAGCTTGAACACGGCACAATTGAGGCTCACGACAGCGCAGACGTCGTACTGCTCTTGGAGCGGCTCCAGCTTGACGAGCGCCAAGAAGCATTCTCGCCCTACGTGCTGGCACTTGTACGCAGCTTGCAGGCATCCAGCTTGCGTGCGCGCGTGTTGCTCATCTACGCCTACGAGGGCGATAACTTTGCTGAGGGCGAACGATTGGCCGCCCGTGCAACTCAGGAGTTGGGCCTTGAGGTCCAGCCTGTGGTGCGCCCGTTGAGCTGGCGCGGTGTTTATGGCGACAAGCCTGTACCAGTGGCCATGGAGGAGGGCCTCTTTGGCTAAGCATGGGTCTACTGGTAATGTTTCTCGCTGTTTAGTAATTAAGGGCATATTCGATAGCCGCAGTGTAGCCGTACACGCCCAAGCCACAAATCACTGCAATGGCCTTGTCACTCAAGTAGGAGTGGTGGCGGAAAGGCTCGCGCTGGTGCACGTTGGTGATGTGGACCTCGATGAAGGGTATGGCGGTGCCGAGAAGAGCGTCGCGGATACCCACAGAAGTGTGTGTGTACGCGCCCGCATTAATGACAATAAAACCCACTCCGTCCTGCTTTGCCTGGTGTATTCTGTCGATGATGAAGCCCTCGGTGTTGCTCTGGAATGAGGCCACCTCCGAGCCATTCTGCTTCGACGTGGCCTGCTCGGCAGCGGCCTGCTCAATGTCCCCCAACGACGTCGTGCCGTACTTCTCCGGTTCGCGTGTGCCGAGGAGATTGAGGTTCGGGCCGTTGATGAGGAGCACTTTCTTGACCATGGTGTGGAGCGGAAAGAACCCCGGATTTGGATCTTGCTGGGCCGGCGCTCGGCCCTGTGCAGGATGTCCGGGTACCCCTGGCTGGGCGCCGGGTAACGCGCGGTGCGCTCATCGCGGTGCTGCTGCTGCGTTTTTCACTCAGTGCTGGGCATGTCTGTGGTGGGGTCGTTGATTTTCTGCACCGACTGCGGTAACCTTCTTGACCCGGTCGGGTCAAAGGAAAAGTTGGAGTGCAAGTTGTGCTCGAAGGCGTACGAGCTGCTGCAGTTCGCCAACTTGAAGGTGGTGACCAAGTCCGCCGACGATGCCTTCCCCTCGGCGTTGAGGATGAAGCGGTCGGCTGTCAAGACCTCTTTGAACTCCGAGGACATCGATGAGGGTGCCACCATCAAGGAAAAGTGCCCCAAGTGTGGCAACGAAGAGATGCAATATCACACGCTCCAGTTGCGGTCCGCCGACGAGGGTGCCACTGTGTTTTACACTTGCACGTCTTGTGGCTACAGATTCAGAACCAACAATTGATGTACATTAGTATTAGTGTCCGTTTTTCGGATAATCGTCATTTTCATGTCTGCGCAGCTTGTGTGCAAAATGGTCAATAAACTTACCAGGATAATGCCTTCCGTAGGAGCGCACGCTACAACGGTGCACTGATTCCGTATATTTCATATTTTCCCCCTAGCTTTTGACAGCGTACTCCAAGTCGTTGGAGTTTTCATATTCGTACATGTCGAGCGCGACAACAGCAGACTCGCGCACCACCTGCTCCTTGTCGTTCAAGAAGGACTTCAACACCGGCAAACACTCGTCGGTCGCGATAGAACCCAACGCCTCTGCGGCCTCGTGACGCACCATGCCCGCCTCGCGCTCGTCCTTCAATACCTTGATTAAGGACGGCACAGTCACCGGGTTACACAATTGACCAAACACGTACGCAATCTCGTGTTTGAACAAGGCTGACGGGTCGCTAAAGCCGCTGGCCAATGCAAGGCACGCCTCATCAGTGCCCAAGTCACGCAAGCGGAACATGGCACGGTAGCGCTCGAACAATGGCGCCTCTTGGTCGTTGAGAATTGCCTGCAACTTGTCAATCTTGGACTCCTGCGACGTGGGCATAGGCGGCGCCGGGTCGATGGAGGTGAAGGCGGACTTCTCAAGCACTTCAGTGCGGGCCTTGTCCGACTTCTCCCACTTAATACGCTCGATGGCGAGTTCACAGGTCTGGCGAATGGCAATTTCCGGGTCGTTCTTGAAGTACTCTTCGAGGAGCGCCAACGACTCGCTGTCGCCAAGAGCACCGAGGGCCTCGGCGGCTTCGTGTCGTACCATGCACTGCTGCTCCTGGTTCTCCAACACGGCTCTCAAGTAGGGTGCCGCATAGAGGTTTTTGGTCTGGCCCAACACATAGGCAACCTCGTGCTTCAACAACTCGGAGCTGTCGCCAAAGCACTCAGCGATGTAGTCAATGGCCTTGTGCACCTCGTCGATGTTCTCGCTCTCAGCACCGATGCACTTGAGGTTGAAAAGTGCACGGAAACGGTTCGCAAGACTCACGTCGCCCGCCTTGTTCGCCAACACATCACGAAGCTGCTCCGGCAGCGCGCTGTCAACGTCGATGCTCATGTCGTGGTGAAAAAAGCTGCGATGAGATCCTGCAGAAAATATCTGGTGATTTACTCCTGCATGTGAGAGGCGAGGTTCTCTTTTGAGCGCGAAATTTCAACGCTTTTTCATCAACCTGAAGATGAGTGCCCCCATGCCCGACCTTTCCAACGCCATTGTGGCGCAGGATGAGATGGGTCGCCCCTTCATCATCGTCAGAGATCAGGGCAAAAAGCAGCGCAAGCACGGCACCGAGGCAGTGAAGCTGCACATTCTCGCCGCGCGCGCGGTGGCCCTGATTGTGAAGCTGTCGCTTGGGCCCCGTGGTCTCGACAAGATTCTCGTGTCGCAGGACGGCGAGATAACCATCACCAACGATGGTGCCACCATCTTGTCGCAGATGGATGTTGACAACGAGATTGCCAAGCTCCTCGTGGAGCTCCTGCGGTCCCAGGACGACGAGATTGGCGATGGTACCACCGGTGTGGTGGTGTTGGCCAGCGCGCTTCTTGACCAAGCGCTCGAGCTTCTTGAGAAGGGTATCCATCCCCTTAAAATCGCCAACGGTTTTGATGAGGCGTGCAAGGTCGCCGTCGACCGCCTTGACGCTGTGGCCGAAGACGTCAAGGGTCACAATGAGGCATTGTTGCGCGCTGCGCGCACATCGTTGGGATCCAAGATTGTGCTGAAGAGCCACGATCTCTTTGCTCAGATGGCGGTGGATGCTGTGATGGCGGTGGCGGACTTGGAGCGCCGCGACGTGGACTTTGAGCTCATCAAGACCGAAAAGCGTGTCGGTGGCTCTCTTGCTGACCTGCAGCTCGTGCATGGTGTGGTGTTGGACAAGGAGTGGCTGCATGGACAGATGCCGAAGGAGGTGCGCGACTGCCACATCGCCATTCTCACCTGTCCCTTCGAGCCGCCCAAGCCCAAGACCAAGCACAAGTTGGACATCGCCACCGTGGAGGAGTTCCACGTGTTGCAGGAGTACGAGCAGAAGAAGTTCCAGGAGATGATTGACTGTGTGAAGCAGCTGGGTGCCAACGTCGTGGCCTGTCAGTGGGGCTTCGATGACGAGGCCAACCACTTGCTTCTCGCCAACGGTTTGCATGCGATCCGCTGGGTCGGGGGTCTGGAGTTGGAGTTGTTGGCTATTGCCACCAATGGCCGCATCGTGCCGAGATTCGAGGACCTCTCGGCCGACAAGCTTGGTCACGCCGGCTGCGTGCGTGAGCTAGAGTTTGGCACCACCCGCGACCGCATGATGGTGGTGGAGGATTGTGCCAACGCCCGCGCGGTGACGTGCTTTGTGCGCGGCCTGAACGAGATGATCTGCGACGAGGCCGTCCGTGCCCTTCACGATTCCATCTGTGTGGTGCGCAACCTTGTGCGCGACTCGCGCGTGGTCTACGGTGGCGGTGCTGCCGAGGTGACGTGCTCGTTGGCGGTGTCGGACGCGGCCGACCGCCAGAAGGGCATCGACCAGTACGCCTTCCGGGCGTTTGCCACGGCGTTGGACGTGATTCCGGCTACATTGGCAGAGAACTCGGGTCTCGACCCCATCGAGACAGTGTCGCTGTTGAAGGCCAAGCAGACTAACGAAAAGGTGTCGAACTACGGCGTGGACTGCTTGGGCAAGGGCACCAACGACATGAAGGAGCTCTTCGTGGTGGACCCGCTCATCGGCAAGAAGCAGCAGTTGTTGTTGGCTACGCAATTGACACGGATGATCTTGAAGATCAACGACGTCATCATCAGCGGCAAGGACGAGTACTAGCCACCGAGCCGCTCCCCAAATGTGCAGTACATATACCAAAGAGGCGCGACCCGTAGGCTCAAAGATTATGTAAGGGTGAAAAGTGTGTGGCGCACGCCGGTCAGGGATAGGAGCTGCGATCGCAGCGGAAGCGCCAGCGACGAGCCGCAATTGTTCCTTTCCCCGTCAGCAAATTAGTCCACCGCTCAACATGGCGACCACAGGCACCCCCGCGGTGGTGATGGACAACGGCACGGGCTTGACCAAGTTAGGTTTCGCTGGCAACGACGCCCCGTCGTTCGTGTTCCCCACCGCCATTGCCACGCTGCTGGCATCGCTGCGCAGCACCAAGGCCACGCTGGGCAAAGTGTCGTTCTTGAGCGCCAAGCGCGGGCTCGAGGACCTCGACTTTTTCATCGGCGACGAGGCGCTTTCCGCCGCCTCCGGCCCCAACTACAACCTCCTGTATCCCATCCGCCACGGCCAGATCGAAAACTGGGACCACATGGAGCGGTTCTGGGAGAACAGCATCTTCAAGTACTTGCGGTGCGAGCCCGAGGACCACTACTTCCTCTTGACCGAGCCCCCGTTGAACCCGCCCGAGAACCGTGAGAGCACCGCCGAGATCATGTTTGAGTCCTTCAACTGCGCCGGCTTGTACATTGCCGTGCAGGCGGTGTTGGCATTGGCGGCGAGCTGGACGTCGCTGAAGGTGCAAGACCGCCTGTTGACCGGCACTGTGATTGACTCTGGTGACGGTGTGACCCACGTCATTCCCGTGGCTGAGGGCTACGTCATCGGCACCGCCATCAAGAACATCCCGTTGGCGGGCCGTGACATCACGCTGTTCATCCAGACGCTCTTGCGTGACCGTGGTGAGCCTGACACCTCGTTGCAGACCGCGGAGCGCATCAAGCAGCAGTTTTGCTACGTGTGCCCCGACATTGTCAAGGAGTTCAACAAGTTTGACCAGTATCCCCAGGAGAAGTTTGCTCAGTACGTTGTTGAGTACGCTGACCGCCACCGCAATGTCACCGTGGACGTTGGCTACGAGCGATTCCTCGCGCCCGAGGTGTTCTTCAACCCTGAGATCTACTCCTCGGACTACCTCACGCCGTTGCCCACGGTGGTGGACAACGTGATCCAGGCCGCGCCCATCGACGTGCGTAAAAAGTTGTACAAGAACATTGTTTTGTCCGGAGGCTCCACCATGTTCAAGGACTTTGGTCGCCGGTTGCAAAAAGACTTGAAGTCATTGGTCAACGAGAGGATAGAGTTGAGCGAGCAGTTGAGCGGCGTCAAGAGTACCGGTGTCGACGTACAGGTGATCTCGCACAAGCGCCAGCGCAATGCGGTGTGGTTTGGCGGGTCCTTGTTGGCCGGCACTGCTGAGTTCAAGAGCTACTCCTACACCAAACAAGACTACGACGAGTACGGACCCTCCATTGTGCGCAACTTCTCCTTGTTCTCGGTGCCATAGCCCAATACACGACAGTGATGTTCATCGTAGGTAGAAAGCGTAGCTGCCGGGGCCCCGCCGTGGCCCTCTTGGCCATGTGCAGGCAGTGCGCCGTCCTGCACACGCGCGCGGGCTCGAGCTCGCTATCGCGGCTCCGTCTACCCCCACGCCAGCATGTCGCAGGCGCAGGTCGTGGAAGGTGTGGCGCTCACGCAGATCTTCAACGGGCTCCGCTCCTCCAAGGAGGAGGTGCGAAACCGCCATGCGCAGGAGCTCCGCAGCTATCTCGCGCTGGTGGCTCGCGAGATGCCCCCGGACCTGACCATCAAGCATAGCACCGACATCAACCAGATGATATTCCTGCTTTTGCACAGCAGCGAGGCGCTGGAGAAGCTTGGCGGCATTGCCGCTCTCAATGCGCTCATCGACTTTGACTGGGGCACGGGCGAGGAGAACACCAGCAAGATCCGCTTCACCAACTACCTCGGCTCCCTCATCCCCCTGAACGACATCAACATCATGCGTCAGGCAACCGCCACGTTGGGCAAGCTTGCCACCCCCGGCGGCAACTTGCTGGCGGAGTTTGTGGAGTTCCAGGCCAAGCGGGCCATCGAGTGGCTCCTGCTGGACTTGCGCCAGAACGAAAACCGCCGCCATGCGGCCATCCTCATTGTCAATGCCTTGGCCGACAACGCCCCGACTCTCCTCTATCTGTTCATGAACCAGATCTTGGAGCACTTGTGGGTGCCCTTGCGCGACAGCAAGCTCATGATCCGCGAGGATACCGCCATCACCCTCCAAAAGTGCATGCTGATCATATACGACCGCGACACCAATGCCCGTGTGTTCTGGATGAAGTCGCTCATCGACACCTCCTCGCGCATCCTCAACGAGCATGAGGACCCCGAGCCCCAAGCCAATGGCCACGCCGGCAGTGCCACTCCTAACCCAGTGACCTCCGCGGCCAATACTGCCTACAACCTTATCGCATCGTCGCCCTCCACCCAAACGAACGAGGCGATCCACGGCGCGCTCTTGGTCTACCGCGAGCTCGTCAAGTACCACAAGGACAGCTACATCGTGTCCAAGTTCAACATCATCTACGAGAACACCATTCTTTACAAGCACTCCAAGTGGGCTGTGATTCGCCACGAGCTCACCAATATTTTTCCTTTGCTCTGCCGCGTCAACTCAGACTTGTTTGTCGAAAAGTACTTGCATCGCACTCTCTACTACTATTTGTCTCAGCTAAAGAAGCACAAAAACCAGCATAACGAGGCTGCAAACGTCGACAAAAGCGCCATTTTCAAAAGTATCGGACTCATCGCCCTTGAAGTAGGCAATCAAATGGCCACTTATCTCGATGCAATCTTGGACAACATACGGGAGGGCCTCTCCTACTCTGGCAGCTCCAACGCTCACCTGATCTTGGCTAATGCCGTTGCGAGCGGCTCCGAGCCATTCTCTGGCAGCATGGCCTCGGGAGGTGAGAGTTTAAGCTCCATTGCCAACTCTGTCGCAGTGTCGTCAAAGCACAAACCTGTGGGTAAAGACATAGAACCCGCTATTTTCGACTGCATTGCCAAGTTATCCGCCGCTATTGGCCCTGCCTTGACCAAACATTTGCAGAGAGACGTTTTGGATATGATGTTTAGCAACTGCACATTATCCAAGTCAATGCAATCTGTCTTACAGACTTTGATCATCAATATCCCCATGCTCTCAGGTGTCATCAACCAAAAGCTTCTCAACTTGCTTAGTTTAGTGTTGTCTGGCAAAATATTTCAGCCACCAGGCCTGCCATACGGCTCCATGAAGATGAATAAGGCGCTGGCGAGGGACTACCGTCTCATCATGATTTCCAGAGACACTGGGATGAGTATCAATCAAATCATCAACAACCCTGACTTATATGACTCCTGGGACAGTAAGATCTTGATACAAGCGTTAGAAATGCTTTCCTACTTCAAGTTCGAAAACTATCAGCTTAACGAATTCGTGCGCTGCTGTACGATAACCTACCTTGAACATAATAACCCAAAGGTGCGTCAAACTGCCACTGTGACATCTTGCGAAATATTTATAAGAGATCCAATCTGTCAGCAAACAAGTGTTAATGCTTTGAATGCGGTTAATGAAGTCTTAGACAAATTACTTTCCATTTCCATTACGGACCCTGTCCCTGATATCAGAATTGAAGGTCTCAACTGTCTTGCCAATGCTGGAAACTTTGATCCTCAACTTTCTCAAGCAGAAAATGTGAAGCTTTTGTTCATTGCCCTCAATGATGAGATTTTTACCATACGAAAGATCGCGATTAAAATCCTTGGGCGTCTATCTTCCATAAACCCTGCATTTATTGTTCCTTCATTAAGAAAAACACTCATCCAATTGCTCTCTAAACTTGAGTTTACTTCCAGCGGGAGAAAGAAGGAAGAAAGTGCAACTTTGTTGTCGCTCTTGATTGCAAACTCCAAGGACTTGACTAAACCATACGTCAAGCCGATAGTGGAAAAATTGATCCCAACAGCCAAATCCTCCAGCTCATCCGTTGCAGCTGCAGCTATTAATTGTTTGGGAGAGTTATCAATTGTTGGTGGTGAGGATTTGAAACCGTTTATCCCTGATTTGATGCCGTTAATTCTCGACACATTCCAGGATCAAAGCTCGTCTTTCAAACGAGATGCCGCTTTGAAAACTCTTGGGCAGTTGGCCAGTTCATCTGGTTACGTAATTCAACCGTTATTAGACTATCCACAATTGCTCGGAATGCTCGTCGGTATTTTGAAGCTGGAAACGTCTCCACATATGCGACGTGAAACGGTACGCCTAATGGGAATCCTTGGAGCCCTTGATCCTTACAAACATCGTGAGGTTGAACAAAATTCCAAAAGTATTCCACCAGAGCAGAACGCACCACCGATTGATGTTGCACTTCTAATGCAGGGAATGAGTCCTTCAAATGATGAGTACTATCCTACGGTGGTGATCAGTAATTTGTTGAAAATGTTGAAAGACCCGTCGCTCGACAAGTTCCACAATAGGGTCATGCAGGCTATAATGTTGATTTTTCACACCTTGGGTTTACGATGCGTCTCCTTCTTGCCAAAAATCATTCCCGTAATCATTGATGTCATTCACACGTGTCATCCTCCAGCGTTGAAATTTTATTTCCAACAATTGGGGTCGTTGATCTTGATTGTCAAACAGCATATTCGTCCTTTCTTACCCGATATAATTTCCTTGATCAAAGAGTTCTTCAATTCAGGAAATGGATCTCTCCAGATAATCATCAATAATTTGATTGAGTCAATTGCACGAGCATTGGAGGGAGAATTCAAGATTTACTTGCCAGAAGTACTCACATTGATGTTGAATGTTTTCGAAGAGGACAAATCCCCCAATCGTGAATCAGCACTCCACGTGTTGAAAAGCTTTGTTATATTTGGAAGCAACATTGAGGAACATGTTCATATCATTGTTCCCACCATTATTCGGATGTTTGAGACTGGGCCCTTAACTTTGAGAAAAGGCGCTATTGAAACCATCTCACGCTTATCAAAAAATGTGCAATTGAACGATATGGCTTCGAGAATTATTCATCCTATTCTTCGAATTTTAAGTCAAGCGAACGACGAGCTACGTGTGGCCGGCATGAACTGCTTATGTTACCTTTTGGTGCAGTTAGGTGACGAGTTTGTTGTATTTATCCCTGTCATAAAGAAAGTACTTGTGGAACAAAAGATACACTCATCAACGTTTGAGCTGTTGGTTAACAAGCTTTTGAGTGGAGGACCATTACCTGCCCATTTGAATATCTATAAAGAATACGATATACATCTGGGGCAGATTGATGTTCCTGACGCAGACATCTCGAACAAAACGTTCCCTGTGAATCAAACTGCGCTCAAAGCAGCCTGGGATTCTAGCCAACGCCGAACGAAGGAAGATTGGCTGGAATGGCTAGCACGGTTGAGTAAGGAGCTCATGAAGCAAAGTCCCTCTCATTCAATCAGAGCTTGTGCCAGCTTGGCGGCGGACTTTCCTCCGTTATCGAAAGATTTGTTCAACGCAAGTTTTGCAAGTTGCTGGAGCGAGCTTTACTCACAACATCAAGAAGAGTTAGTTGAGTCATTTTGTATTGCTTTATCGTCACCAAATAATCCTCCCGAAATTCACCAGGTACTTCTCAATTTGGCAGAGTTCATGGAGCATGATGATAAATCATTGCCAATCGCTGTGACAACTCTCGGACAGTATGCTCAAAGGTGCCATGCTTACGCCAAAGCTTTGCACTATAAGGAGCTAGAGTTCTACGAAGAGCCAACGACCCCCACAATTGAATCCCTTATCACCATCAATAATCAACTTCAGCAATCTGATGCAGCTGTCGGCATTCTTAAGCACGCGCAATTACACCACGATTTACAGCTCAAAGAGACCTGGTATGAGAAGTTGCAAAGATGGGATGATGCGTTGGCAGCGTACAACGAGAGGGAAAAATTCGAACCCGAGAATATGGAAATAACCATGGGTAAAATGAGATGCTTGCATGCGTTAGGTGAGTGGGAACAGCTTTCAGAATTGGCTCAAAGCAAATGGAATAACTCATCTAATGAAACTAAAAGAAGCGTGGCACCTCTTGCGGCGGCAGCGGCATGGGGGTTGGGGCAATGGGAAAGAATGGATGCATGTATAAAGGTTATGAAGTCAGAATCACCGGATAAGGCATTTTTCAACGCTATCTTGAGCTTGCATCGCAACAACTTCGAAGATGCTTCTAACCACATCTTGAAGGCAAGGGATTTGCTCGTTACAGAAATTACTGCGTTGGTGAGTGAAAGCTACAACAGAGCTTATGGAGTTGTTGTTAGGGTGCAGATGTTAGCTGAGCTCGAAGAGATCATAAAGTATAAGTGTCTCCCACAAGGCTCCGAAAAGAGGGCGGTGATGCGAAAAACTTGGAACATTAGATTGTTAGGATGCCAAAGAAACGTTGACATATGGCAACGGATGCTCAAGGTTCGCGCATTAGTGATCAAACCGAAGCAGGATATGGATATGTGGATCAAGTTCGCCAACTTGTGCAGAAAGTCAGGCAGGCTCAATTTGGCCGAGAAATCGTTGAACTACCTCTTGGAGAAGGGCTCACCTGATAATCCTTCGTTGGCTCCTCCACAAGTGGTGTACGCACAGTTGAAATACATGTGGGCTAAGGGTCAGCAAAAAGAAGCTTTGAGGCATCTTGTTGATTTCACGACTAGAATGTCACAAGACTTGGGATTAAATCCGAATGACTTGATTACTCAGCCACTTCCATCGGAGGGGCCGGGCATTCCAAAGCACGTTGAAGAATACACTAGGCTATTGGCACGTTGTTTCTTGAAGCAAGGTGAATGGCAAATTGCCCTTAATACCAATTGGAAGACTGAGACGTCGGAGATTATCCTTGGTGCGTACTTATTGTCAACGCATTTCGATGACAAGTGGTACAAGGCGTGGCACAATTGGGCATTGGCTAACTTCGAGGTCATTTCTTTGTACACCTCGCAGAACAACACTAATGGCTCGACTGGACTTGAAGGGGACAAGATAGAAAATGGACAGTCAAATGGGGCAACAGAAAACTATGAAAAAGATACTCAAAGCGATCTTCATCAGTCTGCGAAAGCAATCCCCATGGAGGCAGTCCAGCGGCATGTGATACCATCTATTAAGGGTTTCTTCCACTCTATTGCTTTGTCGAACTCCAGCTCCTTACAAGATACATTGAGATTGCTTACACTATGGTTCAAGTTTGGTGGAATTCCTGAAGCTGCTGAAGCAATGAATGAAGGCTTTAATATGGTGAAAATTGATAACTGGCTTGAAGTGGTTCCTCAGTTAATCTCCCGTATCCACCAACCTAATCCTGTCGTCTCAAAGTCATTATTCGGCTTGCTTTCTGATCTCGGAAAGGCGCATCCACAAGCATTGGTTTATCCCTTGGCTGTTGCCGTTACCTCGGAATCCGTGAATCGTAAACGTGCTGCAATGTCGATAATAGATAAGATGAGAATCCATTCAGCTGAATTGGTTGATCAATCCGAGCTTGTCAGTCACGAGTTGATTCGTGTTGCTGTTTTGTGGCATGAGCAATGGTATGAGGGTCTTGAAGATGCCTCAAGACTCTTTTTTGGGGAACACAATACTGAAAAAATGTTCGAAGTCTTGGAGCCCTTACACAAAATGCTTCAAAAAGGCCCTGAAACCATGAGGGAAGCATCCTTTACCAATGCTTTCAGCAGAGAATTGGCGGACGCTTATGAATGGCTTCTCAATTTCAGAAGAACCAAGGATATTACCAACTTGAATCAGGCTTGGGACATTTACTACAATGTTTTCCGCCGTATTAGCAGAAACTTGCCACAGTTGCAGAGCTTGGAACTACAGTATGTTTCTCCAAAGTTGGAGGATGCCAGAGACTTGGAATTGGCTGTTCCTGGAACTTATCAGGCTGGAAAGCCAGTGATAAAGATTGCAAGTTTCGACACTACAATTACAGTGATTTCTTCGAAGCAACGTCCTAGAAAAGTACACTGCAGAGGAAGCGATGGTAAAGAATATACCTACGCATTAAAGGGCCATGAGGATATCCGGCAGGACAATTTGGTTATGCAACTCTTCGGATTAGTCAATACCTTGTTAGTCAACGATCCTGAGTGCTTCAAGCGGCACTTGGATATTCAGCAATATCCTGCGATTCCGTTGTCTCCAAAAGTGGGCTTGTTGGGCTGGGTCCCAAACAGTGATACTTTCCACGTCTTGATCAGAGGATACCGTGAGTCACGAAAAATCATGTTGAATATTGAGCACAGAATTATGCTTCAAATGGCTCCTGACTATGATATCCTAACTCTATTGCAAAAGGTCGAGGTTTTCATGGGCGCACTAGATAACACGCGAGGTCAAGACTTGTACAAGGTGTTATGGCTTAAGTCAAAATCGTCTGAAGCGTGGCTCGACCGTCGTACCACGTACACTAGATCTCTTGCTGTGATGTCAATGGTGGGCTACATTCTCGGACTTGGTGATCGCCATCCGTCTAACTTGATGCTCAATCGAATCACGGGCAAAGTGGCCCATATTGACTTCGGAGACTGTTTTGAGGCTGCCATATTACGAGAGAAGTATCCGGAAAAGGTGCCCTTCAGATTGACCAGAATGCTCAACTACGCTATGGAAGTGAGTGGGGTCGAAGGCTCCTTCAGAATCACCTGTGAACATGTAATGAGGGTTCTCAGAGACAACAAAGAGTCTTTGATGGCTATTTTAGAAGCATTTGCCTACGATCCATTGATTAATTGGGGTTTTGACTTCCCAACGCGGGCTGTGGCAGAGGCCACTGGGATCCATGTACCACAAGTAAACACAGGCGAACTTTTAAGAAAAGGGCAAATTGACGAGCAAGAAGCGGCTAAATTGCAGAAGCAGAATGAAGTCGAATTGCGAAACGCTAGAGCTGCATTGGTGTTAAACAGAATCACCGACAAATTAACAGGTAACGATATCAAACGATTGAGAGGATTAGACGTTCACACACAAGTGGATAAACTTATCCTCCAAGCTACAAGTGTTGAAAACTTATGTCAACACTTCATCGGTTGGTGCTCATTCTGGTAATTGAACATTAAATGTGTATATACTGTATGCTAATGTAGGTTCGTTTATGCAATTTTCTTAGAAGCGTTTGTGAAGCCCACTCCTTTAATGGAAACAGTCATGAAATCTTGTTCTCCTTCTTCGATATCATCAGCACCATCACGCAAGAATGCCTCCGTCTCAAAAATAGATTTAATGTCTCGCAAGACCCAGACAAAGTTTTCATCAATCTGTTCCTTATGTACTTTAATCCTCCCAACATCCTCTTTGCCGATTGTCATGAAGGTCAATGCTAAAGGTAACTGGTAACGGCCAAAAACACTGCTTTTGGTGAGCTCATCAAGGAGGTTGAAAGATACGCGTTCCGCAAGGTCCTCTGGAAGTGATCCCGGGGCACCGGTACCGTCAGCCAAGATTCTCCAACCTTTCTTTGATTCACCCACTAAAAGTAGACCGAAACCTGGAGAGTTGCCTGATTTATCTCCTCTCCAAACGTCAGCCGTTATATTTACTTCCACGCCTGTAGGGTTGAGAATCTTTCTGGAACTGTCAATCATTCTATTAACCACGCTTGGAGAGACTCTGGTGCAGTAGGCAACTCCTCTAATAGCAGAGATTTTTGGCGTATCCAAGGCATGAATCGTGAGTGGCTGGGGGATGAGCGAATCACATAGTAAGTGGACCTCACCACCGCCTCCTGGAGGAGATCCTCTCTTTAAAATATGTAAGCTGATCTCTCTTACGCCGAATTTCTCCATTATCGGAATCAATCCCCACTTAATGGCGTCCACGCCAGCGTCCTTCTCGTTGAGAGCAGTAAGACCTTTGAAAACTATGGAAAACTTCTTTTTAGAAAACGGAGCGAGGAACAACATTGGCTCCACGAAATAAGATACCGGTTTTGAAGCAGGGCAGTTGTGAACCAACTCACCTCCCGTGATGAGACCTGGTCTGTAGATGACAGTAGTACCCGTGTAAGAGATTTCGATTTGCGACCCATTCGTGATCGACTCCAAGAGCCTCAAGAAAGATATCTCATGATCCTTGAGACCAGGGTTAAGGTCTGCGGAGCGGATTTTAGTAATCTTGACGGGTTTACCAGCTAACGTAGCTAGCACAAGCCGTAAGGTGAAATTCCTATGTGTTTCAAATACCTGCATTGTACTTCAAATTGGAAACTCTGGCTGAGATGTCCTCAATGATATTAATTCCAAATCTGGGAAGCGGATTCTCGAAAACCAACAAAATGTTAGCTAGTTAGTAAATCGAACCCTCAGTACTAGCAGCTCATCGAATTTTTCAGGATTTGCACGACTCATCGGTATCACATCTCACAGGGTGTTGGAATGAATGCCCAGTATGAGCTCCAATTTGCACGCATTTCAAAGTACCGACCATCATTCTTTTGTTCGGTGCTGTGTTCAGTATATTGCTTGCATGTTCTGGTTTAAAGCGTTATGAGTTCATTTCCATGAATGTGGGTCCACTCAGCTATTCTAGTGACAAGAAATTGGGAGTGTGGTCTAGTGGTATGATTCATGCTTAGGGTGCGTGCGGCCCCGGGTTCGATTCCCGGCTCTCCCCTTTTTTTTTCTTTATTGGGCGGGTGATCCAGTGGTTTAATTCATGCATATAGGGCGTGAGGTCCCAGGTTCGATTCCTAGTTCGCACCGATTCATTTTAATTTTTATATCTCAATTGACACAATGTACAGTATATTGTCTTACAGCACCTTCCCAAACAAGAAAAGGGAGTGTGGTCTAGTGGTATGATTCATGCTTAGGGTGCGTGCGGCCCCGGGTTCGATTCCCGGCTCTCCCCATTTTTTTCGATTTGTTAACTTCACTGCGGTTGCTCTCCTCTTTACTTGAGCGTGGCCTTTTTTTTATTTTGAAACTCGCTAAATTTTAATCCGTCGTTGTGTAAGTTTTGCTATCATCTTTATCAACGTACGACGTGGCTTTTATTCTAAGAAAAGGGAGTGTGGTCTAGTGGTATGATTCATGCTTAGGGTGCGTGCGGCCCCGGGTTCGATTCCCGGCTCTCCCCTTCTTTTTTGCATCAACGTCTTCTAAACACTACCATGTTACCATTGGCTCCGAATATTAGTCCCTGCGAGTCCTTAGACCCGGTGGAGCTGTATGATCTGGCCGGTTTATTGGTGTCGCGCTGGCATCGCTTTGTCATGCACTACGCCACACTGTCGCAGGCATAATCAAATATTATCGAAGTCTACATGGCTTCAAAACCTGACCTGCATGTACCTAATTGGGACTGGCAACTATACACATGAAGCTTCTAATCATGAAGCCCGTCGTCCGGGTCGCATAAGGATGAATCATCGTATACTATACGATGCAGTTACGTATCAGTTGCTGCGAAGTCCTCAGATGAATCTTGGCGTGAGGTTCAGGTGTAGTCGGGCCGTGAGCGGCAGATCGGCTCGGACCCTTAGTGCAGGAATATATGTAGGAGAGGGCCCGGCAGCCCGATGCGGCATTGAGCGAAACCCGAAAATGTCCCGGTCGTAGAAGGCAAAACGAACCTACCTGAACACGATATAGATCATCTAATCATTAAGCTATGTCATAGACCACTTCATCATCTCCAACACCAGTAGCAGAAGTTCTCGATTGCATTTGTTAGTACGTGCGATACCATTCTGAACCTAATGTAGTATACGATGTGTGCGCCGTGAATATGTGGTGTCTGGATGCACCGACCGTTTATATAATGCAAGGCTTATGCCCTATTGCAGTGGCTATTCAAAGTGACTCAGAGAGGCGCGAAGGGCGTTCTAAGCATATATATATAGTCCCTTAGCTTGCTGTGAGCCTTTTAAAGAACAAAGAGGAAGCAAATTGTCGTTCCGCTAAGATTTTGTCGAGCTTAGTGGTAGAATTTAAACTCATCGGAAAGCAGACTCATTTGTCCGATGACTGAACCCCGCGAAGTTGGAGAGGTCAGCGTTACCAGCAGCATACGGGACGAAGCCGTTGACTCTAGGTCGTCAGCTACACCAAGGGATAGTATCTTGCTGAAGCTTCCGGATGGAGAAGAGGAGCCTACTGTGAACTCGAAGGAAACCCATGAACCATCTGATGAGGTTAATGCTGACTTGGAAAAAAACAGTGCCCCACCTGAGTACGAGATAGCAGATGGAGGATATGGATGGGTGGTCGTGGTAAGTATTTTCCTCCTCAACTTTTCAACCTGGGGAATGAATTCAGGCTTTGCCATTTACTTTTCGCATTACTTGAACTTTGACACGTTCAAAGGAGCACTGAAGATCGACTACGCTGCCATCGGTGGTTTAGCATTTGGTGCAGGCTTGACGTTCGCCCCAGTGATCAACTGGATCCAGGGCAAGATTGGCACTCGTGGTACGATGGCCCTTGGAAACTGCTGTCAATTTGCAGCATTGATGATGGCATCATTCGCTGTCAATTTGTGGGAACTATTTTTGACACAGGGTTTGCTCCAGAGTTTCGGGCTAGCATTGATCAGTATCCCAGGCTTCACAGTGTTGCCTCAATGGTTCAAGAAGAAGAGGACTTTCGCTAGCAGCATTGCTACGGCCGGATCAGGTGCTGGTGGTATTGTTTTCAACTTGGGCATGCAAAAGATTGTGCAAGAAGACTCAGTTTTTTGGGCACTTCGTGCGCAGAGTATCATTGGTTTCGTTTTAGTCTGGATCGCTATCTTATTAGTGAAGACTCCCTTCGAGAAGAGGGTTCAATTCTCATTTTTTGACTTTGAACCATTACGTTGTGTGGCATTTTACTTTCTTATGCTCTTCGTCATTACCTGCATGTTCGGTTACGTGGTGGTACTTTACACAATGGCTAACTTTACAACTTCCTTGGGGTACACCGACTACCAAGGCTCGATTGCGTCAGCAATGATCCAGCTTGGGTCAGTTATTGGTCGTCCCATCGTGGGCAACTTCGCTGACAGGACTGGACCCATTACCATGGCGATCATGGTATACATTTTGTCTGCCATATTTACCTTGGCTATGTGGATTCCCGCAAGGAACTTTGCCACTGTAATCGTCTTAAGCATCATCATGGGTGGCTTAATGGGCACTGTCTACGGAACCACGTCACCGATCGTCGCACGCTTGGTCGGCTTGAAGAAGCTCAATGTGACTTTCAGCATGCTTATGACAATTCTCGGTATGTCTGGCCTTGTTTCGCCGGTCATCGGTGTCGCATTGGTAAAAGGTGGCACCAAACCCGATCCTACACGCTACCAAGACTGCTCAATCTTTGCTGGAGTATCTTTCGCAGTTTGTGCGGCATCGCTTCTTGTTGTGAGAGGATATATCATTGGGAGAGATACCTTACTAGATGAAGAGGTGGATGATGATAAGGGAGGGGCAATGAGCGAGTCTGTCCCCCCGTCCCTCGTGTTACGCAACATGCTCAACTTCAGGCATTTCAAGAAAGCATAATTACAGCCACATCGTAACATATGTATATACCTATATGCTGTAAATAAATATTAATTAGCTACTAAATGGTCCTTTCTAATAGGAATTGGCCTTACTTGCAATGTCGTGGTCGTGCACCTCACAACTCATCGCGCTGAAATATGGGGAAGCATACATCAATGCAGCACTGTCATAATAAACTAAAAAGCGCGGATTGCGCCCGGCAGTGAAGTCGTTTGAGTTAGTGAATCTCTAACGGGATGAGCGGTCTAGATATAGACATCAAGGACGAACGAGCTGAGGCGGATGGTCTATCTGTGGTGGATCCAAGTCTCGGTGCCATAAATGGAACAATTCCCGCCGATGGTGCCTTATTGGATTACACTGAGTCTCCTCGGGAGCAGAGACTAGTATTGATGACAGGACCGCTTCAACATAGTCACATGGAGGTTTTGGTGCTGCGTCTCCTTGCTGAGGGCTCGATCACTTCCACAACCGCATATCTTGATGAAGTACAAAAAATTGAAAAGTTTTACAAGTATCTCACAATTTGCATTGAATATGGCGAGAACTTTGCTCAGAAAATGGCACAGCTCAAATCTTTCATCGAAAAAAATGCTGAGCAAATCAAGAGTATGTCAATTGCTTACCATATTAACTTTGATGCGAACAAAAAGTGGAGAGACTACAGCGATGAGGACATCACTGCCTACCACCTGCTCTTGGGCGCTTTGAATGATGCAGCGGGCTGCAATGTTCATCAGTGCTCGGTGCTCAATAAGTATGAGAATAGTACCATTTACTTGACTGAGAAAGATGATTTGGAGAGACTCGGCAAAGAGATCCAGCTGGATGTTGAACACTGGCAGAATTTGAAAATTCTTGACTATGGGGAGAACTACATTCGATTCTTTCCTGGTGTGAAGTTTCCAGACTCGTTGGAGGCTCTCAACATTGGTGGAAGTCGCTCACTCGAGAGCCTTACTGGCTTCAAAATGCCACCTAACCTCAAGTTTCTCGATGCCTCAGACGGTGCTATTTCGAGTTTGGATAATGTAGTTCTACCCAGCTCCTTAGAGAAAATAAGATTGTCTCAGAATAAGCTTTATTTCTTGAACTATGTGGAACTCCCATCGCAATTGATATCTTTGGACTTGTCGTCAAATCGACTTGATAATATCAGGAATGTTAACTTCCCAGTGGGCTTGAAGGAACTCTCACTCGCACTAAACCCCATTGAGTGCACCCGTGGGGCAAAGTTCCCAGAAGGACTAGAATATTTGGATTTATCGTGTATACCCAACGAGTCTATGACGGGGATCAAATTCCCAGATCTGTTGACTTATTTGAATTTGCAGCAGTCAATGACGAATACCCGTGGTCTCAAGCTTCCGCCCTATATCCGTGAATTGAACCTTGGATACAACGGTGTCAACAGTATCAATCCTCTCAAGCTTCCCAACAGCATTGAGAAGCTACATTTGGCATTTAACAATATCAAGACGCTTAACAAAGTGCAGTTCCCTCAGAATTTGCGTGAGTTGTATCTTGGTAATAACCTTATTACCACGCTCAAAAACGTGCAATTTCCTTATGGACTTGAGGTATTGGACTTAGAGATGGATCTGGACGCAGAAGAAAGTGACAAAAAGATCACCACTCTAAAGGATGTTGTGTTTCCACCCAATCTCAAAGTGCTCAAGCTCGGGTACCAGGCCATCAAAATAGTCGAGTCGATCGAGTTTCCGCCCTTCTTGACTTTCTTAGGCTTATCATACAATGACCTTAAGTTCATGCGCAATGTGCGATTCGGGGTAAACCTCAAGACGCTTGATCTCAGCGGCAATCCCGAGTTGACGAATATAGACCAGATCTTCATTCCCGACTCTGTGGTGGATTTGAGAATACACGCACTGTTAGTGCACCACCTTCCAGCTTACGTGGTCGAGCGGGCGAATAAGGGGGAGCTTATAATCTCGCAGTCGGAGCCATTTTAGCAATGTCAGTTCATAGATTAGTGGTACAATATATATACACAGTGCATCATTCCTCCTCCTCGTCTGAAGAGTCATTCTCATTTTCCTCGGCCTCTTTCCTCTCCAACAACTGCTGCAACTCAGCGTCTTCGGTAGCAGTGACGGCCTTGGGGGCCATGGTGACCTTGCACACACCGCCGGCGGGGGTAATAGAGTTGGTGATTGCCTCAATAGCGGACTCCAACAACGCCACACCCTGGTTCTTGTCCAATGCCTGGGCGGAAATGTCGTACAATGGAGCGGCCACCAACTTGGCCTTGACTTGCATCTGCTCGGTGGACACGGCCTCAGCAGCCTTCAACGCCTTCTTGATGGCGTCGATGCCCTCGTAACCAAAGCACGACACTTCGACGTGGGCACGTATCTTGATGGCCTGAGGGGTCAATCTGCGGGAGATGTACAACTTCAACTCGTCCAAGATGTCGGTGGAGGGCGCGGTGACCTCCTCGAAAATGGTTGGGTCGGTGATCGACAACTTGAAAGCGTCGTAGGCGTGGCCGTACTTGCGGCTCAACGGCCACCCCACGGCCTTGTACAAGTCCTCCAACAGGATGTTGAACTTCTCGGCGCAGTGCCTCAAGATGGAATGCACAGCCTTGGACTTGTTGTATCTCTCGTCGCACTTGACGATGTCCTCAGCAGACACACGTCTCTTGGACAAGTCGATGTAGCCCTTCTCCTTGTCCACTCTCAACACCACGGCAACCTCGTTCTTGCCAACACGGATCAACTTCTGGATGGACCGGATACGTCTTCTCGACAACTCGGACAAGAGCACCATGCCCTCAATGTTGTCGTACTCCAACAACTTGACGTAGGCACCCATCTCCGCAATCTCCTGGACGTTTACCATCACCACCTCATCGACCTCGGGGTATCTGTTCTCGTAGAATCTGCAGTTGGACGAACTCATCTTGCGCTTCTTAGTCTTGACGGCGTGCTCAGCGATGATGAATTTTGATCCAATTTTTCAGTCGTGCGCAGACCATGTGTCTGGCCTCTGGCAAGCACCAGTGACCAGGCCCTGTGAAGGGTGGAGGCGCATGCGTCCCGGCGGTACTGTAGAGTGTTTGGTATCACAGTAATGTCACCCAGTGGCACCTCGTAGCCAGAAGGACTGCCATATGCGTATGCTATACTGTCCTCGTAAAGTTGTCCTGTATATTGTATTTCTCTTCTCCCGTTTGCAACCTGCCTCGATTATCTACAACGAACGCAAAAGTAGTTGAAGTCACAGGTGGTGGTTTGTACTCCCAGTAAAACATAGTTCTTGTAGGCGGTTTTTTCGTAACATTTCGTAGTTTTTCCTATTTTTGCAGCTTTTTGCCATTGCTGGAACCATACGATGACTACCACCTCTATATCCGACCGCACGGACTATCCACATTTAAATTTTTCCGTCCACCTGAGATACCAAGTCCAGTGCGAGCTCGGCAAGGGCTCCTACGGGCGAGTATGTCGGGCGGTCGACATGAAATCGTCCGAAGTAGCCGGCGAGCCAGTTCGCTTGGCGATAAAGAAGGTCACACAAATATACCGCAGCGAGACAACACTTCGGCGGGCCATTCGTGAACTCAAGTTGATGCAGCACTTCAAGGGCCACCCTAATGTACGTATTCTCACAGCTCTGATTACGACTTTCTAACCAGATTATCAATCTAGTGGATCTCGAACTCATCGAGTCGCCGCCCTACGAAGGGCTCTACTGCTTCCAGGAGTTGGCCGAGTACGACTTGGCCAAGGTAATCTACCTGCTGGCGCAGTTTAGCGAGCTACACGTCCAGAGCTTCGTTTACCAGCTTCTCTGCGGCCTAAAGTACATCCATTCCGCTGACGTAATACATCGCGACTTGAAGCCTGGCAACCTTCTTGTCACCCAGCAGGGCCGCCTCAAGATATGCGACTTTGGTCTCGCACGTGGCATCAACATGCGATACCTTCCCTCGAGACAGAGCCCCATCACGGCGTACGTGGCCACGCGGTGGTATCGTGCGCCAGAGTTGCTTCTCAAGTCTCGCAGTTACAGCAAGGCTGTGGACATGTGGGCGGTGGGCTGCATATTCGCCGAGTTGTACGGCCGCCGGCCACTTTTCCCTGGCTACGACCAGATAGACCAGTTAACGCGCGTAATCAACGTCTTGGGAACTCCCCCACCTGAGGTTGCGGCAAAACAGCGCTGGAGATTAGCGCCGAGCGCCAAGGTGCAGTATGGGCCCGCCGAGTGGAAGAAACGCTATCCCTTTGCGGCGCCAGCTGCACTCCATCTCCTTTACAATCTTCTCCAGTGGGACCCCAGCATTCGGTTCACTGTGCGGGAGTGTTTGCTGCACGAATACCTCATGCAGATCCGCGACACCTACAGCGAGCCCAGTTGCCGCACCTTTGATTTTAGCTTTGAGCAGCTGGCGCGACTGATGGCCGACTTGCGTCAGTTACTCACGCTTGAAGTTACTACGGCGCGCGCGGAACGGCACGGCTCACATCCGACGGCTCTCCCGAGGACCGCATGTGATTAGGCAGCGCGTCCCTGTCGTCTCAGGCTGCACAGATTACGAGCCCCGCGCATACTACCTATTCTGGGGTTGCCTGCCGAGGATGGCGTGGGGTATAAAAGAAGGCCGTTCTCAGCAGTAAGCCCCACAATTACACCTCCACAATGCCTGGCTCCCATCCTGACTTAGAACTCATCAAATTCACCATCAAGCTCGAGGACAGCGATGACATCATTGAGATCCCCATCAGCCCCGACAAGAACGTCGAGATGCAGCTTCCTGAGGGCACCAAGTACGTCACCACTGTCCACTTTAAGGTGCACAACCGTTCTTTGAAGAACGTACACTACACGCAGGTGGTGAAGAAGGGCCCCATCCCCGTGAGAAAGAATGAGTACAACCTTGGCGACCGCGAGCCGCTGGACGAGGTTTACCAGCAGGAGTTGCCTGGCGCAGAGACCCCCGCAGGCTATTTTGCCAGGGCAGTGTACAGCTGCACTTCGACGTATTACGCGGAGCAGGAGGAATTGTTCGCTTCTCCGTGGACGTTGGAGATCACCAAGAAGTAGCGGGTGGGTATGGTCGGCGCCACCTACAACTCCAATGCATAGCCAGAAAAGATATGTAGTAGCTGCTCGGCGCAGGTTCCGAGAACGCCATCTTGGGCAAGACCGTTGCTGCAGCACCGCAGCCCGACTACCTGCAAACCACTGCCCCGCACTGGAGCAGCTCGATGGCACCGTCTTTCTGCAGAACGCAGGTACCTGCATGCACCCCAGAGAGATATAAGGGCCTGCAGGAGACAATAAGGATCCTCATCACGCACCAACATGACGGTGCGGATGGCCACACACGCAGGGCTGTGGTATGAAGCAGATGCCGGCGAGCTCGCATCGCAGGTAGAGGGGTTTTTCCGCGCGGCTCGGGCTGGCCCGACGGCGCTGCGCGGGGCGCGGGTGCTTGTGGGCCCCCACGCAGGGTTCCGGTTTCTGGGAGAGCAGCTTGCCGAGACGTACAACGTGTGGGATGTGCTGAAAGCGCGGCGGGTATTCATTTTGGGCCCGCTGCACTTTGTATACTTCCGCAACCACGCCCAGGTGCTGCGGTTCGACCACTACGAGACGCCGTTTGGCAACCTTCCTGTCGACACCGAGGTGAGCGCCAAGCTTGCCAGCACCAAGGTGTTCCACTACATGGAGCCCAAGGTGGATATGGAGGAGCACTCTTTCGAGATGCACTGCCCCTTCTTGTATTGGCGTGTGCGCGAGCAGCAGTCGCTCCCGGCTATCGTGCCGGTGATGATCTCGCTGCTCGACGACGCTAGCCGGGCGGAGGTGGTGCGGGCATTGGCACCGTACTTTGAGGACGAGACCAACACCTTTGTTGTGAGTCTGGACTTCTGCCACTGGGGCCTGCGGTTCCGCTTCACCGAGTACCTCGAGACGGCCGCGGCTGTGCACACGCAGACGTTGAGCTCGCGCCTGCGTCCAGCCGGCATCCCCATTCACAAGTCCATTGAGGCTCTTGACCGGCGGGCCATGGATGTTGCTGCCGCGGCGGGGCACAAGGAGTGGGACAAGTACATCGACGAAACCGGCAACACGATCTGCGGCCAGGTGCCCATTTCTATTGTGTTGCGGCTCCTCGAGCACTTGGGCACGGCCAATCGCTTCCAGTGGATTGGCTACTCGCAGTCCAGCGCCGTGACGCTGCCTTCGGACAGCAGCGTGAGCTACGCCCTGGGCTACGTGAAGGTATAGAGTAGCAATAGACTCGCGGCTTGGTTCCCAGTTGTAGGCGCACCAGGCGGGCGCCGCCAGCAGCCATTGAGGGCGCCGGGCCGCGTGGGCCGGCGCTGTCTCCCGCGGCCAGCCGGGGTGGATGGACATAGTCCTGCACACACCGGGAGGGTCTTCGCTGCTGCGGTAGATCCGCTGTTAGCATCATGGACGGCAAGCTCTTCAGCAAGGCGAAGCTGGCAGAGCTCCGCGCGGAGCTCGAGCAGGCGCTCAGGAAAAGCAAGCCGCATGCGAAGGTGAAGCTCGTGCTCAAGAAGGTGGTGGCCAACATAAACCTCAACAACACCGAGCTTGTGCGCCTCATGCCCGACGTGATCCCGTTGCTCCGGCTCGACGACGTGGAGATCCGCCGCATGTGCTTCCACTACGTGGTGGCGTACGCTGCGTACGACCCTGAGCGCGCTGCTGCCGCGCTCCCGTTCTTGCAGCGCTTCAAAGACGACCACAGCCCGGTGGTGCGCGCCCTTGCCGTGCGCACCTTGACGCTGGTGCCCAACCCGGACTTTGTCGGGGCGGCGCTCGGGATAATCAAGCGGCTGTTGGCCGATCGCGACGCCTACGTGCGGCTGCAAGCGGCGTTCGGCGTGGCCCGCATGTTCCACCACGATCCCCGGCGGTGCGGCGACCACGGCTTGGTCAACGACCTCAATGCCCTCCTCTACGACGACAACCCGCTGGTGGTATCCAATGCGCTCGCGGCACTCTCCGCCATCACCGAGGGTTCCGCCAGCCTCACCCTCTCCATCGACCACAACCACGCCCTCACCCTCGCCCGCCTTCTCGCCCGCACCAACGAGTGGGCCCACGTCTACCTCCTCAATGCCCTCATGTGCTACGTGCCCCAGTCCACCGACGATGCGTTGGAGCTCATCGACCACACCATTCCGTCTTTGAGCCACGAGAACCTGCTGGTGATCATGAACGCCGTCAAGGTCATCGTCTACCTCTCCAACTACGTCAAGGCCCCGCACCTCGTGATCCCATCCCTCCCCAAGCGCTTGGGGTCTTCCCTCGTGTCCCTCTTGTCCAAGCAACCCGAGATCCAGTTCCTCGTGCTCCGCAATGTCATCCTTCTCTTGCTCGGCCGCCGCGAGCTCGTGTCCTTTGACGTGTCAATGTTCTTTTGCCGCTTTGACGACGCCATATACGTCAAGGATACAAAGCTCGAGATCATATACTTGCTCGCTAACGAGGCCAACATCGAAGAGGTACTCCGCGAGTTGGAAGAATACGCCACTGACGTTGATGTCGCCATGGCCCGTAAAGCTATCCGTGCCTTTGGCAACTTGGCCATCAAAATCAGCTCCGCCGCCAGCCACTGTGTCGAGATAATATTGGACTTGATGTCCAACAAAATCCCCTACATCGTGCAGGAGTCCGCTATCGTCATCAAAAACATCTTGCGCAAGTACCCTGGCCGTTTTGACCACGCCATACGTGATTTGGTCTCATATAGGGACATGATTGACGAGCCAGATGCAAAGACTGCTCTCATCTGGGTCCTCGGAAGAAACACATTGAGGATTGACAACGTCGCTGCCATCATGGAGGATTTCACCCTCAATTTCAAAGAGGACCCCGTCGAGGTGCAATACGCCACCTTGACTGCCGTCACCCGGTTATATCTCACTCTGCCGGAGTCTGCGGAGCTGCTTCTCCTTCGTGTTATGAAATGCGCCACGGAGGAGCTCGACAATCCAGACATTAAAGACAGGGCGTTATTTTACTGGCGGCTCGTGTCCTCAGAGCATGCCAGTGGGCCCAACGGACAATTCCAGCTCAAGACCAAGCAGGTTTTCCTTGACGACCCACCAGCAATATCGGCAGAAAACGAGCATATTGAGATTTCTGTTCTCCAGGAGCTCGAGCTCAATATTGGTACCTTGGCATCCATATACTTGAAGCCTTTGAACCATGTGTTTCGCATGGCAAAGGTACGAGGCATTCCTTACAGCCCGGCCCTCCAGAAACGGCATACACCACGAGCTACTCTGCAAGGAGAAGGCTCAGACAGCCCTTCGGCCTCAGCATCTCGCAGTGCCGTCTCACGGTCCCGGAGCATCATTTCGCGTTCTGGCAGCACTGGATCTACGACCCACACATTCTCCTCAGCAGAACTACTCGGCAAGAACAATGTCATTCGGAAGTCATCTTACGACCTGAGCCAACTCATCGATGGCGGGATGTCGACACCGCTGCCAAAGAAACTTGGCCTCAGCCGAAGATTCTCCTTGAGTGCTTCCAAACTTACAGGTAAGAAAAAATGACCCTTAACGATCTAGTCGTGTGCTTCTTTCTTTATATAACGCAACAGCAGCGACGCTGGTCTTACTTCTATTATTTCCACGTCTTTGGACATCTTCACCATAGAAGCTGGCTCAATAGTCTCCACTTCTATGTTGGGAAGATTTCCTTCTGGTCCATCGTCAATTTCTGCTGCTACCTCAGGAACATTATATCCCAAGAGTGCTGCCAAGATGATAACAGCTGCGGGCTTAGACATTACCAACAGCTGCTCTTTGCAGAATGTGGGATTGACACAACGAATACAACCCCAATCGCATGAGCATCGTCTGATGCAGCCGTAGGCCGTGTAGATAATCTCATCTATGTGCTCGAAAGCTTTTGCAGCCACTCCAGATCCGTGTTTCCCACCTTTAGCGTCATAGAAAATGAGGCGAGCCGGTCGCTTTCTTTTCGACTGACGCTTTGCAAACTCCTTCTCAGGAGCCTTGCACTCTGTTACCAACTCAACATCGGCTCCAATATCGTTACCAAACAAGGCACCCATGTTTGTCGAGGCCCCACCGCTTATATACAAAGACATGACATTCATGAGCGCGTGCTGGGCGGCATGGATGCCCGCGGAAGCGCACAACTGCTTTTGCTTAATGATGTCGATGGCGGTACTAGGAATGTCTATCCAAAATCCTTTCGCATCACGTCGCACAGGCGGATTCGTTACATCCACTGCTTCCAAAATCTCATTTTTGCGATTGACTTTGAAAAAGCCAAATACGATGATTTGTATGTGGATCTTCCCATAAAAGACAGGAATGTCAGAAGGTGCATCAGAGTCAGGCGACTGCAAACATTTAAGATAATCCACTTCCTCAGGGTCAATATCGGTAAAATCTCTCTGTGAAGTAGTCCAATCAACAGTCACTCTCTCAACCTTTGCAAATCTTTCGTTGGAGTTGAATTCTTTGACAAGGTATGGACATCCCTGATGCAAGAAGATACCTCCTTCGTATAAGGTGAACGACGTGCGAGCCTCCTCGATTTCTTCTATTACCTTGTTTCTACCATTGGTGGTATCCACTACCGCGCAAACGGTATCGTCCATGGCCCTTATAGAGACGTGGTCACTTGGATTCGGCAAATATCTTGGCGATGTTCGATAAAAGTCCTTCCCATCAAGATAGAGCCTCTCAGTACATATTTTTCTGTAGTTTTTACCTCTCCTGAGGGAAGAAGACGGGTTGAACCATTTTTCGTCTTCAATCAACTTAATGGGCCATTCGAATGCGGCACATTGGAGATGCATTTCTAGTATGAATTGATGAACATCGGTCTCGATTAGGCCCTCAACGCACAAATCCTCATACAGTCGCTGACACAACTCACGTGGGTTTATCAGATAGTATTGGTCGTTGGGATTTGCACCCGGAACAAATATTGCAAGACTGCCCTTGGAGTTGCGCCCTCTTCCAGCTCGTCCAATTTGTTGATGAAAGTTTGATTTTGTACGAGGAAAGGCACACGAGATAACAACGTCAAGATCACTCAAATCCATGCCTAATTCCAATGCACTAGTTGCAACTATAGCTCGAAGCTGCCCAGTGAACATTTTTTGCTCTATGATACGTCGATCGGACTTCGAGTAACCTCCACGATAAGACATTATGTCATTCTCACAAACACCACAATCCTTGTACTCTTTTGATTTGAGATGGGCTCGAATTTCTTTCATGACTAATTCACATACCTGACGCATGGTGCAGAATACAATTACCTTAATAGTTGGAAGCTCTGAGAGTATATGAATCAAGAGGCGAGCGGTTTCTGGGATCATATTCACTCTTGGCACGAAAGGATCTTTCTTCAACTCTCCGTTATGCTCAACCCCTCGACGGACAGTTTGGCCTCTTTTATTCATTAAGGGCGGAGGAGTCCAAACGATGAATGTTTTCTCTGAGTATGGACTTCCATCCTCATGAATGTGAACCACTGTCTGATCTTTTGGGAGAGAGCATATAGCTCTGAAATGCCCTTCCGGGCTCTGTACCGTTGCGGAACAGGAAATGAACTGGATCTGGTTTTCAAGGTCCAGTATATTGGAAACTATTCTGGCAAGCCTTCCCATTATGAAGCTAACATGTACGCCAAATGAATTTTTGTAAACATGGAGCTCATCCATTACGATATACTTGAGGGAACTTAAAAAATCATGCCATCCTATGCTATCATGGGAATATGAGGAGCCATCATGATTTGGCAAAACGGAAGCATGTATGGTGTCTGGATTAGTGAAAATGATATCGGCGTATCTTCGTATATAACTGCGGGAATGAGAGGGAGTATCTCCATCGTAAGTATCCACGACAATATTCCTCTTCTTCGCCATTGGAATATGACTAATGAGTTCTTCTAGATGACGTTTCTGGTCTTGAGCCAACGCCTTTGTGGGGAAAATGAAGAAAGCAGTTGTATTGCGTCTCTTTGAAAAATTACCGCTCTCAATATCCCACAATATTTCATTCAAAATCGGGATCTGGTATATCAATGACTTACCTGAGCTCGTCGACGTACTGACAATGACATGTTTGCGTTCCACAGAGTGCTCAATGAGAGCGTCAATGGCCTCGACCTGATGCGAGTATAAATTCTCCTCCAAGTCAATGTTCTTATAGGTTAGAAGGGCTACCTTCAATTCAGGATGAATTCTATAGTTGCCTTGGCTATCGACAAGGGAAAGCTTGGCGTAAGAGGCAGGCTTTGGAGGCGTGATAGTCTCTAAGAATGTGATTTGGTCTTTGTAGAATGGCTTTTTCTTAAGGGAGGCAACCATAGAGGATATGTCAGGCTTTTCATCAACGGACGTGGTACTACTATCTTTTGCAGAAGTGACTGGATCAAGGTACTCCACCTTCTTGGGTATCTTCGGGAGATTCACTTCCATGAGTTGTTTCATCACAACTTCCGGTTCGATATCGCTCTGCTTTTCCATGTAAGAGTTCAAGCATGACTTAAATTTCTCGTTTCTTGACGAGATAATGGCTCTAATTTGATCCGGGGAAAGCAATACTGTTTGAAGGTCTTTGGAGGTTAAGAAAAAGGAACTTTTGCCCTCTACCCTACGTTTCTTAGCGTGTGACGTGCGAAGTGAGCCAATGCCATCGATCTTAACGTCCTGGAAGGAGAAAACAAGTAGCTGACGCGACTGTCGTTGTTCCATGTCAAACATGTCTATGTTCTCACTGGCAGCCTGCTGCGAGTATCCCTGCGACCAAGAAAACTGCACGCCCTTTCCCATGGAAAGCAGGAGTTGGTTCTCGTCCACATAATCATATAGTACTTCCCCGTGTGGTAGCAAGTCTTTGATGATGGCGAGGTCTAAAGTGGAAATATCACTGTTGAGCTTACTGAGGAGTTCGTACGTCGGAATCGTAGCTCGAGCATGCAGCAGGAGGAACGTGAGGTGCGTGTTGATCTGGGCAAATATACGGTAGAGTCGCACGAAGCCCTCAGGCCAGTTCTCCATAGATCACTACACGCGGTGCTCCACGCGGATCGCCTCGAGATGAGATCTATGTGCAGGATTATTGAAATGTGGGGAAGATAATTAGGTGCGACGAGATGAGCTAATGTGAGGCAAGAACGAGATTATTTTACGGTAATGGGTATCAATCACTGAGCGGTAGGTCTGATGGCATGCTGTGATGGCACTGCCCATATTGTTGCATTTTTGCCGCGGGCTCGTGACGTACTGCGTCCAGCTGTCGCTACGCAGGGTGTGCAACCTAAAATAGCAAGCTACCCCCGGAGCAGATAGTGCGCGAATCGGGCTACGATTGAGAGGTTAAATTGCGCTTGCAATTCTACTCATTCCATACGCTACTATCAATGTTCGATAAAATAAAGTTGCAGAAGAAGGGTGGCAGTGTGACGCTGGCGGACCCGGCGGTGCACGGCAAGACCCCATCCAAGAAAGAGATCATTCAAAGCAGAAACAATTTTGGTGTCAACCTCGGCTCGTGCTTTGTGCGGGAGAAGTGGATCTTCCACGAGCTATTCCCTGAAAGCACGGGCTGCGAATTGGAAGCAGTGGCTGCGTTGGTGAAGACCGACGGAACCCAAAAGGCGCAGCAGAAGTTGGAAGACTTTTGGTCCAGTTTCATGAGTAAGGATGACTGGGAGTGGCTCAAACTGCACGGTGTGACCGCTGTGCGCATTCCAATTGGATACTGGGATGTTGATGGTGGAAGGTTCGTCAAGGAAACCAAGTTCGAGAAGTATGGGTCGGTATACCAGAATGCCTGGTCAATCTTCAAGAAGAGCTTCGTTGAGGCGGCTGCCAGTCATGATATTGGAGTCGTTGTGGACTTGCATGCTGTTCCCAAATGTGCCAATGGGGCTGACCACAGTGGTGAGCAATCTGGAGGTTCAGCGGGCTTCTGGGGATCCAGTGAGGCCCAATTGCATGCATGTAAGCTTCTCAACTTTGTGGCACAGGACTTGAAGGGCTACGAAAACATTGCTGGCATCCAAGTGGTTAACGAGTCAGAATTCTCTGATAATGCTAAAGCGCAAGGCAAATATTATGCTGCAGCGATAAATTCCATCCGCGAAGAGGACCGTCTGGTCCCTGTGATCATCTCTGATGGCTGGTGGCCCGACCAATGGGTCCGCTGGGTCAAGGACAATCAGAAGGACGACGAAAGCCTTGGGGTCGTTATTGACCACCACTGCTACCGGTGCTTCTCCGACGACGATAAAAAGAAATCGCCCCAGAACATCATTGCCGACTTAGACAAAGATCTCTTGACCAACTTGACGGATAACGGCAACGGTGCAGACTTCATGGTGGGAGAGTACTCTTGCGTCATTGATGGCAGTTCATGGGACAAAGATGGAGCGAACAACAAGCGCGACGAGCTTGTGGTGGAGTTTGGCAATCGCGAAGTGCAGCTCATCAACGAGAGGGCCTCATTCGGCTCCTTTTTCTGGACCTACAAATTTCAGAGCGGGAACGGAGGTGAGTGGGACTTCAAGACCATGGTGGATAAAGGAGCCATTAGGGCACCGTTCAAGATCCGCAACGTGCCTGATTCTGGTGTCTATGACAGCAAGCTCAAGCCGCAGCTTCAGGCCCACGCAGACTATTGGAACCAACAGAACTCACACGAGAAATACGAGCACGACCGCTACGAGGATGGCTTCCGGACCGCATGGGAGGACGCTACTGAGTTTGCCCACTTCAACGGTTCAATTATTGGCCGGCTAGAAGCATGGAAGGCCGCGCGTCTCAAGCAGCATGTTGCCAAGAGGGGCAGTCTGAAGCACTTGTGGGAGTGGCAGGCAGGCTTCGATGCGGGAGTCAAGTCATTCCTCGAGGCTGCTGGGTAAACTATTACGTCGCAAATATACAGCTAACGCTACACTGCACAGCGCAACACTGTTGATATGAGTCGAGCACGACCTACATAGTAGTGGCGATCGGGCCGATACCGTCGCCACGAGAAGGAAGCGCTGAGCAGAATAAAACCTGGCTAGGAAGTATCAACGATGGCGCTCCGGACTCCGGTGGAGTTGAATGCGGAGGCGCGGCGCGTTACTGACAAGCTCACGGCGGCGTCGCCTAGGGCCAGTGCCCAGTTGAAGTACCAGGTGGTGCTCTTTGAAGTGCTTGATCGAGAGCTCAAGAAGCTCGCCAAGCTCCGTACATGTGACTTTGAGTTGGCGTATGTGTGCTATTCGGCGCTCGTGGGGCTCTGTGAGACTTGCCGCAAGGTGGCCACCGGCGAAAGCAAGGAGTTTCTCTCCAGCATCATCGACACTCTTTCCCGCAAGCAAACTGGCTTCCTGCAGATCAAGGAGTATATCGCTACTCATTCCGGCTCCTTGCTGGCGAGCGCAAGCACAGGCGGGAGCGGTGAGGATAGTGACATGGACCCGCTTCTTGCACGGTTTCAGAAGCTCTCGGGAGAAGCTGCAAACCGCGTTGCAAACGGCAATACAAATGGCCCTACGAACATCACTGTCTCGGAACCGGACTACAGCTACGTGGAGTTGATGACCGCCGCGGAACTCCAACGGCTCATCGAATCCAAGACGGTGCTTCTAATAGATTACCGCACGAGAAAGGAGTTTGAATACAACCACATCAAGTATACTGCCTTGGTGAATATCGAGCCTGCGCTTGTCAAGGAGATTCTGCAAATGGCCAACGCCACCGACCAGGATTTGGACGCTGCGCTCAAACGTGCACTTCCGGAAGAGCAATACCACTGCTTTGCAAGCCGCCAGAAATACGAATGGGTGGTGGCTTACAACCTCCGATACGGACCGCGCGGCAAGCTGCCAAACCGATTTGACGCGCTTGTGGAACTGCTCATCAATGGCGATACAAATGGTATCCCTTCCAGCAATCCATTTATTCCCTTGACTAATCTTTTGCTCTACAACAACAAGTACATCAGCACCAAGCTCCGTAACCATCCACGATACCTCGCTGGCGGTGTTTCAAATTGGTTCGAGGTCTATGGGTCCAACTCCATAACAAAATCAGGCCAAGCGGCTTCCCCTGCAAGCCAACCTCCAAAAGTGCTGCAGAAGCCCAATACATCGCGCACAGACTCGCCAAGCTCCGTCCAGTCTCCATACTTGCGAGACTTTGGACAGTATTTATTGACGGCAAAGACTACTAGTGAGACCCCAGTGTCACACACATTTCGCCCTGACCCTGCGAACCGACTTGCATTCCAGGCCGCTCAAGGCTACAAATCGGAGGCCATATCTCCTTACTCTAGCATTAAAGCGCATAGCTCACCCCCGCAATTGGCACAGGCTCCGCAAATACCTCCTAAAGTGGCTACAGAAGACGGACTGCTGGAACAAAAGGCACCCTATAACGGTCCGGTTACTAAGCCATCTCCTCCTACTCAAAATGATCCTGTCAAATTCTTGCAAAAATATGCGACAGGATTGACAAATCTAGGCAATTCATGCTACATGAATTGCGTGCTTCAGTGTTTAGGAGCAACTCCACAACTAACCAAGTTTTTCTTTCCTAATATTGTGCCGACATCTGCACCCGGGTCATCCTTGCAGTCATACCGCCAGCATATCAATGTCAACAACAAGCTTGGAACAAAAGGAAAGTTGACGACAAATTTCGTGGCGTTACTAATGAACATGTTTCAGAATACTGATCGTTATTTTTCACCCCTGGGATTCAAAAAAGTCGTTGGGGCGTTGTCTCCCGGGAGGCAGTTTGATAACTTCGACCAGCAAGATTGTATCGAGTTTTTGAATTTTTTGCTTGATGGATTGCATGAGGACTTGAACCAGATGGTTGTTTCCGATCCCAAAGAGAAACAAGCTATTTTGGAATTGACACCGGAACAAGAGCGCACACGAGAAATCTTGCCGGTAAGACTTGCATCAACGATCGAGTGGGAGAGGTACCTCAAGTTGAATTTTTCCATTGTTGTTGATTACTTTCAAGGTCAATACTTGTCTCAGTTAAAATGTTTGGAGTGCGGATTGACTTCGACTACCTATAATGCATTCCTGATCCTTTCGCTTCCCATCCCCCACAAGCTAAGCGGTGCACAAGTGACGTTGGATGATTGCCTCAAGGAATTTGTTACCACGGAACTACTCGACGAGAGCAACAAGTGGCATTGTCCACGTTGCAAAAAGTTCACGAAACTGACCAAGAGGATCTCGATCACAAGGTTGCCTCAGGTACTAATCTTGCATTTCAAGCGATTCCTGATATCGCCGACGGGGCAGTTCAGTAAACTTGATACTTATGTGCGGTACCCAGTAAACGATGTGTTGGACTTGACTAATTACTGGCCTCCAGTGGGCACTCCGGTGACTGATAGCTTGAGACCGGAGGAGCATATCCTGCCTGAGAAAGAGCAACAAATCTTGTCCTCACTACCCGAGAGAAACCAAGTTGCGCCATTCAAGTATAAGTTATATGGTGTCGCCAACCATTTTGGCAACCTAACCACTGGGCACTACACGTCATACGTCTACAAACAAAGTGACCAGAAGAAAATGCGGAATTGGTGCTATTTTGACGATTCTAAAATCACATACAACTGCAAGGAGAGCCAGGTGCTCAACAAAAACGCATACTGCCTCTTTTATCAACGGATATAATGCAAAGCGAGCTGAAGCTCATATCAGAATTTTGTAGTTCACAGAAGAAGGGCAGTGTCGTGCTGTGTCACTTTGAGCATAGGATGGTTTGTAACCACACCGCGACTCATCCCTGACCAGAGCCAGTCGGCCTTGTCCTTTGAGTTGACGCTTATCTCACCGCGGAACCCATCCACAAAGCTTCGGTCGTTCACAGTGATGTTTGTGGTGAAGTTGATAAATTCGTTAAAAATGGCTATGGAGGACCAAAATTGGAGCTTTCTCAAACATGCCACAACCAAACTTGACACCTGCCCGCCGTTGATGCAATGGAAGAAGACGGGGCCGTGAGACTTGTGGATGATGAGGTCCAAAACCTGAAGAACTGAAGTGTACCCCAACGGCACTCCGCGCTTTTTACCCTTGCCAGACTTTGCACACTCAACGTGGACCAAGCGGATATTGTTGCGCATTGCAAACTCATAAAAGGCGCTGTCGGTGTCCGGAGTAACAGGCTCGGGTGTCAAGGAGATGATGGTTTTGAGGTGTAGGGAGCGGAGAAAGGGAAAATTAACTTCCCTCGGATAGGCACCGCGATACACGTCCGCTTGTACGGCATTGAACTTGAGCGGCGGCACTAAGGGATGCGGCATCTGCCGCGCCATTGTGCTGCTGGCCGGCGAGCACCACGAGCACCTCTGTTATCCGTGCACACGTGACATACCGTATCACGTGACAGGCATCAAATCCCGATTGGAGAGGTGCGCCGAGCCAGTAATGCCAGTGTGGAGGTCGATTCGGCGCCTCCATGCCTCGCGCCCTCGTTTCGATCTCAATGCCGTACATCCATCGCGGACGCGAAACATAGGCGTCATTGCTCACATCGATGCCGGCAAAACAACCACGACTGAGCGGATGCTCTTTTTCAGCGGGAAGACTAACCGCATTGGAAATGTCGATGAAGGCGACACCGTGACGGACTTCTTGCCTTCAGAGCGCCAGCGTGGAATTACGATTCAGCTGGCTGCAATTACCATCCCATGGAATACACTGAAGATTAATATCATTGATACGCCGGGTCACGCTGACTTCACTTTTGAAGTGACGAGATCATTACGTGTCCTCGACGGCGTCGTGGCTATTCTTGACGCCGTCGCAGGAGTGGAAGCTCAAACGGAGAAGGTGTGGAAGCAAGCCCATCAGTTAAACATTCCCAAGATTGCCTACGTCAACAAAATGGATCGTGAGGGCGCCGGCTTCAGCCGCACGGTGACAGAGATTATTTTGAAGCTCAAGACGAAGGTAGTGCTCTGCAACTTCCCACACTGGGAAACAAAAGACGGAGAATCCGTTTTCGCAGGAGTGGTGGATGTTGTGCACGGGAAGCTATTGCAGTGGGACTTGCAGGCAGACCCAAATGGACGCAAGATTAACGTAACTGACATTACTGCTGAAGCAACGCCCGATCTCTATGAAGCGGTGAGCAAATCTCGCGAGTCCATGACGGAGACTTTAGGCGAGTTTGATGAGTCAATCATTGACTCATTCCTCGAAAACGACGAAGACTACTCCAAAATCCCTCCTTCCGTACTCCAAAAATCAATCCGCAAGTGCTGCATCGAAAATGAGGTAACACCTGTCTTGTGTGGTTCCTCTTTCAAGAATATTGGCGTGCAACCGCTCATGGATGCGGTCACCACGTTTTTACCTTCACCGCTCGACATGAATATACCACAGATCCATTCTAGCAGCAACAAGAGACTCGGCAAGAAGAAGGCGAAGGAGAAGGTGGCAGTCCAAGTGCCTTGTACCTTAGGCAAAAATGGACTAGTTATTAACAATAATGCTAATCTTGCAGTTGCATTGGCGTTTAAAGTAACCACGCATCCCAATCGTGGTGCCATGACATTCTTCCGTGTATACAGCGGCAAAATCATGGCCAACACTCAAGTACTCAACACGAGAACAGGCAAAAAGATTCACGTCAGGAGCCTTCTTTTGATGCACGGCGAAGATCCACAGGCGGTTAAGCAGATCACAGCTGGTAACATCGGCGTTATTGCAGGCACTGAGGATGATATCAAAACCGGAGATACTTTAGTGTCGTACGGTCCCGCCGGCAAGAGTTTCTCTGATTTTGATTTAGAGTCTAACTTGAAGCTTATGCCTATTGAGATTCCCCCGCCGTTGTTCAATTCTTCGATCGAGCCATTGACAGCCGGCGATAGCAGGCATATGGCAGAGTGCATTCGCATCTTACAAAGAGAGGACCCTTCATTGACGGTCACAGTGGACGAAGACTTGGGCCAAACGATCTTGAGTGGAATGGGAGAACTTCATTTGGACATAGCCCGTGAGCGCCTCGTCAAAGACATGAAGGCTAATGTTAGACTTCGTGATGTTGCTGTTTCGTACAGAGAGGGCATCTACAGAGCCAACCCGCAACCTGTGACGTCGTCAGATGACTCCGGCAAGGTTGATGTTAAGTTGACGATGGATACTTTCGAAGGACTGGCAGAGGAAAGCACTTTCGCAACCGAAGATGGAGCTATTGTACTCCATCATGATAACAATGTTATCATTCTAGACCCTGAGTCAACTCCGCAGTACATGAAGGATGCCGTGGCGGAGCGGAGATGGAAAGCGGGAAAGTCATTGGATGAGCTTGTTGAGATCCTAGTGCAGGGAGTTGCAGTGGGCTTGCAGATTGGTGGACCCTTGCTAGGACTTCCTTTGCATTCGTGTGTCGTCCGGGTTCACGAGTGGAATTTCCCCGTGGACGACAAAGCATGCGACGAGGCGCATCTACTCGAGGCCAGCCGCAAGGCAGTGCTTAAAGCCATTGGGAAGCAGCAGTTTACAGTGCTCGAGCCAATTATGGACACCAAAGTCTATGTCAATGCTGACAGACTCGGCGATGTTGTGCACGACTTAACCCACCGGTGTCAAGCAGTGATCCTGGCCATTGAGGACGACACAAACGCCATGGACGGAGAAGTGTGGGCTGCGGAGGAGCTGGAGAAGGTCTACCTTCCACCTGACTACACGAAAAAGGAGACTGCTGGTGTTCACAGCGAAGAAAAGAAGGTTGTGCATGCGGAAACACCATTGAGAGAGATGGTGGGCTACCTTCTGAAACTCCGCAGCATCACGCAGGGTCGCGGCGTGTTTGACATGACATATGCTGGCATGCGGCGGGCGACCCCCGACCGCGTGAAGCAGATTACAGGCTGATAAATGTACATAGAAATACCACAGCTACAAATGACCTCGTCACAGGCTAACAGGTGCAGGCCTCGTCTACGCATGTGACACCCTGCACATAATCTGGCTATACCCCATACGCGCGAGCAACATTCTTCTTTACGTAATGGCAGCACAAGGGCATTTCCCGTCGCCGGACGTGGAGCTCGAGGATCCGTTGTTGCAAGCGCTGCTGCTGCTGCTGCTGCTGCTGTTCGTGCCTGTGTCGCAGGTCGAGGATGCGCTCCAGCTTATTGACGAGAACAAACAGTTCAACGATGGCATCTTGGACTACGTTACACGTGCGGTGCCGGACACCATTGGCCACAAATACCACATCATCTCCGTGTTTGGGCTGCAGCTGACGGGTAAGCTGACGTTGCTCAACCGACTCTTCAGCACCAACTTTGATGTCATGGACGAGACCAACCGCCAGCAGACCACCAAAGGCATCTGGATGGCCCACGCGCCCACCGTCAACCACTCGCGCAACGCGAAGAAGCCGAACCGCGACGACTATGTGTTTGTGATGGACGTGGAGGGCACAGACGGACGCGAGCGCGGCGAGGACCAAGACTTTGAGCGCAAGGCGGCACTCTTCGCCATGGCTACGTCCGAAGTGCTTATCATCAACATTTGGGAGACTCAGATTGGGTTGTATCAGGGTGCCAATATGGGACTCCTCAAGACTGTGTTTGAGGTCAATTTGCTGCTCTTTGGTGCTTCCAAATTGGACCACAACGAGCACAAGGTGTTGCTTTTGTTTGTCATTCGCGACCACTTGGGTGTCACTGCGTTGGAAAGTTTGGCAAACACCGTGACTGCAGACCTCGCCAAGATGTGGGCTCTGTTACTGAAACCGCAGGAGTTTGCCCTGCTTCAGTTTAGTGATTTCTTTGATCTCCAGTTCCACACGTTGAGCCACAAGGTGTTGCAACCGGAAAAGTTTGAGGATGATGTCAAATTATTGGGCGATAAGTTTGTTGACACCACCAGCAAAGAGTACTGCTTCAAGCCGACCTACCACCATAATATCCCCATTGACGGTTGGACCATGTACGCCAAGAGCTGCTGGGAACAGATCAATAATAACAAGGACCTTGATTTACCCACGCAGCAGATCCTTGTGGCCAAATTCAAGTGTGACGAGATCGCTGCGGGGGCTTATGACGAGTTCTTGGACAAGTTTTCCCAGGTTAAGCTCCCACTGGAGAGCGAGGCCATTGATTACAACAACCTCGGTAAGTTGTTCGTTGATATGTATAATGACGCGTTGGAGAACTATGATATCTCTGCTTCGCGTTACAATCAGTCCGTGTACGAACAGAAGCGCGTGGGTTTAGCCACAAAGCTTCAGACAAAGTTGAGGGAAGCATTCGAGGTTTACATAGGGATCATTTCCAAGCAGACTGTTGCCAATTTCAATGCTCGCTCTGCCAAGAAAGATGTGAAGGGAGATACTTACATCGGTGGGCTTAGAGAGCTCGCTGACGAGGCCGTACAGAGATTTGCGTCTATCGCAGCACTTATCTCCCTCAAAGGTGAGCTTCATGACGACAAGTATGAGCAGGGTATTCGGGCAACGCTTGAAACCGCTATTCTGGAGCGCCAGCGCAGCGAGTTGTCGAGCTTGCTCGTAAAGTTGACAAAGAAGTTTGGCAATTCGCTCAACAAAACAGTGACTTTTGAATTGACAAATGCAACTGAAGATTCCTGGGACAATGTGTTGAGTGAGTTCCATGCGTTGTCCCTGGAATACATTCAGAGACTTCAGAATGCAGAGATTGATTTGGGACTCACACCCGATGTTATGAATGCTGCAAAGCAAAAGTTCAGATTCGTATCTTGGGTGCGCTTTGAAGAGATCAACCGCAAGGTCGTCAACAAGGCGAGTTTGGTCCATATATTGAAGGACCGCTTTGAGGACAAGTTTCGGTATGATGTCAATGGATTGCCCAAGTTATATGAGACTGCGATTGAACTCGAGCGCCTGTTTAGTGAAGCTAAGGAGCATGCATTGAAAGTGCTACCCATTCTCCTGCTTGCAAAGTTGAAGGATGGCAGTGAGGTCAAGCCAGACTACAACGTTCACGACCGCCATACCAGGAGAACGATAGGAGGCTTCTCTGATGAAAGTGACAGCGACAGTGATGATGACGACAGTCGATGCTTTGCTGAACTTGTGACGGAGGCAGAGAAGGCGGAGGTACTCGCCACATTTAAGAAGCAGGTGGACGCTACATTTTTGGAGACCAAGCGTTCGATTGTGCAGCACGTCACCCAGATTCCTTACTACATCTATATTGTGATTCTCGTTTTGGGCTGGAATGAGTTTATGGCGGTGCTTCGCAACCCGCTCTTTTTCACCTTTGCATTGCTCATGGGCGGAGTGGTGTACTTCATGTACCAAATGAATTTGTTGAAGCCAGCAATGGTGGTTGCCCAGCGGATGATTGACGAATCAATGGCAATTGGAAAGGAGAAATTGAGAGAGTTTTTGATTGACGACAGCGGCTTGCACGCCAAGAACTTGGACACGATAAGCGGCGGCAAGCAGGACATTGAGATGGAAAGCCTCAAGTCGGAACCAGCTGACGTGGATGACACCAGCGACTAGATGACTAAGTTAACAGATACCCCAAGCATGAAGATCGCAAAGTATGCCGAAATGGACGGATGTAGAGAAAGATATCCGCGCAAGACATTGCTGGCCGGTCGTTTGGCGCCCACTATGGGAGACCAAAATGAGATACAGGGCCAGCTCGACACGTAAACCGGTTAGAATCCTACAACATCAGACTACGAAAGCTGTCGTCTAAATAGCCTGCGACAAGTATACCCGTTTGGAGGGCCTTCGCGTCATCGGTAAACACACGACCGCGACCCGCTGGCTTGCGAGCGTTAGGAGTTGGTGAGGGCAAGCCCAGGGACAGTCGAAACGCCTCGCCATGAGCGAAAAACAGCCCGAGAAGGCGTCGATATCCGATGAGCAGCTCAAGGCGCTTTTCGACAACCCCATACCTGAGCTAGACGGGCTCGGTCCGGTGGAAGGCGAGGACATTGGAGAAGGCGTCGGCGACGACGCTGACGTCGACTTGGCCTTCGTTGACAGCTTGCCCAAGCTGTTTCCGGACGGAAATGGCACGGCAGGTCTGGCGGTATCTACTCCAGACATCTCCACGCCCCCCGTGCCCCCCAAGAGCGCTACAGCTCTGCCGGCGCAGCGTGCCTCCAACACTGCGTCGCCCGCCAATGGCGCGCCGCCACATGCCGTGGGCCCTCCAGCAGCATCTGGATTTGGGCCTGCGGGTCCACAACGAACCGGCGCGCCACTGGGGCAGCTTATGGGACGCCCGGCCATGTCTCTTCCCGGCCTGACGCTGCAAGTGCCCAGCTACCGCCAACCCGGGCCGACGTACGGGAGGCCCGCGGTGGGGCGGCCAGCGTACCCCTACGGCGGCATCCAGGGACTAAACACTTCCAACATAGACTACCGACCGAGTGCCGCGTCCACCGGCGCGGGCGGCCCGCAAAAAGAAGACCCCAGCAAGCTCAACGATGCCCTCGCCGTGGCAGGTGTCAACTTGCAACAGGAAGAGGACCTCATGCAGCTGGGGTTGAGGCACTCTAACACCTATGCCGTCCAGCAGCAGATGTACCGCCAGCAGCGGCGTCCCGCCCCAGGACCATTTCTCAGCCCCTACCACGTTGCATCGTACATGCTGCGGGTGGCGCGAGAGAATGGCGTGCTCCAGAACTTCTATCAGGACACAGAGTTGCTCGAGCTTATGCTGGCGTCGTGCGAAAACTGGATCAGCCACGTCGTCACCAATACCATAATGTTGTCGCGGCACCGGCGGCGGGGCATACCGACGCTTAGCAGCAAAAACGCAGCTGCAGGCGGTAAAAAGAAGGGGCCGCCACGCTCGGAACTCTCTAAGCAACTCCGGACGTTGGCTGTGCGGCAGCGGGAGCGCGAGGAGCAGCGGGTGCGCAAGCGCATGAGCTACGGGCTCGAAAAGACGGGCTTGGAGGCAGGCGAGAACAGCGGCAGCAAGGTGGGCGCCGAGGAGACGCTTCACCGCGCCGCCAACGCCACGGCGGCGATGATGAGTTCCGGCAAAAAGAAGTACTCGTGGATGACTGCTGGTGCCCGGGCGGCCAACGATGAGCAGGTTGCGCGCGACAAGGACAAGAACAAGCAGAGCAACTTGCTCGCTGCCCGTGGCGACAACGGCCTACGGTTCCGCGACATTCGCACAGGAAACACAGTGGTGATGAAGGACCTTCTCGCCGCCATCGAGGACGAACGTATGGGCACGCAAAAGGCCGTGCTCAAAGGCTACGCAAAGTTGAAGGACTAGCGTGTGTAATATATTATACATTATGTCAGCTACGCGAGAACGTTGGCGTTGTGCGGCTTATGCCCTGCATCCTTCGTACCTGTTGTGACTTCTTCTGGTCGCGATGCTTTCGCCAGTAGTGGATTTGGCAATACCTGACTTAACCTGGCAGGTGACTCTTCTCTCTTGAAAAGCGCATCCAGCGCTCATGATCAGCGTTGAGTATTCTCTCAAGCTCTTGAGAGTGGAACACTCTGTCAAAGCTGGTCCAAATACTGTTTCAACGCGGTCTAAAGAAGCGCTTATTGACGACAGCTTTCCTTCTGGAAGGAAAAGTGGCTATCGCTTTTGACTACTAATCTGTTGGCCTGTGTGTAGTTCAAGGCAGCTTTACTTCCAGGTCCTCTCTACATCGCAGGTATACGGTAGGATCATGGAGTCGTTGAACTGTTACGTGTCGGCATATATACCTAATTAGCTTGGCTAACTAATGGAAGATTTCATCAGGAACCTATAATCCATTAGGGTCCCCATTTACTATCTGAGACGGTCGCAACTTGGTCGCCTACAGATCCATAGTTGTTACCTCCTCACTACCTCAACTGTTCGGTCATACGAATACAAAATTCCGCATCACTGGCATGTGCCAGTGCCCGCGTGTGTTGACCTATTATGTAGCTGTGCATGGTTGTCGGTGTAGCGTTATTTGTGGTGTCCAGGTGCCTACCCGCGCCGCGATATGGTCCACGGCGCAGACCTGCATGACAGAAGGATACATACCTGCATACATTCCCCTCTTTAGTGCGCGCACCGATGCAACGTAAACAGGCCCCAGATGAGACTTGATCCAGCCCAGCACCATGGCCGATTTCACCTTATCGGTGTATTTCAGCAGCTTCGACGCGGACAAAGAACAGAGTGCAGATGTGGGCGATGTGGACGCCAAACTTGGGACTGTCACCGACGCGCTAGCAGGCAATCCCGAGCTGCTCAACTACAACGTGGACCTCTTTGAGGACGTGCTCGAGTTGGTGCACAGCTACCGCGGGCTCGACCAGAAGCCGCAGAAGCAACTCGCATATCTCGTGTGCTCGTCTCTCAGCACGGTGGCGCGGCAGTACAATGCGGTGATCCAGAGTGGGGACTTTGTGGACGCCTTGGACACCATCCGGCCCACGTTGGAGCGCTACGGCTACTTGATGTTTGTGTTGCTTACCTATTTCGGCAAAGAAGACCACAGTCCGACATCGTCGCGCTCCAAGAACGCGGGCAACGCGCGCTGGAAGGCCAACTGCACCCAGGTCGAGGACGCGTTGGAGTGTGCCACCGTGGTGATGGAGCTAGACCTCAGCAAGGTGTTTGTCACCACCCCAGAACGCAGCGCCTTTGTCGAGCTTCTTACCCGCCCCATATTCCAGCTCATGGAAGTGCCAGAGCGCATGAAGATCCCGGCGATCAAGCTTCTCATGTTCCGCAACATCTCGCTCGCGGCCAAGCGCCACGGCCATGCCAGCAGCATCCAGAGCTCCATCCTCCAGTGCCTCACTTACTTTCTCCACTTGCCCAACTATATGGCTGAGCTTCTCCACGTCCTCGCAACGCAGTACGACTACAGCGTGCTCACCGAAGAGGTGCTACGTGAGATTGCTCAAATCGAGTTTAACTCCAATGACAGCAACGGGCCCAAGTCGATATCAGAGTTCCTCATCAGCCTCTCGCAGTTGAGCCCCCGCCTCATATTGAAGCAGATGGCCGCCATAGCTCAGCTTCTCGACAATAGCAACCAGACCCTCCGCTGCTCCGTCATTGAAGCGTGCGGCAATATCGTCGTCGACATAATAAAGAGCGAGCAAGAGCAGCTCAACCCCACCGATCAGGGTGACAGCATGTCGCACAGCAACATAGGCAACCTGCAAGTGGACGGATTGCTAGACTTGCTCCAGGAGAGACTTTTGGACCAGAACCCTTACGTCAGAACCAAAGCCATCCAGGCTTTACTCAAGGTGTGCAGCCTTCCCATGAAGTTCCCACGCCGTCGTCAACAGATAATGATGCTTTCAGTGCGATCCCTTGACGATAGAAGCACTTTAGTAAGGAGAAACACCATCAAACTCATGTCAAAGCTTGTGCTCAATCACCCATTCTCAGCCGTTCACGGGACCCAGCTCTCCCGCTCATTCTGGAAACTGAAGTTGGACGAGGCTGAAGCCGAACTTCGGCAGTACCTTCCTCTTTCGCCGGAGAAGAAGAAGCCCCAAGACGACGATGAAAATGACGACATGGAAATCGATGGACACAACGACGAGGACGACAAAACCGACAATGATAGTGTAGCAGGAGAAGAAGAGAAGGACAGTGAAGGCACAGCAGCAGACGACGCAAGCGACACCAGTGTTGATCATGACGAGCTAAATGCATCAATGTTGGAAAAGGAGCGCAATATGCCCGACACCAACGTGCTTATGAAGTTGAAGCTCACAGCTCAGTACTACCAGGATGGAGTGGACTTCATTGACGCAGTGGAACGTGGTACTAAAATAGTGTCCAACTTACTCTTTTCCAAGAACAGAAATGAAGTACTTGAATCCATGGACTTTCTCGTCCTTGCAGATGCTTTTGGTGTCGAGAATTCGGGAGAAGGTATTAAAAAGATGCTTCATCTTGTTTGGCAGAAAGGACCTTCGGATGAGGGTAAGTCGATATCGACGCACTTAATGGACTGCTATAAAGAGTTATTTTTGATTTCGCCCGCAGAAATGGCTGGTGCGGAAAAGGTCACTTTTCTCGCCAAGAATTTGATTGGGTTGACTTTCTCAGCTTCCGTTGCTGACTTGGCTTCTTTAGAGAAGTTGCTTTGCAACATGTACATCGAACGAATGATTGCTGAAGATGTGGTCTCGGTATTGTGGCAGATATATGACTACAAAGCCCCTGAGGAGTCGGAACTATCAATGAAGAACCAAAGAGGAGCCATAATAGTCTTGGGCATGTTGTCACTCGCAGATCATAATGTCGTGCTCAAGGGGCTTGATTCCATTTTCAACGTGGGACTTGGTGAAAGAGGGAAGCAGGACTTGGTACTCGCGAAATACTCTTGCATAGCGTTGCAAAGAATCGTCCCTCAGGTTTCGAAGAGTCAGGAATCTACCATCTATAAGGTTGGGCGCGAAGAGGAAGCCGTGAAAAGATTGACTGACGTATTGTTGGACTATAACGGAGACCCTGAGTGGTACAGTGTCGCCGAACAGGCAATTACCGCTATATTTCTGGCCTCGAGCACACCTGATGAAGTCTGTTCTGAAATTATCAAGTCAAAGTCATTATCAGTGTTTAAGAGCCTGAATGATGCTGAAACAAAGGTGGCCAGCTTGTCACAGTTGCTTTTCATTGTGGGACATGTGGCTATCAAAACAATTGTGTACTTGGAAAGACTTGAGGCTCTTTTTAAGAAAAAGAAGCATGCATCTGAAAGCGCGTCGCAGAAGGTAAAAGACACGGCAGAGCAGGCGGAAATGAACGAGTTGGAAATGATTGGAGGTACCTCAGAAGATGATTTCACTGATGCAGTCATTTACATCAAGGAACGGGAGCTTCTCTACGGCGAGAACTCGTTGCTTGCACGTTTCGGACCACTAGTGAAGGAAATTTGTGCCAACAATAAGAGCTACGACAATGACACATTGCAACGAGCGGCCGTGCTTTGTCTCGCTAAATTGATGTGCATCTCATCCAAGTACTGCGAGGAGAATCTTCCCTTGCTAATTACTATTATGGAGAAGTCACCGGACCCTATTATCAGATGCAACTGCATTTTGGGACTTGGAGATATGACCGTCTGCTTCAACAACCTTGTGGATGAGAACACTGACTTTTTATACCGTCGCTTGACAGACAGCAACATGATGGTACAGAGGACTTGTCTCATGACAGTCACATTTTTGATCTTGGCTGGCCAGGTCAAAGTGAAGGGTCAGCTTTCGTCAATGGCCAAGTGCTTGGAGAACCCAGACAAGGGCATCAGCGACATGTGCAAGTTGTTTTTCACGGAATTGGCATCGAAAGATAATGCAATCTACAATGGCTTCATTGATATTTTCAGTGGTTTGCTGAATGATGCCGAGTTACTGAAGGATGCCATGAAGCGTATCGTCAAGTTCCTTGTCGGTTTCATTGAGAAAGAGAAGCACCAGAAACAGTTGGCCGACAAATTGCTCGTTCGTTTGGGCAAGTGCCAAGACGAAGCACAGTGGAACGACGTTGCTTACGTTTTGTCTTCTATTCCCTACAAAAATGACAAGATCACCCAGGCGCTCGAGGAAGGTTTCAAGGTGGTGGCAGCGCGCCAATGATCCCGAATCGCATCGGAGTGTGTATAAAAAACCTGCATAATAATAGATGATTGACATTTTAGGCTTCGATTGGAGCCACAAGGTTTCTTCTTGGCGATCGCGCAAAACTGGCGGCCACGTCCATCTTGCTAGTATTGCCACACGATGGTGCAATTCATTCAGAAAGCAATTGGCTACCTTTCGGCGCAGAGTGGCATTGATGAGGCCAACTTGAAGGTGTTGATCTGTGCCTTGCTCTCATTTCCATTCAGCGGTGTATTGAAACGGATACCCGATCACAAGTTCACGGCCAAAAATTGCTACATCATTGGTGTCGCCGCGTTCTATGTATTCGGGATTTTGCAATTGTACTCGGGCTTGGTCACCATACTCATTTCTGCGGGTGGGTGCTACTTCATCACTCGGTACTTGCGTACCGACTCTATGCCGTGGATCAATTTCATTTTCCTCATGGGTCATTTGCTATACAGACACGTCCACGACCAATTCTTTGAGGTGTACGATCCCACCGTTATCGACATTGGGGGTGCGCAGATGGTGCTTGTGATGAAACTTTCGTCCTTCGGATGGAGCGTGCACGATGGCCGCAAGCCCAAAGAGTCTTTGACGCCATATGCTCGCAGCCGCGTGATAAAGAAGCACCCAGAGCCCCTCATCTATTTGGCATATGTGTTTTTCTTCGCGTCGCTTTTGACGGGTCCAGCCTTTGACTTTGTTGTTTTTGACAAATTTATCCACCTGACTTTGTTTGACGATGTGCCTCAAGACAAGCGTCCTGGCAACCGCAGGAAGCGCAAGATACCGCGCAGTGGGCGTACCGCGCTCCTGAAAGTGCTTCAAGGTGGCTTCTGGGCGATCTTGTACGTGATATTGCCCCAATACATCAGCACGGAGTATGTGTTGAGTGGAAACATCTTAAAAAACAACTTTGTCTACCGCATGGTGTACCTCTGGATATTGGGCTTCACCTTCCGCTTGAAATACTACACTATCTGGTCCATTGCTGAGGGCGCGTGCATTTTATCCGGCATTGGCTACAATGGATTTGATGCCGAAACCCAGAAGTTCAAGTGGAACGCGGTGCAAAACATTGACCCGTGGGCATTTGAGACGGGCCAAAATGTGCACACCTGCTTGGAAGCGTGGAACATGAACACCAACAAGTGGCTCAAGAATTATGTGTACTTGCGAGTTGCCCGTAAGGGACGCAAACCCGGGTTCAAGAGCACGGTGTTCACCTTTGCCACTAGCGCGGTGTGGCACGGCACGCGGCCGGGCTACTACTTGACGTTCCTCGTGGGCGCCTTCATGCAGACCTGCGGCAAGTTCTATCGCCGCAACTTCCGCCCCATCTTCATGCAAAAGGACGGCAAGACGCCCAAGCCCTCCAAGAAGTACTACGATGTGGTGTCATACTTGGTGACTCAGCTTGCGTTTGGTTTTGCCGTGCAGCCGTTTGTGGTGTTGGACCTCTGGCAGTCGCTCTACGCGTGGTCCACGGTGTACTTTTACGTGCCGGCGTTGATCGTGGCCTCCTTTGCGGCATTCAAGGGGCCGTACCGGCGGCAGGTGGTCGGCTTCCTTCAGCAGTACAGCGACCAAGCTATTGCTGAGCGCAAGGCCAAGTTAACGAAGGAGGAAACCACCAAGGTAGAGAAGGCCGTGGAGGGCTTGCTCGAGAAGGAGAAGGAGAAGGAGGGCCACTTCCGGCCGTTGGGCTTGCCGAGCTTTGACGACATACAACAGCTCGACCGGGCGGAGATCAGCGAGGAGATTGATGAGATCAACAAGACGTGGGTCGACTTGCGCGCGCGTCGCGGCTCGATCCAGAACGACCTCGACGGGTTGCGCGACGCCTACAACAGCTTCACCAAGGAGATCCAAACGATCTACAACTCCAAGGTCAATGAGCGCAAGCAGCAGTAGTATTATTTAATGTACGGGACATCAGCCGTTGTGGCCAATGGGTTGCGCGCCAACCCCAATTAGGAACCGACTGCGACCGCCTGCACACAAGCGCGGGGACCGCTACAGGCGCATGCTTGCTGTTCTTCTGCCTCCAGAGATGCTCGTACGGCCGGTAGCGAGTGTGTTGCGCACGCGGTGGGCGCTTGCACGCCCTGCGATCCAAGCGCGATGGAATAGTGGTGCTCCTGCCCCTGCTGGCGGGGCCCGTGCGGCTGGAAAAGGACCCACCGGCGTGGTGTTCATGAACATGGGCGGCCCGCTGACGGTGAAGGAGACGTACGACTTTCTCTTGCGTTTGTTCCTGGACGGCGACTTGATCCCCTTTGGCCCGTTTCAAAGCGTGTTGGCCAAGTTCATCGCGTGGCGCCGCACGCCGACCATCAAAGAGCACTACGAGGAGATTGGCGGCGGCCTGCCCATCCGCAAGTGGTCTGAGTACCAGTGCAAGCGGGTGTGCGAGATCTTGGACAAGTCGAGCCCGGAAACAGCGCCGCACAAGCCCTACGTGGCCTTCCGCTACGCCAGTCCGTTGACGGAAGACACGCTCCAGAAGATGATGGCCGACGGTATCACGCGCGCTGTGGCCTTCTCGCAGTACCCGCAGTTCTCTTATTCCACCTCAGGATCGTCCATGAACGAGCTCTACCGCCAGACGCTCAAGCATGACCCTCAACGCAGCATTGAGTGGAGCTTTATCGATCGCTGGCCGCAGGAGCCGGGCTTCGTGAGGGCCTTTGCCGACCACATCACTGCCAAGCTCGATGATTTCCCCGCCGAGGAGCGCCACCGCGTGGTGGTCTTGTTTTCTGCGCACTCATTGCCCATGGACATTGTCAATCGCGGTGACTCTTACCCCGCCGAGGTGGCAGCGTCGGTGTACGCCGTCATGGAAAAGTTGGGCTTTAGTAACCCCTATCGCTTAGTGTGGCAGTCCCAGGTGGGACCCAAGCCCTGGCTCGGGGGCCAGACTGCCAAGATCGTGAAGAAGTTGGAGGTGGACGACAACTATGCTGGCATTGTTTTGGTGCCCATTGCCTTCACGTCCGACCACATTGAGACGTTGCACGAGATTGACATCGAGCTTGTGGAGGAGTTGAAGCGGCCTGAGCGCGTGAAGCGGGCCGAATCTTTGAACGGAAACGAGGACTTTATCGCCGGCTTGGCCAACTTGGTGAAGGGCCACTTGCAGTCTAGCCAATTGTACTCCAAGCAGTTGGAGTTGGACGCTACTCTTGGCGCCGCCACTGCCAAAGACACGTTCAGGCACCCAAGTGAGATGTTTGGCAACCACAGGAAAGCGTAAGCAGCGCCACAGTGCATGCACTCACTGGAACCCTGTAAATAGCTTGAAACGTCGTCAATGCCCTACCCAAATCTACTGTAGCTGGCTCATGAATATTTTTTGAGCGGACAGACGTCCATATGATACATTAGTCAGACAAGTCCTCGTTCTCGTCAAACAAGTCCAAATCCAACGCACTGGGTGCCGCCACGGGCTTCTGCTCGTAGCCGTAGGACTGACTGGCCGGGGCCATGGTCGGCGACGAGGGGGCCACGCTTTCCTCCTTTTCTTCCTTTTCCTGCGACGCTGGCTCCACTGGTGCCTCTTCTTGACCCAACTCGTTCCGGATAATCTCTTCTTCTTTGAGTGAGCACATGGCAAGCATTCCACGGCGAAGTGCGTCCTCAGCAGGCCACACGTAATTGTTGGGGTGTACCTGAAACGGCTGGCCCGCCACGCTTGGAGGCGCCTTTGAAAACTTGGCAAGCCGCTGGGCGTGTTTGAGCACCTCCTCTATCTCCACTTCGGGAGCGCTCGTGGGAGCGCGGCTGCGTGCCGGGAGACGGGGCAACTCTCTGAGGTCCTTGGTGTATGCCACGAGCAGCTTAAGCACCTGGCGCGCGCTCAGGTTCAACTCGCTGCGCTCCTGCTCGAGGGCAGCAATCTCCTCGCCCAACTGTTGGTGCCGCTCCAACTCTGCGAGATCCTTGTCGATGGCCTCGTTGAGGCCCACCAACTTTTCAATATCGGCCGGCATCTCCTCGCCCTTGTAGCCCAGTACTTTGGCAGAAAAGTCACGAAGCACGCTCTCAAACTCGCGTATACGCTGGGCGATGGGTATGGCATCGAACTCGGCGTCGGTGATGCCGCTGTGCTGGGGACCCAGGTGCACCGGCGGGTTTTTGGTGGGGTTGAGCGATGACGTCACGTACGCAGGCGTCGACGGGCCCAGAGCCGGCGCACCCAACTGGCTGAGGCGCTGATGCGACAGCACGCGCGCAGGCCCCAGGTGGAGCTGCTCGTTTTTGCGAAGCATGGTGGAGCGCCAGGCGTCCCCTCCGCTAAATGGACCGAGTCACGTGACAAAATACAGTCCCGATACCGCAGGTGTCCCAGTCCAGCCACCGTACGGGTTCAGCTCAAAGTTTTGTGGTCATAGCCGGCAACGGCCCAATGCTTTCGGGGCGTGCCATACTGCTGGGGGGCGTCGGCGGCACCAGGGGCACGTGGTCGATCCACGCCTGCTGCAGCCATACTGGCGTCCGGCGACCGCCTGGCCACGACTGCCACATCTCGCCCTGTAACAGCACCCGCCGGCCCTGGTGCGGTCGGTGAAAGGCAAATGTGAGCGACTGCTGACAACCCTGGCGAGGATCCCACGGCGCCAGATCGAGCACCCAGCGAGCCACCTCGCGGTCGGTGAACTTGAAGTGCACGCCGCGTGGCGGCAGCGGGAGCATCAACACCTGGCTGATCCAGTGGAGGAAAGCCTGGTTGGTCAAGTGCACCGCCTGGAACACGGCGGCGTCCTGGCGGATGCCTGGCACCTGCTCGACGAACCGCACGGTGTAGGTGTAGCGCACAAACGGGCCCTCGCTGTCGCAGCCGAGGAACTGCAGAACCAAGCGAGTCATAGGCCCCAACCCTGGTGAGTGGAGAAGCTGGGAGTAGCGGGGCGGCTTACGACTGCTGCCTGCACGTGGTAGCGCCTCCCCTCCTTACATAAGCGGGGAATCCGGGGTAGCTTATTATGAAGCGCAGCACATGGGACGACGAGTCGGACGAAGAAACGGCTCCTCCGCCGCGGCGCCGGCCTCGCGTGCCACCACCGGTTGCCGCAGATGCTGAAGAGAGCGACGAACCCGACTACATGGATTTTGCGTTGGAGGCCGATGCCGATGAGAAGGAGAGTCCTCCTGCGGCCGCTCCGCTGCTCCTCGACGCTGGCTCGGTGGGATTGGCGATGATGCAAAAGATGGGCTTCCGTGTGGGCCAGCTGCTTGGCTCGGGAACGCGCGACGCCATCACGGAGCCGGTTCTGGCTCGCGGCCAGCGTGGGCGTGCTGGCGTGGGAGCAACAACAGCGGTGCCCATCCGGCGTAACATGGCAGCTACAGAAGTCAAAGCGTATCGCAGCCGAAAGGAGGACGAGAGTCAGCAGAGCCACGAGCTGGCTGTACTCACCGGGCTCATGCGGGTCGCCAGCAGCCTCAGCGGAGAAGCCGACGAGATCGCCGATGGCCTGCGATCTATGCAGGACACCAACGTCCTCTGGCGGGAGTACCTTCTCGAGCAGAGAGAGAAGCACCGGCCGTCGCGGCGTGTGGACGTATTGAGCCATGCTGAAACACCGCCCGATTCAGCTGCGAGTGACTCGGATGAACAGACTGGCGACGTTGCGTCATTGAGGGCAGAGTTGCAGCCGCACCTTGATCTCGGTGTGGCACACAGGACGCAGCAGCTCATAGAGTACCTCCGCCAGTCCCACTGCTACTGCTACTTCTGCGGGTGCGCCTACGATGGGGCTGCCGATCTTGCAGAAAGCTGTCCTGGGCCCGCGGAAGGCGACCATAATATCTAGCAAGCATTCATTAATCGTACACCAAAAGTGAACCTCAGCAAAGCGAGAGAAGCCGCTCGCGCTGCTCCTGCTGCCGCTCGTACTCCATGTCCATGGCCTGTGCGCCTTGTCGGGCACTCTCCTCGGAGACGGTGACAGCGGCCACTTCGGCCGCGGTTAGCGTATCGAACAGGATACCCCCATAGGAGCCAAGCACAGTCGGGGTTTCATCGGCAGCTGAGAAGATGTCACTAGGAGCATACCGAATCTGTGAGCCCTCTTTGACCACGCTGTTGCCCCACACAAACTCGAGCTTACTGCCATTGAGGTAGCTTCCATACATGGTGAGCATGGCTCGTTCTGCCGCGGAGCGCAACAAGAATTTTATCGAGGCAGTTTGGCAGTCGGCCGACGTCCTGCAATACACAATATCTCCAAATGCAATCATGTGGGCGCGGAGCTCCAGCTCCGTGAGCCGGCCGGATATTCCTTTGACGACAATGGTGGTGGAATTGGGGTCGGTTGCGGCTTGAAGCTGGGGCTGGGCTTGCAGGAGCACCGGGCGCTCAGCATCCGCCACTGCCTGCGTCAGGCCAGAGCCCGTCGAGCCAGCGGCGAGACCAACGCGGATGGGCTTGCCGCCGACATCGAGGCCGTTGAGCTCGGCTAATGCCCGCTGCTGTGCAGCACTGGAGACGAAGCGCAAGAATCCGAACCCTTTGGACACCCTTGTGGCGGGGTCGCTCATGATTTTGACCTGCTTGAGGTCGCCGGGGAACATACTGTTGAGCTTGTCGGCGAGCATGGTCTCGGTGACATCGGCGGCCAAGTCCCCCACGAACAACGAGTAGTCCTGCTGGCGGCCCGCCTTTTGTGGGGCGCCGGATGCCGAGCTGAGACGGAACTGGCGCGTAGTGCCAGGGATCTGCATGCCGTTCTTTGTCATACCTGCTGCCACCAGCGCTGGGTCAGGAAAAGTGACAAAGCAGTAGAATGGCCGCCCTTCCTGGTTGCGCATGATCTTGACGCTGGCTGCGTTCAGCCCAATGGCCTTCCAGAAGGACATGATGGTGGCTTCGTCCCACTGCGGGTCCAAGTCGCCCATCCAGAGCTGGTTTTCAGCCTGGTACCTGCTGGCGCCCCCGCCGGCGGCGCGCTTCTGGGGCGGACCCGAGTGGCGCCCACCACCACCGTAGCCCTGTCCGTAGCCTCCACGAGGACCGCGACCACCGCGGTGGCCTCCTGAGTGGCGGTTGTAGGACATACAGTTTAGCTGGAGCAGCAGCGATGATGTAGCACGATATGCAGGATGATATGCCAGGGACGTCCAGGAAGCGGAGCGCCGCTACGAATAGGCCAGATCGCGCCAAGAAAGCCAGAACAGCCAGAGTAAGCGAGAATAAGCTTGGTTCTTCAGGTCGAACAAGGCTGCCACGTTGCCAGTACCCAGAACGCGCAACTTTATGCAAATCCCAAGACTAATGTGGCGCCGGCGAGAAAATAGTCAAAAACAACTACCGCAATTGCAAACCTACATGGCGATAGCGCCGCCGACGGAGAAGTCGACCAGGCCTACGGAGAGAAAAAAGCACGCTAAACGCCAGGCAGCAAGAAGCCGCGCGCAGCGCTGCGACACCGCAAGCGCTGGCGTGCGCGCACCACTTCTCTCCAATGAAAATCCGCCGCACACAACGCTTCTCACCAGCCATGTTTAGGATCGCAGCGAGACGGTGCCAGTCGACAGCGAGCAAGGGCTTCAACAACAAGCACGGGTTCAACACAAACCCGCCGCCGGTGCACGCGTACTGGAACGCGCGCAACAGCTTGGTGGTGCTTGCCTTTGTGCCGCTCTACTTGGGCGTGGCGCTGGTGACCAAGTCCAGCTCCGCCGACATGTCGTACTTTGACGGGCTCTTGGACTTTGCCCGCGGCGACAACTCGCCCATTGGCCAGATCAAGTTTGGCGAGCCCCAGCAGAAGCAGTAACGGATAATGCATAGACAGAGAGGTAGCCGTAGACAGCGGGCCAGTCCCCCGGCAGCGTGCCGTGGGGAGCTGCTGGAGCGCATGCGCCCGTCCCCGAGCACCGCCAGACCGCAGCCCGCTGGTGGTGCCGGCGGCCTGGGGCCTGGCCTGGGTGCAGGCAGCACGTGATTAGCTTTCCGCATTTTTTCATTGGCCGTGGTCGTAGCTTCTTCACCACCATGCTTAGAGCCGGAATCCTGGCCGTGCGGGGCGCGCGCGCCATGCGCCGCTTGACGACCAAGACGACCATCACAGACCACACCACGGGCCGCGTGATCACGTTGACGGACCCCGCGCACCCAGAGATTGCCGACTACCCCAACCCCCCGCCGGTGTTGGCCCAGAAGAAGGACCCCTACGCCAAGTACGACGACCCGCAGAACCGCCGCAACCTCAACGACCCGGTGAACATTGACGACGACTTGTACGACATGTGGTCGCCCGACTACTACGACTTCCAGTCCGACCGCACGGCGTTGAAGCACAACGCGGTGTTCTTTTCGCTTGTGGCGGCGTTTGGCGCTGGCATATGGTTCTTCCAGTTGAACCCAGAGAAGCCCGCGATGCCCCGCTCCTTCCCGTACGGCGGCTTGGCCCGCGAGCTTGGCGCCGGCTCCCTGGAGGACGCGGCCTTCTACCGTGTCAAGCCCGACCCCGCCGCCGAGGAGCTGCTTGGCTTCTTGCTGGCGGACGCGGCCGTGGCCCTGGCCCGCGCCGACTACGAGAAGGAGAACGCCGAGTTCATCGGCGCCTGAGCGTGGTGTACACTATGCATCGGCAGCCCTGCTGCACAATCAGACACAGCCTGTATTTATACACGTAGCCAATGCTGCCCGCACCGGTGCCGCCCTCCCAGCACGGCGCAGCGCCACAGCCGCCCCTACGCTTACGGCCCCCTGCCTCACGCCGTGTCCATCGGGGCTCGACTCCCATCGGGATGGTTGGTCCTGTACACAAACCCGTCTTTTCTGCACGCCCAAAGCCGTCGATTCTCGCTCACCGCTCAGCACACCACCGCCATGGCAAAAGACGGCAGCGCGGCAGCCCGGCTGGGCAGCGCGGCGGCAGATGGCGCGCGAGCGCGAGGCACTAAGCGAGCGGCTGCGGCGGCCAACGGAGGCTCGAAGCGTGCGCACCTCGACGGTGACAAAACCGCCGCCGACAAGGTGGAGCGGGTGGCGCAGGTCCAGGCGGACTTCAGTCTCCTCGTCAACGAGCTCTTCCACCTCCGGCAGTACGTGTCGTTGCCCGAGTGGAACCCCGCCGAGAACTCGGCCGCGTGCGGCGGCACCGTGGCCCAGCTGGAGCTCTACCAGCACTTCCTCACCCAGCATGCATTGCGGCTCGAGTGGGCCGAGAACGATCCCGAGTTCGCCAAGAAGCTCGAAAGCATCCCGTTGCGTCTCCACAAGAAATTGCTTGCCGAAAAGGAGGCCGAGCTCCAGCAGCGGTACCCATTCAAGAACGAGGCTCTCGCGCGGGCGCTGCAACTCGAGGCCACCGTCTTGCGCCTGCTCGACAAGAAGAAACACTCACGGTCCAATCCCAAGCCGCACAAGGTCAAGGTCGAGACACCCGACCCACTGGAACCGTCAGAAGAGGACGAGGAAGAGGACGAGGACCAGGCCGACGACGACGTGGACTCCCACTACAAACTCAAGTCCGTCAAGTTCTCCATTCCTCCCCCGGTTTTGACCCATCCCCTGCACATCCCTCAGTGGCGTCCCGAGGCCAAGACCTCCACCATCGACGAGAAGGAGGGCGTGGTTATAGATTTCCACCCCGAGCCCATCGACATTATTGCCACCAAGAAGCACGGCATTGACATCCCCCTGGTGGAGCACCGGCTCCGCGACTTCTTAACCAACAAACTCAAACACTCCATCCTTGACGACGCCGCGGCCCAGGAAGCCGCCAACACTCCCGAGGAGTTTGACCTGGTACTTGAGCAACAGAAGCTGCTATTCGCCAAGCTCCGGCACAAAATAGAGGTGGACAAGCGGCTCGAGTTGCACGGTGGCCACATTGAAACTCGTAACATCGTGCTACCGACCACCGCTACCAAACAGTTGGTGGACCCGTTTCGTGAGCTCGGCCTATTGAATCCCAGAGTCCAGGGAACAGTGAATGCCTCAACCCACCATGACCACTTTTTGGCCCAAGCAGCATCATTTGCCAGAATCCACAACAGCATGCGGCGCAAGCACATCTCGCGGTCGCGACGCGTAGCCCAAATTGTGGAACAGCATTTCAAGAAGAAGAAAGGCGAAAAAGACCGTCTTGAAAAAGAGAGGGAGCAGAACCTCAGGAAAATTAGCCGTCTTGCTGTACAGGCTGTCAAAAAGAGATGGCAGCAAGCATACAAAGTTCATCGCACCTTGCAGGACGAACGTGAGGATGAACTCAAGAAAATCAAGGGCAGAGAGCACTTGAGTCAGATGTTGGAGCACTCCACCCAGCTTTTGGAGGCCCAGTTGACGCAAAACTCGCTGCAGAACCCAAGTGAGGAGAGCGAAAATGAAGAATTCGATTCCGATGATCACTTGAGCAGTTCGGACGAATCGGAAGAAGAACATAAGGAGATCGATTCCAACTTAAGCATAGAGCAGCTCAGACAAAAGTATGCCAACCTTGAGGGCTCCACCGAACCCTCTTCGCGCAACGGTACCTCGAGTGACTCCGCCGAGAGTGATAGTGATGATGAAATTGATGAAACTAAAGGCTTGGCCGGCTTATATGGCTCAGACGCAGCCACTTTGCCTCATGAAAATGGTAATTTGGAATACAGTGAAGAACAAAAACAAATTATTGATGGGTTGGCAAAGACATCTGGCAATGATTCCCTCCTTGACTCGGACTCCGACGACAGCATGGACGATAGTGCATCTGAAAGCGAGGAGCAAGACTCGTCTGAGGACAACAAGTCCAGCTTGGCTACTTTGCTCGGCAATAATGAAGCTGACGCCGACTCTGACGACGATGGATTTGAACAGAATCTGTCTGATGATGACGGGGAGGAAAACTTGTCAACCACTGATGAAGAGGATGAACCGAAAACACCCAAATCTGAGGGTCCTCTTGTCCTTGAAAAAGATAGCGCTGGCGCGAGTGGGGCGGAGGAAGAGGTGAATGGCTCCATGGTCAAGAACGTTCCTGTGCCATCATTGCTTCGAGGGACTCTTCGCCCGTACCAAAAGCAGGGCCTTAACTGGCTTGCAAGTCTTTATAACAACGACACGAATGGTATCCTTGCAGATGAGATGGGCTTGGGTAAAACTATCCAAACCATTTCTCTCCTTGCTTATCTTGCATGTGAACATGGTATATGGGGTCCCCATTTAATCATCGTGCCCACGTCTGTGATGCTCAACTGGGAAATGGAATTCAAGAAATTCGCTCCTGGCTTCAAAGTTTTGACTTACTATGGCTCGCCGCAGCAGAGGGCAGCAAAAAGGAAGGGTTGGAACAAACCAGATGCATTTCATGTGTGCATTACGTCTTACCAATTGGTTGTGCATGATCATCAATCATTCAAGAGAAGACGGTGGAGATATATGATCTTGGATGAAGCACATAATATCAAAAACTTCCGCTCTACCCGTTGGAAAGCGCTCCTTAATTTCAACACCGAAAACAGGCTCCTTCTTACCGGTACGCCTTTGCAAAACAACTTGATAGAGCTCTGGTCATTGTTATACTTCTTAATGCCGTCCTCGAAGGTGAATCAGGCTATGCCCGAAGGCTTTTCCAATCTTGAAGACTTCCAGCAATGGTTCGGACGACCGGTAGACAGCATCTTGGAGAAGACCTCAAGTGGGAACACTGACTTGATCGATGATAATGCCTTGAAAGGCTTGGATGAAGAAACTAGAAGCACTGTTGCTCGGTTACATCAGGTGTTGCGTCCGTACTTGTTACGTCGTTTGAAGAAGGATGTTGAAAAGCAAATGCCAGGGAAGTATGAGCATATTATCTACTGTCGCTTATCCAAGCGCCAGCGCTTCCTTTACGATGACTTTATGTCCCGGGCCAAAACCAAAGAGACTTTGGCGTCTGGAAACTTTTTATCTATCATCAATTGTTTGATGCAATTGCGCAAAGTTTGCAACCACCCAGATTTGTTCGAAGTAAGGCCAATTGTGACTTCGTTCGCAATTCCAAAGTCAGTTCCTGGGGTGTATCAGTCATCTGAAGTACTGACTGTGGAGCGTCTCTGCTCTGATTTCACGCCGAAGGTGGACTTTTCTGTGCTTAACTTGAATTTCACAAGCTATGATGACTTGAACATATTTGCCAGTCAATCCAGCAGCCGGCTCAATTCGTCGAAAGAATTGGTGAAACAAACTGAGCAACTCAGGGAGCTAATCGCCACTGCACCGTATGATGAACCGAGCTCCGTGGATTGTGTGGAGTATTTCAAGTTCAAGAAAGTGGAACAACAGAGACAGCTCAAGTCAAGACTTGAACAAGCAATCTATTTAAACAATTTGCGGTGCGAACGGGCACCATTGTACGGAGAGGGCTTTTTGAGAATGTTTAAGCACTCCAAGCCGAAGCCAGTATCGGACCTTTATCGCCAAATGGTGTTATCGGTTTCAGACCGAGCCCAGCAGATGCGCCAAGATATAGAAGCATTCGCAGTGATAACACCGACGGCAGTAACTTTGGATATGAAGGATCAGTTGATCCCGGTGTCAGTGCAGCGCAAGGTTGTTCACGAAGTGGCGACTGGCGCCATCGAGAATCCATTCCACCATCCTCAGGTGAAAATGTCTATTGCGTTCCCTGACAAGTCGCTCTTGCAATACGACTGCGGTAAGCTACAAAAACTAGCGCAGCTTCTTCAGACATTGACAGCTGAGGGACATCGGGCGTTGATTTTCACTCAAATGACGAAGGTGTTGGACATATTGGAGCAGTTTCTCAACATCCACGGCTACAGGTACATGCGCTTGGATGGCGCCACCAAGGTTGAAGACAGACAGCACTTGACTGAGAGGTTCAACCGCGACCCTAAGATCCCGGTGTTCATTTTGTCGTCGCGGTCTGGTGGATTGGGTATCAATTTAACTGGAGCTGACACGGTGATTTTCTACGACTCCGACTGGAATCCCGCCATGGACAAGCAATGCCAGGACCGATGCCACAGAATTGGCCAGGTGAGGGACGTGCATATCTACCGTTTCGTGTCTGAGTCAACCATTGAGTCAAACATCTTGCGCAAAGCCAACCAAAAGCGGCAGTTGGATAATGTGGTGATTCAAGAGGGAGAGTTTACGACGGAATACTTTGGCAAGTTCTCGGTGCGAGACTTGGTAGACAACCCTGACATTGGTGCCATTCCCGACAAGCCCATCGACGAGAGCGGTGCGAGCGTGGAGGCGGTGCTTGCGCAGGCAGAGGATGAGGAGGACCGCGTTGCTACTACAGCGGCCTTGAGAGAAGAAAACATAGACGAAGAGGACTTCAACGAGGAGGTGAAGCCAGGAGAGAACGACACGAAGGCGCTAGTGGAGGCGGGCGACGATGCAGACTACGCTGATGGCGCCGGCCACATCGACGAGTACATGCTCCGCTTCATTGCCAACGGGTACTACGAGGTGTAGCTGAATACAGGACAGGGCACATGCCGTAGCGGCAGTTGTATGCACGTAGATTTTTTGGTGTGCAGGCGCTTATCACGAAGTTTCGCGGCTACGTTCAGGGAGACCACACAGCACCATGGCGTCCGCAGACATCCAGGCCCTCTTGAAGACCGAGAAAGAAGCCGCGCAAACCGTGGGCGAGGCGCGTAAGTACCGCACGGCACTTTTGAAGCGCGCGAAGCAGGATGCCCAGAGCGAGATTGACGAGTACAAGCGCAACAAGGAGGCCGAGTTACTGGCGTACGAGAAGAAGCACGCGGGCTTGAACGAGTCCATTGACAAGGAGGCTGACGCCAAGGTGGAGTCTGAGTTGGCGGCCATTCGCGCCACCCTCAAGGACAAGAAGGCGACCGTGGTCAAGATGTTGGTCGACGCGGCCACCACGCCGAACCCTGAGTTGCACGCTAACTACAAGTAAATATAAACGTATAACTGCATCCGTAGCATTGATGGCGCTGTGAGGAAGTTATATTTGCGTGCTGCGACGGAATTGTCTCCCCTCGTACAACAGCAAGATAGGTGTTCTCTCTGTGGCCCGGGACCGCAATACTGGTCTTGATGTCAAGTATGCCTTCCAATGTCTGCAGCGCACTAATTTCAAGGAGGCAAATCAAAAGCGGTCTTTTGCTTCACAGTTACACATAGATGAGCGCATGTACATTACAGACCGCCGCGCGCAAGCTGCTTCAAAGCCTTCACCACTTCCCAGGGACGAACGTCGTAGCTGGCCCGATTCAAGGCCGACAGAAACTCCCATGCCTTAGCGTCATCGCTGATAGGATAGTCCACTGGGGGTGGGATGCTCGTAGCGACTCCCAAGCTGCGGAACAATGGCTTGTCCATAACCACCAGCTTGGCGAGACACAAACCCGTGAGGCCCTCTTCACCTCCAAACTTGCCATATCCTGAATGCTTGGCTCCGCCAAATGGCAACAGGCACACATAGTACGTGGCAAAGTCGTTGATTGCAACATTGCCACTGCGCAACCTGTTGGCGATGTCATTGCAGCGCTCGAAGCTGCGCCCGAAAACCGAGTTACCGAGCCCATATGCCGTTCCGTTTGCAAGCCTAACAGCCTCGTCTTCGTCCTGTGCTTTCACAATGGTCAACACGGGACCGAACACCTCCTCTTGAAAGAGACGCATCTTCTGGTCGACATCCACAATGAGTGTGGGCTCAAAGTAATGACCCTGTGGGTAATTCGGATGCTGATATGGCTTACCGCCGTGAATAAGACGTGCACCTTTCGACACTGCATCATCGATAAGCGCTTGAAGCGTTCCAAAGCGGTTGCCAGAAATCATCGCACCCACGTCTATCTCGTCGAGCTGATCAACGTCTGACCCAAGCCTTAACTCAGCCACGCGCTTGCTCAATATGTCCACAAGACGCTCGTATGCCTTGGGGAGCGCGATTACCCGTTCAATACCAATACAATTCTGGCCTGCGCTCTGGAAGGTGCCGCGCATGATAATCGATGCGAGTGCCTCGATGTCACGCACGTCGTCGAGCACAATGACGGCATCCTTACCGCCCAACTCGACAACACACGGCGTGAGCGGCTTCGCCGCGCTAGCCACAACATGCTGCGCAACCTCTCGCAGGCCTATAAACGTCATGTGATCGATACCAGGGTGAGAGGTAAAGTGCTCAGCATCTTCAGGGAAGCAGCAGCAGAGCTGTACAAGGTTCTCGTCAAGGTCGAGAGAACGCAAGGCGGTGCGCACAAGTTTGACGAACCAAGTGCTCGACCACACAACCTGCTCCAGGCATTTTACCACCACTGCGTTGCCCGAGAAAAGGGCCAGGATTATGGGGCCCATGAGGTTGTGGAAGGGATAGTTCCACAGCACCACTGCTGCCACGACGCCCAATGGCTCGTAGCGGACCTCGGCGTTCTTCATGAGACGAAGTAAGGTACTGGCAGGCCCCGGGCGCTGCTGAGGCCGGAGTGCCCGCTCGCCGTGGCGGACCGTCCACCTGATCTTCTCCAATGTCACCATGATCTCGCCCATCTGGGCATCGAGCTTCGTCTTTCCCAGATCACGACACGCAATGCGAGCAATCTGTTCCTGGTGGTCGAGAATGTACGATGCAAGCGTGTTGAGGAGCCGTCTTCGCACCACGAACGAGCTGTTCTTCCACTGCTGCTGGGCCTCGCGAGCACGGGCCAACTGCAGGTCCATGTCGGCGGGCGTGGTCACCGGCACCGTGCCGAGCAGCTGTCCCGTTGCCGGACAGTAGCATCTGATCTGGCCAGGTGTGTCGTCCCGCACCAGCAAGTTTGGCGCATACAAGCGCTTTCCCTTCCAATGAAGAGCTGCCTCGTCCGGGATGGCGATCTCAAGCTTCACCGGGGCCTCCATGCAGTTGAACCGATTGGGACTCCGCAGAACGTACTTGGCCCACACGTAGTAGATGGCAGGGCACACCACAAACACAAAGAATGTGGACAGAATGTGCCACTGCCATTGCCACTCGGCAAGCATCACGTCGATCAAGATCATGCTGGCGGTGTCAGCGAGCAGCGAGCTCAACGGTGACATTTATGCAGTGTATCTATATGCAGGTACATTGACTCCAGTCCGAGACTCGGTGGGGCCGCCCGTTTCCTGGAGCATGGTTCGGTGAAAGTGTAGCACAAACCCACTAGGCGGCCTCCTCGTCAAGAAGGAGTTGCTCGAGATCGTTCTCGGTGCGGTTTTGGATCAATGCGCCAAGCACGTTCTGGTCAATGTGGTCAAGAAGCCGGTCCACGAGTAAACTCTGGCTGATTCCGGTGTGCTCATTGTATCCCAAGGTGGAGTTCTTTGGTGGAAGAACATCGTACTCGAGCACATCATCGCGCAGCCACGTCTGCTCTGGGATCTTGCTCATGACCTTGTTTTCACCCAGGAGAATTCCGAACCGCACCAAGTTGAAAGGAATCTCGCCAGCAGGCTCGGGCTTGTCGAGACCAAGCCAGTTGCGCAAGAACCCGCCCTTCTTCGAAGGGGGATGGGTGACAAGGAGTTGGGTAAGTTCATCGTGCAAGAATTGCCGCTTTTTGGCATCCTTCCACACTGCGCTGGCACGCACGAGATAGGTCTCGGCAGCCATTACTGTCTCCTCTGTGGGATTCAAGTCGGCCTCGCGTATGCCGCCCACGGTAGTGACACCAACGAGCTCCAAAAGCTTGACTGCAGCGTAAGGGTGGTGCTGGTACGCCTTCTGCAATGCAGCACGAGCCTTCTCCTCATCCTCAAGGGCAAGATGGGCATAGACAGTAGAGAAGGCAATACCTGGCGTGTACCAACGCACGTACGTCGTAGTCAACGGCAGTTCAGCGAGACGCACCAAGTATTTGAACTCTTCGCTCATGACAGCGTAGTGGTCGATGAAGTACCGTACACCCAACGGATCCTCTGCCGGCGACAAACTGAGCAAGAATTTGCAGTACGCCAACGCAGTTGAAAAAGTTGAGCGCTCACCAAGACTAATCACGTAACGGAAAATACACAAGTAGAACTGGCGGTTCATGAAACTTTCAAATGGAAGACGAATGAGGCCTGTGTCGCCGGCCAGTAAGAGCTCATGGAAGGTGCGGTGGAACAGGCGGTCGAAGGCAAAGAGGGCACGCTCAAGCAAAGCATTGCTCGTTGACTTGTCGTTACCTTGACGCAAGATGACCATGGCCACTTGCAAAAGAGTCTCCACGTGGTAAGGGTAAGTCTGCAAAAGCTGCATCAACAGTTCAGGGTCCGGAGTGAGGACCACGGCGGCGTAAAACCTTGTATTTGCAACTCTCTCCTGAACAGTGGTGACCTTTTTGAACCTGAAGTAGCGAACTCCCGCAGCAAACTCCTTCTTCACTTTCACCTCGAGATCGGCAATGTCGACAGCATCTTCCTTGTAGTCCAAAATCTCCACCACCTCCTCGGGCCGCATCTCATCCATGGTCATTGGACGCTGAGCAGTAGGAAGGTAGTCGTCTTTGATGCGAGTCAAAAGGAGCTTTCTGGTAGTGCCGGGGACTCCACGGCGGTCCTTGCCGCTCCAGCCGCGTGTGAGACGGGCAAGGCGCTTGAATTGCCGCAATACTTCCGGCAGCGTAGCAAGCAGGGTGCTGGTGTTGGCATCGGCAATGGTATCCATCAGCAAGTTGCCAAGCAAGTTCTGAAACTCGTGATCGGGATCAAGCAGACGTACAGATCCAACCCGAAGCAACGGAAGGCTCTGGACCATGCGCTCGGCGGTGAAGTGGACGTAATTGGCGTCGCTGTGGCTCGTGGGCTCCTCGAACTCGTTGAGCTCCTGTTCAAAATCGTAGTCCGATGGCAGCAAGTCCGTCTTTGACGTGCCAGAAGAGCCATCTTTGGGCGTCTTTTGGGCGTCTTGGAGCTTGACGGCAGCTAAGAGACGGTCGAGCTCGGCGTCGCTAACAGCGTCCGGCGACGTTGATTTGGCCGCCTTGTCCTTCTTGCGCAGCTTCTTGCTCGGCGGCGCTTTCTGAGGGGCCCTAGGCGGGCTCTTCTTAACCTCGGGTGCTGCTTCATCTGGACTGGAAACCTCGTCGTCGCTGGTGCTGTCGTCGCCGCCCAAGCCCGCAAGCGCCGAGAAGGCGTTCACTTTCGGGGCACGGTCGCTCTCGCTCTCAGAGTCACTTTGGGGCAGCGCCTCAGCCACGGCTTGCTGCTCCGCTAGCCGCTGTAGCTCGATCCGGCGTAGCGCTCTGGTGCTCATGATAAAGAAGTCCAGCGACACCAAAGAGTCAAGACTAGTGTTATATGCAGGGTATGACACTTTCGGCCGGCGGCGCCGTTGGTGTTGCTGCCAGTAGCAGTCAGCGGTGTCTACTGGCAGTGCGGTGCTTTTGCTGGCAAACGTTAAGGTCACCGAGTGGGGCTGCGACACAGGAAACGAAGGCGTAGAGCAGCCGGCAGCGATGCGATGACGTCATCACGTGCGAGCCTTTGGCTGCGAAATTGCTGGAAGCAGTGGCCGCCTGAACTACCTGTAGGGCAGCAGAGACTACAGCGGCAAGGACTGCCAAGTAGCGTGTGGCGGTGGAAACAGAGATGCAACGGATGCGCCAACGCTGTTTCAGTTAGAAATGACTACGTAACTGCATCGCCCTTTGGCGTCGAAAACGGCCCTCCACCAGTCGCCCGTTCGCAAGGCAGAGGCTCCTCGCATCGCACGGGACGTGTGCCTCCAACAGGCCAACGCACTGGTCAGGCGGCGTAGCACAGACCGCAGACCTCCCACACTGACGTCACACTCACCCCATAGTACCTGCACAATGGCCCCCGCATCTAGGGATGAATCATCCAAGGGCATTGTACTACGTGACGCCGGCCAAGGCTTTGGAGTGATACGTTGTTGTCATTCATCTAAACTCTCTAGTTACCAGAGGCTCTGTTGCCATTGGAGTCATTGTGCGACCCGAAGCCGCTGTGGAGCGAGTGGGTGGACGACTTGTCCTGGCCCTCTCTCAAGATCTTCTTTATGATCTCGTCCTTGTCGGCGTGGCCAAACTCGTTCTCCAACTCAGACTTGGAGGCTTCGTCCAACTTGCCGTCGTTGCCGCCCTGGCGGTTGGTGAAGATCTTGTAGATGGACACAATGTCTATCAAGGGAATGGTGGTGTCGTTCTTCTTGTAGCGTTTCACAAGGTCGTCGTTCTCAATGAAGACAATAAAGTCGGTCTCCTTCCCTTTGTAGAAGAGTCTGCGAGGAGCGTTACCCATGACGATGTGTTTTTGATGCGTGCTAATGTTTTCAAATCTGCTGTGTCTACCAGTGCGGACCGCGAAGATTACTGTTTGAGAAAACTGCGGTCCTCCCCTTTATATATAGTCCGGCAGGGTTGCTCCGCATTGAGCACCGGCCACTAAGAGTTGCGCGCAGCAATACTTGCAGCAGCCCCACCCCCACGCAATACGCACACCGCTGACGCGGGGCCTACACACAGCCAGCCGAAGCCGCGAGATGGCGTAGCCGGGCGCCGGTGGCGCGGGCGGGCGTCCCGCGGCGAGGTCCCGTCGAGCCCGGCGTGGGCCGGCTGCTGGGGCCAGAAAGGGTACGCATGGTCCAAATAAGGTCGACCATCGTGTGCAGTTTAATCGGCCCTTGAAGTAGGAGAGGCATTCTGCAGGAATCGTGTTATGTGATTGCGGGTGCATTGCTAATCTTGGCCCTTGTTCTAGAATATACACCCACTGCATGCTGGGGGAGCGCAGTCGCACGTACGTGCTCCTTCCAGCGGTACAGTGGCTCCTGTGGTGCCACACTAATTCCGCTGCTGTGTAGACGGGATGACGGCATTAGTGATGCAGGATCTAGCAGGCGACTAGAGTGTGCATGTCTCCGCCTCAGGCTCTCCCTCCAACTAGCCTAGATGTGATAGCTGCATTAGTCCCGACCCGCAAACGGGCTACAAATGGTAAGATTTGGCAATCGTCGTCAGCGCGACATTGGCGACCAGAGCACTGCATCTACGTCAACGTGCATGCTTCCGCGGCTCCATGTTACTATTTACTTCTTGGCGCCGTACTTGGACACGGTCTTGCCATCCGGAATGGTGAACAAAACAGCCTTGTGGCCGTCGTAGGCAGCGTCGATTCTGAAGTAGCCCTTTCTCTCGAACTGGATCACCTCGCCGTGCTTCTCTGTGGCAAGGTTCAAGTCGGCGTAGGCAGTAGTGTGGAACTCGGTCTGGGGCGTGAGGAAGTCCTCAAAGTTGTCGCCCTCCTCAAGCTTGTCCTTGGTGATGAGGTGATCAAAGTCAACCAAGTCAACCTCAACCTTGTCGTCAGTGTCGGCCAACCAGGTGAGCTTCTTGGACGTCTTGCGGAAGTCGCCCTCCAAGTGCAACTTGGCCTCGATAGACTTCACCACATCGCCCTCGCGGTTGATCTTGGTCACGATGACGTTACCCCAGTCCATGAAGGTAACCTCCTCGGCGTCCTCGATCAGAGCGGCGTCACCCTGCTCAATCAACACGCGGTTGCTGAAGATGACCGGCTTAGTACCCAAGTCGGGGTTCTTCTTGTGTCTGGGCTTCTGCTCCTTCTGCGGCTGGTCAGGGGCGCCGGCAATGTGCACGGGGACAGCGTTCTTGGCGTCAATAGCAGTGAACCGTGGGGCCACCGGGTCGATGACCTTCTTGTTCAAAGCCCAAATCACCGACCAGTCCAAGTTGATGATGTTTCTGGAGGGGCCCTGGGCAATCACAAAGTTGCGCAAGCCCTCGACAGTCATGCCTCTTCTGCGCACACCTCTCACCGTCGGGAAACGAGGGTCGTCCCAGTTGGAGACAAAGTTCTTGTCCACAAACCACTGCAACTTACGCTTGGACAAGAGGGTGCGGACAAAGTTGACACGGGCAAAATCCCAGATGTGGGGCTTTCTGAGGCCCAAGGCGTCGATGATCCAGTAGTACTGGTCGTTACGATCACGGTACTCGTTGGTTCTCAAGGCGTGAGTGACACCCTCGATGGAGTCCACAACAGGGGCGCAGAAGTCGTAGGTGGGGTAGATCTTCCACTGGGAGCCGGTTCTGTGGTGAGGGGTGAGGTTGCAACGGTAGATGACGGGGTCGCGCATGGCCTTGTTCAACGCCTTGTAGTCGATCTTGGCTCTGAGACAGTTGCGGAGGCCCTCCTCGGTGCCCTTGGCCATGTCCTCAAACACGCGCAAGTTCTCCTCGACGGTGCGATCTCTTCTGGCAGAGGCGTCGCCCACCATGCGCTCGGCGCGCATTTGCTCCAACGGGGTGTCGTCGCAGTAGGCCTTTCCCTCCTTGATAAGCTTCAACGCCAACTCGTGCATCTTGTCAAAGTAGTCCGACGAGTAGGTAACAACGTCGCCCTTGACGCCCAAGAGGGCCAAGTCCTCGATGATGGAGTCCTGGAACTCGACGCGCTCCTTGGTGGGGTTCGTGTCGTCGAAACGGATGATCAACTTGCCCTTGTAGGCGTGGGCAAAGTACTCGTTCAAGATGGCGGCCTTGGCGTGGCCAATGTGCAAGTATCCAGAGGGCTCGGGCGGGAACCGGGTGACCACCTTGCCCACCTCGGCGTTGGGCAAGTCGATCTCGAAGTTGGCCTTGTGGGTCTCCTTCTTGCCGGCCTTGGCCTTGGCGTTGCGCTTCAAGTCCGCCACCGAGCGGGCGTAAAACTCGACGCTGGCCTCGTAGCCCTCGCCGGCAATGAAGCGGTACCACCGCGACACGTTGGCGTACACCTCGTTCTTGAGGATCGAGCCCATCAACGCGTTGGCTCTCAACACACCCCACACCGCCACGTCGGCAAGCGTGAGCTGGTGGCCGACCAAGAAGGAGCGGAGGTCCAAGTGAGCATCCAACTCGGCGAGCGCGGCCGAGAGGGGCTGGAAGTTCTTGATCAGCAACCTGGCGGCGGCGAGGTCGATCCAGCGGCGCACGTCGTCCCCGCCGGCCGGGAGCAGCGTGTGGGCGCCGAGGGCAGCCACCACGGCGGCGTCGCCGGCGGCGGTGCCGGGCACGGCCACGTTGGCGCCGTCGACGGCCTTGTCATCCACAAACTCGATCTCGGTGTCCTTGGCGAGGCGCGCAACGATCACGCTCGCGTACGCAGGCACGGGCGCTTTGGCGGCAACAACAACTTTCACCATGATGTGTTCAAGACTCACCGCCGGCCTGAAAAATTTGGCCCTGTGTCACGTGCCCCGATCACGTGGGCTCTGGGGTACGACAGGCCCGCGGCTGCGCTTGCACCGTATGGGCGACCTCCACAAACCCACCGCCAAGCGGCTGCCGCTGATTCTCGTCACCGACGCACGCAGCCATCCCGTGCGCGGGGCGCGGGCGCCGTTTGCAGGCCAGAATTTCCGCCGCCAGCAGCAGCAGCAGCAGCAACGGCCGGCGCTGCCACGGCGCCTCTTGCGGGCCAACAAGTACTCCGACATCTCCGTGGATAAGGTGCTCAGCAACCTGAGCGACATCCCGCTGGGCCAGAGCCGCGTGCCAGCGGCGCTCCGGTCGCCGGTGCCCGAGCGGCTGCCATTGCTCAAGCTACTGAGCCAGCTCCCGGCGCGCACGTCCAAGACGCTGCAGCGGCTCGTGCTCATTCCCGATCTGCTGAGGGCGCTGCCGCCGGTGCCGGCGGCCGACCCCACGCCTGCGCCGTACCCGGACCTCCAGGCGCAGCTCCAGCGGCTGCGGGCCGAGGTGATGCCCAAGGACGCCCGCGCACACGAGTTTTCCAGAACCACCGCCTACTTCATCTGCCAGCAGTTCGACTTGGACGCAGTTGCGCGGTTCTTGCGCGAGACCCACGAGGTGGTGCCGCGCGAGTACGACGAGGCGCTCTACGTGCCGTATGCGCTTCCGCTTCTCCCTGGCGCGGACGGCTTCCGCATCAAGTCCAACGACTCGGCCAAGCTGCTTCCCAACAAGCGCATCATGGAGCGGTTGATTGCCCGCAGCGAGCAGACAAACCACTTGTATGAGTACTACTCAGGGGTGGAGACGCCGGAGGACGCCAACAACTACTCCATGGACCCCGTGGACGAGAACTTTGACAGCGGGCCATTTGACCCCTCCGAGCCCCAGTTCTTTGCCCCGCGCGCCACGCCGGCGCAGAGCACGTCCGCCGACAGCGCGGCGGCCCCGCTGCCGCACGCGGCGCCGTCGCTGCTGCACCTGCTGCTGCCTGTCGCCGTGCCTGCCGACGCCTCCCGCCACCACGCTGAGATGTTTGTGTTCAACTATGGCATTGTGGTGTTCTGGAACTTCTCCGAGACTCACGAAAAGAACATCCTCGCCGACCTCGCCTTTGCCTCCCAGGAGCACGGCGCCCTCATGGTCAACCCCATCGACGAGCAGGACATCGAGACCGAGGAGTTCCACTTTGAGTACGACCCCAACATCCACCGCCCGCGCATCTTTAACGACATGATCACCTTGCGCTCAGGCGACCACCTCATCAAGCTCACTATGCTGCATGCCATCGCCCAGCTGACCAAGCTTTGTCTCTTTGAGAGCCGCATGGTCAATGTGTTGAACCTGATTTCCCGCTTACCTAAAAAGCTCGCCCTCACCGGCCGCCTTGGCCTCTCGCGCCAGCAGTTGGTGAAAAAGTCTGGCCGCTTGCTCAAGCTCCGCGTCGACGTCAACTTGCTGTCGTCCATTCTCGACACCCCGGAATACTTCTGGAGCGTCGACCCCGCCTTGCATCCGCTCTACACTGCTGTGCGCGAGTACCTTGAGATTGACCAGCGCGTTACTGTGCTCAATGACCGCTGCAAGGTGTTTTTGGAGCTCGTGGACATCATTTCCGATTCCATCAATGAGAAAAACACCACCCGCGTCACGTGGATGATCATCGTCATCATATTTCTCTCGTTGCTGGTGAGCGTGTTTGAGTTTGCCTTGGAGATATTCTAGCCGGTGTTATGGTGGTGGCCGGTATACCCCATATATGTCCGGCATACGGTGGGTTCTTACCCAAACATCATCGCGCAAGCGCCGGCCCTCCCACTGATGGGCCTTCCCTCGAGGCATGCCCCCCTGGGGCTCAGTACAGAGGAGCAGCGACGTGCCATCACAGTTGGAGCGCAGTCTGAGCGGCCGCTATTGCACAAGCTCGGGGACAAGATCGATGAGCATTGGCACCGGTTGGAGCATGATGCCGACATCGACATGCTCGCTATGGACGACGACACCGAGGTGTCGCTCGTGTCTGACTATGTTGCTGATTCCCGTGCCGAGGGCCACATTGACTATGATGACCCCATGGATGTGGAGGAGCATGCAGCGCCGCATGCGGCCAGCACTCCAGTGGCAGCCTATCTTGTCATTGACACCAACTTTATTCTACTGCATTTGAATGTCGTGGACAAGTTGAGCAGCCTTGCTGCCGCCAGCGGTCTTTGCATTGTCCTTCCCTGGGCGCTCATGAAGGAACTCGATGGCCTCAAATCGGCCGAAGGGCGCCAGGACGATGGCGGGCGGCGGCGGCAGCACCAGCACCAGGGCCTCTCCGGCACCTCGGTGGCACATCTTGCCCGGTGGGCCAATGACTGGATATATCGTCAGTTGGCCGCCAGCAGCCCGGTGGTGAAGGGCCAAAAGCTACGCGAGCGGCTCGACCGCTATGCGGTAAAGGACGATGCTATTCTCGACTGCTGCTTGTACTTGCATGAGCACAACCCTGCAGCTCTCGTGGTGCTTCTTTCCAATGACAAAAACCTCTGCTACAAGGCGTTGGCAAACGACGTGTTGACGGTGAGTTTCCGCGAGGGAATGAGCGCGGAAACCATTGCCGCCACCATTACACAAGAGTCCCACAGTCGCCAGCTGCTGGTGCAGCCGGCAGAGCATGTTCGGTCCCCGCTGCCGTTCGATGGCAAGGCTGCGCCTGGCGATAGTCCCATGCCGTCTCGATATAGTCCTCGACCTGAGCGGTCTCCGCTGCCGGCGCCGGCGCCGGCACCCTTACCTCCACTCGTAGCTGTTGCAAGCGAGCAAGTGGCGGCCGAGATATACACCGTGGCAGCCCTGGCATTGCAGCGGTGCATGGAATCGGCCTACGGCGAGGATCTCGAGGACGTTGGCTATGCGCGGCCCAAGGACCTCGCCGACTGCGCGCGGAGCATGGAGCGGTTCTGGATCAGCGTGTTTTGCGACTATCTCCCGCGGCGCCAGTTCCACAGGCAAGATTTCAAGGAGATGCTGCGTGTGCGGGGCGTGACGCGAGATGTGGTGAACTTTTGGAGCGCCGTACTCACAAGCATATACCTGAAGCAAATGGACGAGCGGCAGCAGCAGGCCCTCGAGGTGCTCAAGCAGCGGTGGCAGGCGGCGCGGTGACGCTACTGCGCCGGGTGCTTTCGCGTGCGGATCAACCCTTGGCGGCGGGCGCGTTTCCGCGGCGACGTGTCTGACGTCTCGGGGGAGCTGGTGCCGGGACGCTTGGTGGGAGCTGCTGTTGCCGGGCGTACCTCATCGTGGGCGGGTTTTTCCTCCTTTACATCGGGCTTCCCCTCGTCACTGACGCGGTTTTTCTCACCGTCGTTTGGCGGCCACGCGAGCCCGTCGCTGCGGACGGCTAGTTCCACCAGTCTCCACAGCGGCTCGGAGTCAGCAATAGATGCATACAGCTGGGCCACCTTGGCGGTCCAGCTGTCCTTATCGTACTTGCGTAGAAGGTCGCGCTCGTGCGGGTTGTTGCGCTGGAACCGGCGAAGAAGCTCGTCGCCATTGAGCTGGCGGTAGTTCTCCGCGAGGTAGAGGGCGTAGTGGTCCTTGGCGGCGACCATGCGCTCGAGCTCGCTCACCTGGTATGCCATCCAGTTGTGGTGGGCGCACTGCTGCATCGCGAATTGGCGGAGAACAGCAATGGTTTCACTGGCGGGCTCGCGCGCGAGCTCGAACCGCCAGACCACGGCGCCGCGGAGGTCTACGGTGACGCTGGCGGGCGGGCTGGCGGGCGGGCTGGCGGGCATGGCGACGGCGATGGTGCTTACGTCAGCGTTCCCCACTGCCTGGAGCAAGAAGCGCAAGTCGCGGGGCTCCATATTTTCTACGCCAAAGGTGCGCGCGCGGGCGCGCACGGCCAGCTCGTCGAGGTGCTCGCGCCAGACGGAGTGGAGGTCGGTGAGCACGCAGGTGTAGCCCGTGGGCGACGTGCGGACGCCAAAAAGCCGTCCGTCGACAAGGTGCCAGCGGCGGGGGAGCATTGCGCAGAGTGCGGCGAGCGGATAACCGTTGACCGTTTTCCGTGGGGCTGCGGCACCTGCATGGGCGGAAGATGGACTCCCCCACACTCCGCGGCGTGCAGCGGACGGTGGTGGCAGCGGGCCCGCTGTTAGTCGAGGCGCCGCAGCCGCCTCGCGCCGGGGCCCTGGTCCTTCCCCACCCCCGCGTCTCCGGCCCCCAAGTTTCCGCCGCCTCAGCACGCCCCATGGCGCTGGGACGGCGGCAGCGGCATGCTCCATTCCGCGCCTGCACACAGGCCGCCTGTCACAAGACGAGAGGCTTAATGGTGCTGAGAGCGCGAGTATATAGTCCGTCGGTGCGCAGTATGGACCATGAGCGACATGACCATCGAGGAACCAGCCGTGCCCAGTGAGACGTGTACTGCAAACGAGCCTGGCGTGCTCGCGGCGCGGCTCCTCGCACGGTACCGCGAGGCGGCGGCGCGGGGCTGCCCGCGGTACGTGGTGGCCGTGGCCGGGGGGCCGGGCCTGGGCAAGACCACCACGATGCAGCGAGTGGTGCAGGAGGTGAACCGCCACGTGAAGGCCGTGGTGTTGCCGCAGGACGGGTTCCACTTGTCGCGGCGCCAGTTGCAGGCCATGCCTGATCCCGCGACGGCGCTCGCGCGCCGCGGCGCGCCCTTCACCTTCGATGCCGACAAGCTCGTGGCGTTGCTCCGCGAGTTGCGGCCCGCAGCCGCCGCGGGACGGGTGCTCCGCGCGCCCAGCTTCGACCACAAGCTCAAGGACCCCGTGGAAGACGACATTGAGATCGCCCCCGACGCAAAGATCGTCGTGGTGGAGGGAAACTACGTGCTTCTCCGCGACGCCCCGTGGGTCGAGATATCGCTGCTTGCGGACGAGACGTGGTTCGTCGACGCCCCCATGCCGGTGGTGCGCACGCGGTTGATCCAGCGGCACTTGCAGGCAGGGCTAGCGGCCACCGAGGCCGAGGCGGCCGCGCGCGCGGACCAGAACGACCTCGTCAATGCCCAGTACATATGCGCGCACTCTCGCGTGCCCGACGTGCGCGTGGTGTGCGACGAGGATGCCAAGGTGCGGCCGCCGGTGGCGGTGCCGCGGCTGCAAGTGGCAGCAGTATAGATGAATCTACAGCAAATGCCCCTCCCGTAACGGGACCCCAGGTCACGTGGTTCGGGTTTGACAGGTGGGGCCTCCCCGCCGGTCGGCTGCTGCCGGCCCCTGCCTCGCCTTGGCGCCGCAGCGACTACCGGGCCACCTGGGGTCCGCCGCCAATGCTGTGCTTGCGCGTCCAGCGCGGGGACGGCCTAGTCTGTGCTCCCATGATATGTATTTGTAGTTATGCTAACGCGGCTCCACATTGTACCGCAACTTGATGCCCATAGCCGCCAACTCCGAGTCCAAGTACTTCAACACGAACGGGATGGCCACTGTCGTGGTTTCAGAGCCGCCGACAAATTTGTTGCCCTGGCCATCCTCCCAGATGTCCAGCTCGCCCACGTACTCGCCCCGCTGGCTGTACGTGTCGAGTCCCTCGGCGCACCGGCGGCACCGGATCGATGCCACCGTGCCGATGCGCGGTACCGACGTCTGCGTGTTCAACAAGGACCCGCAGCTGCGGCACACTGACGTCTGTGTGTAGTCGGAGCTGTTCAACAACCGGTCTTGCAACAAGAACGCCGTGCCGTGGCCAATCAAGGCGTCTCTCTCCATCTCACCCACACGGATACCACCCAGTCTCTTACGGCCCTTCACGGGCTGCATGGTCAAGGAGTTCACCGGGCCCGTCGATCTCACCTGGAACTTGTCGTTCACCATGTGTCTCAATCTCTGGTAGTACACCACACCAATGTAGATGTCCGCCCGCAACTCCTCTCCCGTCACTCCAGAGTACATGGGCTCGTTCCCGTGGTAGTTGTAGCCCGCCTTTTGCAATTGCTCGCCGAAAAAGTCCGCGGGGGTGTCGGACTCGCCAAACTTCCATGGCGTGGCGTCCTGTGCTATGCCGTGCAACGCGCCGGCCTTGCCCGCCAACGACTCCACAAACATACCAATGGTCATACGCGAGGGGAAAGCGTGGGGGTTGATGATGACGTCGGGCTGGATGCCGGTCTCGGAAAATGGCATGTCTGTCTGGGGCCACTTCCTCGAGCACACACCCTTTTGGCCGTGTCGGGAGGAGAATTTGTCTCCAATGAGTGGTGCTCTGGTCACACGATACTTGATGGTGATTTGCTGACACTCGGTGTCGGCACTGTCCTCACCGAGCAACTTGACTTCCTCAATGTACGCAGGTTCGCTCGAGTGGTACGTCTTTACCTTGGTCTTGCCCCAGGTGTCGTCGTAGTAGGCAACAATGGGGTCGCCTTCCTCCACCTTGACACCAATCATGGGCAAACCATCGGCGTCGAGCTTTTCTCTCCATGACTCGGGCCACTCGTCGTCACCGAAGCCAAAGTGCTGGCTGACGGGGTCACCCCTTCTTCTGGACTGCGACAAATCAACCTTTTCAACCTTGTACACGGTACCGTAGCCGAATCCACGCTCGTCGGCGGACTTGTTGATGATCATGGCGTCGTCCATATCATAACCAGTATATGAGATGACGGCAACCACGGCATTCATACCGTTGGGGAAGTTATCCATGCCGTAGTCGTCGTAAAGCTTGGCCTTGACAATTGGTGTCTGACCCGTTTGCAACCGGTACAACTTGTTGTCCGACCTGTGGGCTAAACCGACACCAGGAGTACCCATGGTTTGCTTACCCATCTGGCACTGGTACATGTTTCTCGGAGACTGGTTAAAGTCGGAGAAGGGAGTCAAGTTGGCCAAGATGGACAAGATGTTTGTGGGAGAAAACTCCACGTGAGTGTGAATGTTGCTCTGAATCTCCTCTGGGGTGACGGCAACATTCATGTAGACTTGTTCAAAGGGGCCGACAATGTCCTCCTTGCCCAACGGCAAGTACTTGACGGGTCTCATCATTCTCGAGTGGCCGCCAAACAAGTACAAACCCGGGTACTGACCCTGGTTGGAAGGAGGAACGTAACCGATTTCCAAATCCAAAGGTAAACCGTGGGTGCCTTCAACCTTCCAGAATCTCAAGGTATCAGCAACAATCTTACCGTGCCCGTGGGTGGTCCAGCCAACAATCTTACCATCCAATTGGACACAACAAGTGTTGGGGTCGGCGGCAAATCCGTGAGCAGGGGACACACCCAATTGCGCCAACGCAGTGGGCACCATCGACACGTCACTGCTTTCAGTGGCGATCTTGCACTTATGAGCCAAGTGGTTTAACAAACCACACGGCGAGCCATCGGGGGTGTGAACGGGACATAAGAAGCCCCATGACTCGGGTAACAACTTTCTTACCGTGGTGGTCTTCAACTCGGCAAAGAAGGAGCCCCTATGCACCATTCTGAAATGGGAGATGAAACGGTGAAAGTTGATCTTTTCCGCCACCACGGTGTAACCCGAAACTTGTTGCAAGTCAAGACCAGACTGCGAAACCAAATTACCGGTGGACAAAAAGTATTGCAACTTCTGGCCAATGTTCTCGTTGATCTTGAGGAACACGCGGGATATGTACTTTCTGTCGGCAAAGTTGATGGCGACACCGCGGTTCATGTCGGACTGTATTTGGGCTTTGAAGTTGTTCAAGTACTCGTCGATCTTCTCCTTGATGATCATGCCGTACAAGAAACCGCCCAACAAGACTTCCTGGTGCTGAGTGGCGTCGGGGTTGTCCGGCGAGCAGTCGCCGGCGATCAAAGCGTAGAGCTTTCTGATCATGAAGAGTAGCATTCTGAACTTGTCGGTGTTGTTGTCCAAATGAACTAAGACAATGCGGCGCAACACTTCCTTACCGACCTCAATGTCCGAAACGTCAGGAGTGGCGCCAAACACCACTCTGAACTTGTCGCCCAAGTACGCCAATGTCTCCTGCTTGGAGTACAAGTTGTACGTTTTGTACGATCTCAACAACAACTCCAAACGATCGGTCAAGAACGAGTTGTCCAACTGGGTGGCGACAATGCCGTCGAAGATCTCTCTGTCGCTGGTTTCCACCAATGCCTTAAGGACCATTACAACGGGGATGAGGTACTCGTTTTTGCGCCACGAGAACCGGAAGGTGACGTTACCGTCGTTGAGGTAGTGCAACACATTGGTCTGCGACGATTGGTCGGGCCGCACCGAGCGGATCTGGATACCAAACTTGGAGTATGCCGCTCCACGGTTGCCGAAGGAGGGACGGATGATGGCCATGGGGTGGTTGCGGCGCTGCACAATCAACATACGGATGAGCTTCTCGATACCGTTGACAATGAAGTAGCCGCCGAGCTCGTCGCTCTCCTCCTTGGCATTGACAAGCTCGTACGGCGACATGCGCTCGAGGTGGCACCGGTTGGACTTGAGCATGATCGGCACCTGGCCCGCCTCGCGCATCTCGCTCACCACCTCGCCGTCGTTCACGCTCCAGCACACCTTGAGCATCAACCGCGAGCGGTAGGAGGACATTCTCTCACGGCACTCGGAGGGCATGGTGCGGCGGTTGAGCAGAAGCTTGTCGTTGGCGGGAACGGCGGGCTTGGCAAGCTGTACAGAGTCCACCCACACGCGGAGCTTGTTGCCGAGTCTGTGAGGGTCGGACGAGTCGAACACGGTCTTGGCGCCAATGTCACGCACTCCAAGGTTGAGTAAACCGCCGCCGGGGCCTTCCGTCAAGGCGTTGAACGAGCCCACATGGGGCGCCACCGCATCCTCGAGGAGGGGGTAGATCGCCTTCCGGTCCGTTGGCGGGTTCTGGAAGCGCTTCTCGCGCGCAACCGTGTTGAACTGCGCCATGGTGGGGGCTTTCTCGTGCTGGGGGTAATGCGAGGAATGAAAAATTTGTGCTCGGTATACATCATGTATTGTGCAGGACCTCATCTCGTCTATGTGCAGGCGATACCCTCGCATCGCGGTCCCTCCGCGGCGGCAGCACCAGTTGTTCGCGCCGGCGTGACCAGCGTGTACCCCTCGAGGATCAGACCCCGCAGTGTGCTGGTTGTGATTTCCGCTGTTTTGCCTGCGTGTTCCTGCTGCTGCTGCTGCGTGAGTGTGTGACTCTCTACCATGGCCAATTCGCAGTACGAGTACGTGAAGGCGTTCGAGCGCGAGTCGTACCTCCTTCCTGACACCTACATCGTGGTGCGGGTCGACGGCAAGGGCTTCCACCGTTTCTCGGCGCATTACGGCTTTGCCAAGCCCAACGACGCCGGCGCGCTCACGGTGATGAATGCCGCTGCCGGCGCCGTCTTCCGCCAGTTCCCCGACGTGCTCATGGCCTACGGTGACTCCGACGAGTACCTGTTCCTCTTGAAGCGCCAGTGCACGTTGTACGAGCGGCGCGAGATGAAGCTCGTGCTGTACTTTAGCTCCTGCTTCACCACCTACTACCACTACTACTGGGCCCAGACCTTCCCCGACAAGCCTCTCCAGCACAGCCTCTTGCCCATGTTCGACGCCCGCGCCGTGTGCTACCCCACGCTCAAGCACGTGCGAGACTACTTTAGCTGGCGCCAGGTGGACTGCCACATCAATAACTTGTACAACACCACCTTCTGGGCCCTCGTGCAGCAGGGGAACCTCTCTCCGCACGACGCCGAGGCCCGGCTAGCGGGGACCGTGTCCAGCGACAAGCATGAGATCTTGTTCAAGGAGTTTGGCATCAATTACAACAACGAGCCCGAGATGTACAAAAAGGGCACCGTGATTTCACGCCAATTTGCCTCACCGGTCGATGCCGACCATCAGCCCAGCAAGAAGCAGCTCCTGAAGGCCCAAATCGTGGTGGAGCATGTGGACATCATACGAGACCCGTTTTGGGCAGACAGGATCTGGTAGCCTCTATCACTGAGCCGCTAGTGTACGCTTCCTGCGGCTGCCTCTACGTATTCGCATCGGCCATTATTGCCTAGATAATATCCGCATAATAAACTCACTACACAATGCGCCGCTATTAAACAAGCAAGCCAAGCAGCCGCCCCGCAGCCGCCCCGCAGGGCCAACATCTCGTCGAAACACGCGTCCCAATGTAGCACGCAAATGTTGCGTTGCTTGCTGCGGCGGCGGCGAAACAATAGCGTCCTCTCCGGACGTCACAGCGCCCAACTTTTCTACGCTAGTCACAAAAACAGTAAATAAATTATCTATAAGTTTAACCGGCCTACACGGTAGGCCCTAATGAGGGGGGATGAAAAGGATGATGAGTAATAATACAACAATGAAACATAAGATCGCCTCAATCGCAATGATGATTCGATCAAATGTGGATTTCGTCGCTCAATGAATGGAAAGCGGACCCGATGGAGTTGAGGGACGAACTGGAGTCGTTCAAGGAAGGATTGTAAAAGCAGTAGTTATTCAAAAGCGAGCTGTAGGAGGCCTGGTCCTTGGCGTTTTTGCCTTGGTGGAAGCTCTCGGGGTTGAACTTGACGGGACTGACCTCGCTTCTGGCAAACAGAAACTTGAATTCCTTCTCCTCCTCAGGGGAAGAAACCAACGAGGTTTTTTCGGGTGAAGTCGCCTTCACGGTAGTGGGGTTGCTGCCTGCAGCGCCTTCAGGTTTGAAGAAACAGTAGTTCTCAATGAAAGAATTGTACGAAGATGAACCCTTGTCCGAAACGGGCGCCTTCGTCACTGGTAATGCGAGAGGCTCGAACTTTCTTTTGGGGGGCTCCTGGGGAGCAGTGGCCACGTTGCTGGACAACTTGGACTTGTTCTTGTCGCTGTTCTTTTTAGAGTAACGCAACTTGATGTTCGTCACGTCGTTGTTGGAGTACGATCTGTTCATAGTGGGTCTGCTGAACTGGCTGGACAAGTTGTACCGGTTGGCAAACTGGTTTGCCGCCTTCGGCTTCAAGTCCGTCTTCAGGAGCTGGTTCAACTTGGTCACCAACTCGTCGAACATCAATGAGTCATCGTCCTCGGTCTCAAACTTGTACTTGGGAACAGAAGCCCCAGACACAACCGAGTTGTGGCGCTTGGAAGCAACGCTTTGCAACTTGACGTGGTAGTTTTTATTGTTGTTGTTGTCCCAAAACAGTTGGCCATCAACCAGGTAGTTGAGAACAAACTCCATGTTGAGGAAGTTGGAATAGTTATGCAAGGGGACGACAAATTTGAACTGGTCAAACTGAATGTTGGGGAAGCTCTGGATGAAGTCGAACTTATGCAAGGTAAGGTTGGAGGTCCAGTTGTTGAACGTCATCTTGATGGAGAAGCTTTTGGCAAAGGCCAAGTTCTTGGCCATAACAAGGCCAACCAACGATTGCTTGTCGTTGCCCACAGCCACAGACTGCAAGTAAAAGACCTTCAGGGTCGACTGCTTGTCGAAAATGTTGATGAAGCGGGGCAAGTCGTCCTGGACAATGGTGTACTCTGTGGGAGCAGCACCATCGGAGTCATTGTCGGAGTTGGACTCGTCGTCGTAAAAGTCAAATGCAGAAAGGGTAGGCGAGCGCATAGGCGATCCGCTGGGCGAGTTGCGCTGCGACACCGCCGATGGCAGCTCGGCACCGTTAAAGTGCTTGATGTCGAGCAACCGCGTGGCAAACAGCACTGACTTTTTGGGCAGGCCGAGGTTCAGGTAAGACTTCAGACGCAGGTGGCCAAGCATCAGCTGGAGCTTGAGCAGCAGCTTCACCACATCGCCGCTCTTTTTGCGAAGGAGCGGCGGAGGAACCGGAGCGGCGGTCTTGTCGTCCAGCGACGAGGGGAGTATGAGGTCGGGCACCAGCACCGACACAGGGAGGTTCTGAACGGTGAGGGTGGACATGGGGTCGTTTGTGGAGTGTGGCGTCGGTCTTTTTCGATCTGTGATTTTGGAAGGGGAGGAAGATTCCCGAGCCTGCTGGCGACGATGGAGTATTATATACACGGGCCCGGCGGCGATAAATAGGATAATAAATAAGGGGTCGAGAGGTCTCCAGCCAGCTAGAGATGAAAAAATCTCCGGCAGGGTGGGCAGGAGGACCGTATATATATGAGTGCAATATGCGTCGTTGGGCGATATACAGTAGCACTGGGTGTATAATAATCCTAGACGTACATGTATCTGAAGAAAGAGCAAAAAATAATTTGTCAGACAATACCACAGCAAATATGGCGGCAGTCGCACTCTATTATACCATGCATTCGGCCTGCACACGGAGTCGGAATGAGTGCGTACTCCGCCCATCGAAGGAAAAAACTTTGCCAGGCGGCACGCGCGGGCAGCGCAAGGGGGGGCGATCAATTTTGGTCTACTCTTCGCGAAAGCTGGGTTAGTTGTCGCAGAGGGGTGGGCTCGCTGCGTGGCGCGTGCTGACGATTTTGGCCGTGTGGCTCCTGGCTGGCAGCGATCGTGGCCATGGAAACCCAGGTCAAGTCGCGGGGGTAAGGATGTCCCTTGCAGTCAGACCCCCAACAAATTTTCTCTCCGCATACAGATAATGTGGCAGGATTGCAGGGTGCTCGAACACTGGTGCGGCTGCGGCCTGAGGCAAATTCTGCGGCACCGCTGTAACACTGTGCAACCTCGTGGAGTCGCGTCTGCGGCGGACTAACGGCACCCACTGCGCCCGGCACTGGGCGCTGGGGAACTGTAGCTTGGTCTAAAAGTAGTGCTGGCCGCGATTTGCCAGCGGAAGCATCGGCGCCAATATTGGTGCCGATGCATATCTCGCTACCGTCTAATGCGCTCAAATCTCGCTGCACCCTCCCACTCTTGGCCTCTAGAAAAAATATCCCCGACTGGGTGTCGCTAGCCTGCGTACGCGCACTACTTGCATCTTGCGCTCGTGTAACACCGAACGCGGCAGGTTGAGCTGCAAGTAATAACTAATACGCCACTGTGTCTCCTACCGGGCTTATTCCGGCCTAGGCCGCTAACAGCAACCATGCCGCGGTTGTCCTCACAGCCCCATACAGCAACAACCACTGGTGAAACGCACAACGAGAGGTGCGGTGGATCTCAGGTACCAGTTCATAACCAGCGTACCCCACTTCGCACCCCACCTGTCCCGCCTTCGCCGGTAGCGGCACTCCTCATCGCGGCGCGTCGCGGACCCTCGCCTTGATTATGTAAGCTATCGGCGCCAATATCGGCCCTGATAAGAAATCGCGAGCCCTGCGAGTTATCATTATGCCACAGCAACGGAAGCCAGCGCTAAGGTGGGGCCACGCTGTGGTTCCACATGGGTATTTTAGGCATCGCCTGCCAATGAGCCTCGTCTTTCCGCCTTCGGACTTGCACTATTTTCGCATATTAACACGTCATATCCTAACACCGTCCCAATGCGGGAAAATCTAGCTTGCCCGTATAGTGGCGTCAAACCAGCTCCTGGCCGCCATTATTGCGCTGGAAGTAATATGCCTTCCTGAGAATGGCGCACGTCTCCCGAAAGTGACGTACCCCAGACCTCCCCCACACGGTTGTTGGATTATGACGCAGATGCCCTCCTTCCGATCCCTGCTGTATGCATTCCGACACCAATTCTGATGCAGTGTCAAATCTCGTATATTTTCCTAACCTGGAAAAGCTGTACTGCAGCCTAAGCCCTCAACAATCTTCTCTGCGTTTTACATGCACTACGGCTGCACCTATGCTGGGTTCCGATTACTGTTCAAACTATACATTCTTAGTGGCATCCTCCTTCAACGTCACGATGCGGTTCAACACAATGCCATCAGCAGTCAGATCCTTATCGACACAGAAGTAGCCCACTCTTAAGGCCTGGAAACGCACTGTCTCGGGTCCCTTCTTCTCTTCGATGTTGAACTTGCTGCTCTCGTTCGGGATGTTCAATGGCGAGTGCTCTTCCACCTCGTGAAACGGCCTCTCAATGAGCGCGCCCTTCACAACCTCTTCGCTGTGCTCCTGGAGGTCAGCTAAGTAACCCTCGGGGTGCGCACTAGGGTTCTCGCTCTTGAATAATTGGTTGTAGACTCTGACTTCCTTGACAGGGACTGCATCCTTGTCGGATACCCATTGAATGTAAGTCTTGGGCTTCTTGGTGCTGTCGATGTCGTAATTGGCATGAATACGTATCACTTTACCGGCGTCATTGCGCTCGACATTGTTGACACTGATGTTGTGAGGCACCTTCATTAAGCCAACTGGTTGGCCAGGAGCCAACCTGAAGTACTCCTTTGAAGATTCGTCTCTGTAATCATCTCTGTCAATGTATACTTTCCTGGTGAGCGTCAAGTTGCGATCCTTCAACTTGAAATTTGAGGATCCAGGCTTGTATGGAATCTCAATGGTTTCCGCGTAGTCTTCAGGAAGGTTGTCGATGACAACCTCGATAGGGTCTAAGATCATCATCAATCTAGGGGTCGTCGAATCCAAGTATGCACGGACTGCACTCTCAAAACGCTTGATTTGAATGTTGGTGGTGGACGTGGTGACACCCAAAGTGTTGATAAAAGACAAGATAGCACCAGGAGGTACACCTCTCCTGCGAATGGCTTCCAATGTGTACAATCTCGGGTCGTCCCACCCTCTCACGACGCCACTAGTGACTAACTTGGCGATCTTTCTCTTTGACAACACGGTTCCTGTCAAGTTCAACCTTCCGTACTCCCTTTGGGCTGGTCTGTAAACATGCAAAGCGTCACACAACCACTCATACGACTCACGGGACAAGTAGAACTCGGTGGTACACAAAGAGTGTGATATGTTCTCGAAAGAATCCACCAAACAGTGCGTAAAGTCGTATGTTGGGTAAATCTTCCACTTATCGCCGGTTCTGTGGTGAGGGGTATTAAGTACTCTGTAGGCGACCAAGTCCCACATTTGCGGCGAAGGGGACTTCAAGTCTTGCTTCATTCTCAACGTGGCCTCGCCAACACCGTACTTGCCGTCACGCATGTTGCGAAATTCGGCCAAGCTTTCCTCAATGGGTCTGTCTCTATGTTTGCATGCAAATCTCTCTCCACCGAGGGTGCCGTCAGCCTTCAACCCTCTCTGCAACTTGACTTCCTCACCAGTACAGTGGCAAACATAGCCTCTGTCGATGGTGATCAACTTCTCGGCCAAGTCATAAAGCTCCTGGAAGTAGTCGGAGGAGTAGGTGATTTTCCAAGGCTTGAAGCCCAACCAGCTAATAATATTCTCGATGGACTTGAAGTAGACCTCTTCTTCGGCTTCGGGGTTGGTATCATCAAATCGCAAGTAGCACTTGCCCTTGTGGTACTGAGCATAGCCAAAGTTGACCATGATAGCCTTGGAGTGTCCAATGTGCAAGAATCCATTGGGCTCGGGGGGAAAACGCGTAAACACCTGGCCCTTGGTGAAAGCCAAGTGCTCCTTCATCAATTCGGGATACGCTTGCGGGTTTTCGCCCGGCTTGTGTAACTCGCCAAGGAATCCCTCAGTGAACATAGAACGTTCCTTCTCCGGTTCAGCAGCGGTGGTGGTGGCCCTCACATTGGCCGCCTTCTTTGGCTTCTTCTCCTTCTTGATCACGTCGCGCTCATCCTTGGGTCCAATCATCGCCAACACAAGTTCGTCTATGATAGGCTTGAACAGAGCCGGTGGGGCCCACTTCAAGTCAGAAATCTTCTTCACATCACCCAACAAGGATGGCACCATGGCGTAACGCCGGGTCTCGAGCTCGGCCTTCTTGCTCTCCAAAAAGCTCTTGATGTGCTCCTTTACTTCGGCATCAGTCAAGTTGACCCCAACACCGGAGCTTTGCTCCATGTCTTTGTTGTTGGCGGTGTCAGGGTTGCCCTTGACGTACTTGAACGCTTCGGTAACCTGCAAGTTCGTCTTCAAGCGGCCGTCCAAAATGGCGCTCGACACGAGCAGGCGGTGTGGGACTTCCACGCCCTTGCTCTCAACGGCCAAGGCATGCAACAACGCCAACTTCTTCTCGTCCTCAGAGGTGGTGATGCCGGCGTCAGCGATGATCTCCTCGAGCGACTTGCTGACCTTCTTATTTCTCACGATCTCAAGGCCCTTCTTCTCTCCGAACCCTATGCGGCTGAAAAGCGCTGCCAATTCTTCGTCGGAAGCCATTGTGGTTCAAACAGTTATGAAAGAAAGAGGTGCTCCCGCACCGTTATCTGACTCGAAAATTTTGTGTCGTGCGCGACCCGTTTTTTGCAGCCGTTCAGTCACCGCTGAGTCTACCATCAAGTCATGCCTGTCTTGTTGTGTATGTCTATTTACAGTGCTAGTAGCCCAAAAAGCTGAAAAGGACATCCTTGAAATGCGTGGGGTTGTCGAGGTACAAGTGGTGTCCCGCGTTGCTGATGTAGGAGAAGGAGGCCAAGTCCTTCTGGTGGGAGTCCTTGGACAATGCATTGATCTCCTTGGCCATTTCCTTGCCGGCAGCGTCGTTCATCCAGTCCTGGTCACCGTACAACCACAATGTGGGCAAGTTTTGCTGGACAAACTTGGGCGGGCATCGATCGAGCAACGGCAACCGGGCCACCACGCCGAGCGCCAAGATGCGGGTGAGCGCGTACTCGCCCGAGCCTTTGCCGTTGAACACGCGCGTGATGTAGTCGTGTAAGTAGCCAAAGTGCTTGGGGTTCTGGTGGTACAAGTAGGCGAACCGACGGCGGGTCCATTGGGAGATCCACCTCGAGCGTACGAGTCCAGCGTTGCGCACAACCACAAACGGGGACGCGTGGTGCTTCCACATATAGCGGAAAATCCTGCTCGACTCGGTCCGCTCAAGCCAGCGGTCGTGCCCCTCGGTGTACTTGTAGTTCGGGTCAACGATGAGGTCCTGGTCGTCGGTCCATTCGCGGGCCGCATTGAGGCTCGGGCTTTGATTGTTTTCCTTGGCCTGCTCGGCGGCTGACACCTGACCCGCGGGGTTGGGCATGAACCGGAGAAGCGAGCTCTGGTTGCGCTCCACTCCAACAGGACTGAGAAGGACAAGCTTGTTGATGATGGACTGGGTGTTGTACTTCAAAGCGTATGCGCACGAGAGATAGCCGCCAAAGGAGTGGCCAATCAAGGTGAATTTCTCGATCTTGCGCTCAATGCGCCACTTCTCGAGCTTGTCGATAAACCAGTCCTCGTTGGCGTAGATGTCCGCCTTGGTCTCGGCACCAAGACGAGGGTACGGCGGACGCGAGGAGAGTCCAAAGCCTGGCAAGTCAATGGCGTGGAGCCGCACGCCTGGGATCAGCGAGAGGGCGTCGAAGTTCTCGATGAAGAGTCCAAGCAGCGCCGCGTACCCATGCACGAGCACAATGTCGCGCACGCCATCGTTTTTCTCCGTGGGCTTCTCGGTGTTCTCGATGTAGAACTCGTGCACGTAATTCTTGTCGCCAATCGGGGTGTTGATGATTTTGGCGACGCGCTTGCCGTCGCTGTCGGGGTAGAAGGGAAGAATCAGAAGAAACTTCTCCTCGACGTGCTCGTCACTGGCCACGAGCATGCGAAAGTAGTCTTTAGCCAGCTGGCCATACAGGATCACGGGCTCGGCGTCAGGGGGCTTGTTGAAGCCCTTGGACCCAGAATCAGCTTTAGAGACGGTGTCAGCGGTGGCGGCGGGCGCCGAGGCGACGGTAGTGGTGGACATGGTCTTTGTGTGATAGAGATAAGACGCAGCTGTGCCCGCACTCAGTTTGAGCAGCCGGAGATGTCTGTACGCTGAAGAAAAAATTGCCGCAAAATTGCTGTTTATAAAGTGTGGTGTGGATAATAATAGGTGGCGATGCGAAACTTTATATCTCCGCTGATAGCAGTTCCGACCCCTCGGAAGTAACAAATTCCGGGACCTCCAGTCCACAAAGGACGCGGCCTGCGCGCGCGTGAGCACTCCCTCGCTACTGTCGACCTCGGAAGCCTTTTGTCGCTTCCGGCTCGTGGAGGGCCCCCTCTTATCAGCTGGGACGGCGGTGACCGCTGCGCTTCCCTCACTCGTGTGCAGGTCCCGGAACATTTCCGCATCCGACGCCGACGACGATAATTTCGTGTGCGCACCAGGTCAGAAATCCGGCGTGCGCCAACCGTGCGACCAGAATACAGACAGTGAAAAATTTCTCTTCACGCTCACAGTATCAGCAGCAAATATGGTATGTGGAAACTGCTGTCACGGCGCCCCGGGCGCGGCCACCGCACAAGGCGTGTGCTAACATTCAGGACACTAAGACTCCCGTCACTTTAGCTAAGGTCATCAAGGTCTTGGGCAGAACCGGCTCCAGAGGTGGTGTCACCCAGGTCAGAGTCGAGTTCTTGGAGGACTCTTCCAGAACCATTGTCAGAAACGTCAAGGGCCCCGTCAGAGAGAACGACATCTTGTGCTTGATGGAGTCTGAGAGAGAGGCCAGAAGATTGCGTTAATCCGCCGCCGCCGCGCCTTTCTACGACCCACCCCCCAGTTGCGCTCTGCACGAGGGTGCGGGCGCAGCGCACACGTTAATCGCCATAATACATGGTATAGCTTGGTTGGTGTAGTATGCCCGTAGCACCGGCGGCCGCCAGAAGTGCGTCACGTGATGTGCTCAAGCATGAGGGCCTCAGCCCTAGCGCGGTTTTGTGTAACCGCGAGGTGTATACAAAATTTTTCACTCTGCGCCTGCAACGCTCATCGTCGCCATGGCTCAGCGTGTGACTTTCAGAAGAAGAAACCCTTACAACACCAGATCTAACAAGATCGCGGTCGTCAAGACCCCTGGCAACAGGTTGGTCGCCCACCACTTGAAGAAGCAGGCGTCCAGGGTCAAGTGCGGTGACTGTGGCACTGCCCTCGCCGGTGTGGCCACCGTCAGACCCAGACAGTACGCTCAGTTGTCCAAGACCCAGAAGACAGTGCAGAGACCCTACGGTGGTTCCAGATGCGCCAACTGTGTCAAGGAGAGAATCGTGAGAGCCTTTTTGATTGAGGAGCAGAAGATTGTCAAGAGAGTCTTGAAGGAGCAGCAGGAGAAGGAGAAGAAGGCTGCTTCTGGCAAGAAATCCAAGAAGAACTAACTTTACGAGACTTATGACAGCAGTACCATCGCATAATACAGGTATAATTCCCATCACTTTATTGTTTGTAGAGGGCTACGTGCGCCGCGCTCGTCACTATGTTACATTGTTTCTGCCACTAGATCACGATATCGATGTCGATGTCGATGTCGCGGATCATCTTGTCCAAGTTGCCCAACACGCGGTACTTGGAGCTGGCGATCTTGTTCTCCTGCTCGTTTTTCTCCGCGATCAAGTTACTGTAGTTGGACTTGGCGTCGTTGACAGCCCGCTCGTTCTCCTGGTTCACCATGTCCTGGTAGAACATCCGCGTCACCGTCTTGAGCCGCGAGAACGGGTCGCCCGCCGACGTGGGCTCGTTCTTGCGTGTGTTCAACGACGTGATCTCGGCGCGGCGAATGTTGGTCAGGTTCAACTTGCGGTTCCGCTCATTGACGCGCAGCATAGTGTTGAGCGACTCCGAGTTGTTGTGCTTGCTGGTGGAGGAGATCAACATGTTGTCGATTTCCTTCACCTCCTTGAGAAGCTTGGCCGCACGGGCGCTGTCGCCCTGCTGGCGAGCAATCTTCACCTCGTCCATGAGCTTGGCCTTCTGGAACACGGCGTCGTATCCGTTCATCACCTTGCCCGCGCGCTGCTTTTTGGCCACCATCTCGTTGATGTCCTTGTCGGTCAAGGAGCGGTTGATGAGGCCGTCGAGCTGCGCCGCCTTGTCGTTGACGTCGTCGACATAGTCAATGTCCTCGTCTGTCTTTTCCAACTCGCGCACATAGCGGTCAAACTCCTCGGCGGCGATGGGAGAGTCGGAGAAGACACTGATGGGGAAGTCTTTGGTCTGGCTGCGGTTCTGCGACACCGTCAAGTAGACGTCGGTGCGCTGGCCGTTGGGCAAGGCGTAGCCCTTGTCCGGCACCGTCTGCACGTCGGCGATCTTCACCATGCGGTACATGGGCTGGCGGGATCTCTTGTCGGTGCCGAGGTTGATGCGGGCGTAGCAGTCGATGACCACGTTGCTAAAGTCGGAGTAGAGCAAGTACTTGGCCAACATGGAGCGGCCCACGCGCACGCGGTTGACGTCGTCCAAGCGCGCGCGCTCGAGCGACCGCTTGGCCGCCGGACGCAGGCCCCACACCACCTCGTCCTTGCCGTACTCGTCCTCGTCGTCCTCCTCCTCCTCCTCCTCGTCTTCCTCCTCCTCGTCCTCCTCCACAGAGTAGTCGTCCTCCTGGCGGCGATCGCGGCGCGACTTGCGCTCGCGCTGCTTGCGCAACTCGCTCAACTTGTCGTCCTTGGTGGTGCTCTTGGCCTTGGCGCGCGTGCTCGCCCGTGTCGGCGCCGCCTGTTGCTGCTTCATCCGCTGCTGGAGATACAACCGCTCGTTGTAGCGCTCCATCTCCTGCAGACGCTCAAAGAGGATCTCCTCGCGCTCCACCTCGTCCATGTCCAATAACTGCTCGCGGTCCTCCTCGTTCTTGTACTTGCCCTCCAACGGGTAGGGGTTGGTGAGCGCCGGCTCCTCGGCGGGCTCAGCGGCCTCGGCCGGTTCGTAGCCGTCGTCGTCGGCCTCCTCAGGCTCGTCCGCGGCCCCGTCGTCCTCGTCCTCGTCGGCACCAAAGTCCAGGTCCTGGTCGACGCGCCGCTTCTTGCGCGCGCCCGCAGCGCCCTTGGTGCGCTTCAACGGCACGTCGGAGTCGTCCAGGGCATCGTCGCTGCCGGCGCCGGCAAGCGCCAACAAGTCGTCTTCCAAGTCAGACATGGCATCTTGTGTGCGCCCGCGAGCGCAGTATAGATGGTGGTGCGCGCACGACCATTTTGCAGCCGCGAGGCTGGTCCCGGGCCCGTTCTTTGGCGGCCAGTGTGGCTCGCGCCAAGGATGCTGTCGGGCGAATGATTTGCAAGCCGCTTCGCTCGACTATGACTGGATGCGATGTCCCTCTACTGTTGTTCTCTAATCTCTATTAGGTCAAAGCCTTGCTGTGACAGTCTTTATCCTCCTAAGCCTCCTCCTCTTAGACTAGTAGCTACATGCGTAGAGTGCAGAGACGAGAAATCGTTCACCGTAAGTTGTTATCATTATTCATAAATGCGCGGTATGTACAAGTGTGCGCTACAATTGGAGCTGGTTGAGGAAAACGCGCAACTCGCGGCGCTCCTGCTCCTTGTCGAAAGGTTCGGCCGCGCCTAGGCTGAAGGAGCGGATCAGCAGCAGCAGCAGGATGGCGTCGGACTCCTCCCACGCCACCAGCGTGCCGGTAAAGTTGCGGTAGCTCAGCGGGTTGTACCAGAGGTACTGGTCGAGTGCGGGTGTGGCGTGGAAGCACGGCGTGGCCTGCTCGTCCGCGGCGGTGGGGAGCGACAACGGCGACGGCACACGCAGCGGGGTGGTGCTGCGGGGTGTGGTCGGGCTGCCGGCGGAGGCGGCCGAGCGCGGGCTTGCCGGCGACAGGTTGGCGTCGCTGCCGAGCACGGGCAAGCTGCTGCGGCTCAGGTGGCCGGTAGCGTGGGGGTCCGCAGTGCGGACACCGTCGTCTGAAGACGACGACCGCAGACGCCGAAAGCGGAGCAGGAGGCGGCGGAATAAGGGCCGCTTGCGATGCACCTCAACCTCGGACGGCAGGTCGAACGCCACCTGGCCCTCTGGGCCATAGTAGTAATGCTGCTGGATGGTTTCGTCGTATTGTAGCTGCGGCTTCATTCTGCTGTATGTGTATGCGGATGCGTGGTGCCCACAAAGGGTGGAGGAGCGTGGGGGCAGTCTATGGTGGGGGGACCGCGCAAGTGGTGCTGCTGGGGTTGCAACCGGCAGCGGCAGTGGGAAGGTTCAATACGGCGGTTAAGCTGCGGTAATCTGATTGGCCGCGTATAGCTATCTCAGTCAAGATAGACGTGATAAAGGTGCCACGATACGGCTACGGAGACGGCTACAGTGCTTATTTATAACCCTGCCGACCTGGTTGTATTTTTTTTTTTGGGGTGTTAGTAATTGTGAGCCCCGCGTCGCTTGCCTACTCCAGGTTATTCCCGGGTCCGGTACCCAGTTCCATCCGGAAGCCATCAAGGCTTTTACGGTGCATGACACAAGGCACATGCTTCTAGATAGGGGCGCGCTACGTGTCATGGGGCAGGGCCCCTCGGTGCTCCGAGAGGCTTCCGGGAGCACCGTTTGGTGGTTCAAAGTGCAAAAGAGGGCCCGCCACCGGCCGAGAGTCATGGGCCCGTTTATCTCCGTGCCGGGCCCGGCGCGGAAGAACCGTTTTCTGCGGCGCTTATAAATCGGGTCCTGCACAGTCCCCCATTACGGATCCCATAGAACATTCTCAGCCCTGTTTCATGGCGATTGACCAAAAACGGCAACTCGCTGAGTAACCACTGACGCCACCGTCAAAGCCGACGGCCGCCCCCGCCACGTCCCGGGCACCCCTGGCGCCGGCTCTACGTCACGTGTGCCCTCTATCACGTGGAAGTTACCCCGATGGCGCTTAGGTAATCGGGAACTCGTGTTATGTAATCGGCAGGCTTTGGGCGGCGCACGTCGCTTGATCCCCTTCACCGCTGCGCTGGCCTAACCTTGTTTCCATCGTCAATATGGTTTCCCAGGAATTCACCGAAAAGGTATGTGGCCCAGCGTGGCAGTCCCTTCTGTGCCCAGTGCACGCTGCCGCCGCCCTCAATGGCTACTAACCGCAGGCCGACGCCGTCCAGAACCTCACGCAGCGCCCCAACAACGACGAGTTGTTGCAGCTCTACGGCTTGTACAAGCAGGCTACTGTTGGCGACAACACCACCACTAAGCCTGGTGTCATGGACTTCAAGGGCAAGTACAAGTGGCAGGCGTGGGAGGACCTCAAGGGCACCTCCCAGGAAGACGCCGAGAAGCAGTACATTGCTTTGGCCGACGAGTTGATCGCCAAGTACAACTAAATACAGGTTCAACTTTGCTCGACTGTGTAGATGGTGCTGCCGGTGGCTGCGGCAGCGGGTGGCTGCTGGGGGAGTCGCTTGGCGGCACCACATCCTCCGTTGGTGGGCTTAATTGCGGGGTGAAACGCCTGCACTACAGTGGGACACCCGGGGCCCAAAGGCTAATCTTATTGAGATTCTAGTTGCTGGATTCCAATTGCTTGCTGAATGGTGAAAGTATCATCTTCAGTAGGAAGAGGCAGATGCCCGCACTCACTCGGTGCGCTGCTTCTGAGTGAGCAAGCGCGTCACCCGCACAAACGACTCCACCATCATGAACCCGGGGATGATAAAGTACGGCAAGTAGAGGCCAAGCAAGTTGTACATCTCCTTCGTGGACAATCCGTGGGCCTCGTAGTCGTGGTGCACGTGCAAGAGACACACCATGGTGGTGAACCAGGCATTGAAGCCGTACAACATCAATGCCGGCAACACGCGCACGTTCTCGCGCCGCAACAAGTACGCAGCGCCAAAGAAGAAGGGCAACTGCGCCACCACCTCGAACATGCCAAAGATGCGCAACCAGTAGGGCAACTCGGCGAGGAGGAAGTCCTTGTTCTGGGCAAGGTGGAAGTCCAATGCCGCCTGCTGGATCCAGAACCGGCGGTGCGGTGGCACCACCATGCACAGGTCCACAATCACGGTGATTGGGATGTGGAGCACGAAGTACCAGTAGTAGAAGCGATCGATGCCCCGCATTCTAGCGATGAGGTCCGGATAAGAGAGGCGCCATCGCACCCGCCTAACGGGATCTGGGCTACGCACACCAGCTCCACCTTAAACCTCCATCACCGATACCCCATATTGCAGAGGGAGCTACGGCAAAGATGTGGTGTCAATTACTACGTTCCAAATCAGTTGCTGAGTCGGTGTTTAAATACTTCAGGTGAAGCCGGTGCTTGAATCTTTGCTGCGCTCGGCTTCGGAGTTGCAAAATCTCAACTTGTCCCCACATGTCAAACAGTTGCAAAATACAGAAAATGTAGGATGGCAGGAATTGCTCCCACAGAGAACACTGGCAATCGATAGAACCCTCTCGGCGCCGTTCGAAAGCTTTTCATCCATTTTCAGCCCGTGGTCCACCAGCCCAACCCCACAAAAAGTCCGACATATAGCAGCTCATCGCCTTCTTTCACCACCATGCTCAACCTCCTCAAGCGGATAGCCCTGCGCCGGGCCACTGTGGCGCCGAAGCGGGCCAAGCACGATGACACCCGCACGGCGGTGCAGCAAATCATCCGCAAGCGCAAGGTGTGGCGCCCATTGGTGTGGGTGGACTGCGAGATGACCGGCTTGGACATCACCAACGATCACATCATCGAGATCTGCTGCATCATTACCGACGGAAACCTAAACATTGTTGACGACAAGGGATATGAGTCCACGGTGCACTATCCCCGTGCCACTATGGATGCCATGGGCGAGTGGTGTGTCGAGCACCACGGTAAGCTGGGCTTGACCGCCAAGGTGCTCGCCAACCCGGACCGCACGCTCGACGTGGTCCAGCGCGAACTTCTTGCCTACATCCAGCAGTACGTGGATCCCAAGCGCGGCATCATGGCGGGCAACTCCATCCACATGGACAAGTTCTTCATGATGCGCGAGTTCCCGCAGGTCATCGACTACCTCCACTACCGGCTCGTCGATGTATCATCGGTGATGGAGATTGGCCAGAGACACAATCCTCGCTTGATGCGCTGCTTCCCCAAGAAGACGGCCGCCCACACTGCCAAGTCTGATATTCTCGAGTCCATTGCCCAGTTGCGCTGGTACCGCAAGAACTACTTGAAGAGCGAGGCAGACTCCCGCGAGGTCATCGATGCCTACGAAAGACTTGCTGCTGGCGATATTGACGTGGCGGCGCCGGGCGAAAAGGCAGTGGACAAGTCTGGTACGAAGGAAACGCAGAACGCAGCCGCTTCAGAGACAGTTACTGCTCAGTCAGAGAGTGTGGTCACGACCGCAGAGACCAGCGAAAAGACGAACAAGGTTTCCACCGAAGCTGTCACCGAAAATGTCACCGAGACCGTGGACGAGAGTGGAAATGTTACCGTGGAAGCAGAGGTTATTGTCTCGAAAAAGTGAACAGCAGATTACATTATGGCTAGGTGAGAGCAGCAAGGCACGTACTTGCGTTTGTTTTTGTAACTTTGAGAAACCCACACCGTCTCAAAGGTTTCAGCCTCAGGCAACAGAGACTTGCCTTTTCGAGCATGGTCTATGGAATGCATGTTCCACCACCACCCACAGTTCAAATGCGCTGAGTTATTGCTGCGAGCTTCTAATACCAATCGACTGAATTTGTAATACAACTGTAGACATTGTAAGGTGTATCGTAAGTTAAATACTTAGTGATGTTGCCAACGCAAGTCTACAATAGTAGCTGATTATTTTTTGCAACGGTCAATGTACCTTCGCGATATGCATGGACTGCAGATCACCCCCCTCCTTCTGCAGCATGTTGGTTTCTAAAACGTAGCATCCTGTTTTCCTGCCAGCATAAATAGCCATAGATATGTGTGTACCTCTGTACGTTATGAAACCGAAGACCGTTTTGCTCGCAGGACTGCTTACATTGCACTTTTTGGTGCTGCAAAGTGCCACCATCGAGTCAACACCTGCGGCTGGCCCCGTTGCACGAGAAGTCTCCAATGACTGCGACGATGTTTTCCCATCCTCGCCACAGCAGACAGCAACATCTACCGATGTTTGTGACGGCGCATCCCTGACATCCGTTACGTCTCTGCTGGAGGACTGCAACTTTTCGACCGTTACAATCACTAGCTCTGCCGATGATTGCCAAGAGCCGTCCTCTAGCAGTACTTCATCAGCAGCTGCATGTACCGAGTGCTTGGAATCATCTTTTGCTGCTACTCTGGGAACATCCACTTTGGAACTGTCTCGAGTCAGCTCTTGCCCTGCGGGCACCCTGCTCCTGACTGGCTATTCTTCGAAAAGCATCATTTCTTCGAACATACCACCAACCACCTCATCCGCAGCTTCATCGCTGACGGAATCCAGTTCCAAGTTGATTTCGTCAGCTGCACTGTCACCTACAATTTGGCTCTCTAGTCCAGGCTCCAGTCTATTTGTTCTGCCCTCAAGTCAGCTGTCCAGTACCTTGATTATACATTCAGGCTCCTCTCTCGTGGCGACACTGGCATCTTCTGAATTTTTTTCTGCTGTCCTTCTGTCAGAGACTTCTTCAACATCACCACCAAGTACAGACAGCGTGATCATTAGTCTGTTGCGAATTCTGTCAAAATTGTCTATCTTCTCACGCCAACAATCGAGCTCATCAGTGGAGCCCACAATTAGTCTGACTAAAGAAACACATTTGCAAGTGTCTTCAACTGTTGAGGTAAAGTCGACTCAGAGGTCTACATCCATGATAATTCCCTCAGTGTCGAAACCTTCCGGTAGTGATGTGGTTTCCTCGGCTACAAAGGGTACATCCGCAGCTGATTGTGGGACCTCTACATCAGCAGAGAGATATATCTCAAGCGTGGATCAGACCAAGAAGAGTGAGTCGTCTGTATCTTTAACTAATTCCAAAGACTGTAATACCTCACGTTCGCCGCTGCCGTCGCTTACGATTGGCAGTAGTGGGTCTTCGAAAGCTCAACATGTCTCCAGTTTGAGCACTGATAGTAAAAGAACAACCACAAAGCACACGACATGCAACACCTACCTGTCAAGCGACCACAAACTCTCCAATTCAGAGGTCAGTACTTCTGAATCTTGCTCTGAGGAGATGAGGAGCACTTTTTCTGTACCTTCCGCCTCATCCACTGGCTGCAGTGAATCCACTCTCCCCAAATCCTCTATCGCTGCTTCATCTGTGACTACAAGTAGTAAATTAGTCACCACTCAACCACTGACTACGCCCTGTCATACAGAATCAGTGACGATAAAAACACGGGAGAGTGTCAGCACATCAATGTCCCTGGCCACCTCGGAAGGTTCCTTGTCCCATTCTGAATGTGTTCAAACATCTGTTCCGGGAGAGCCTGTGATGTCTCCTTCAACCTCACATACATTACTGTCTAGCGACTATTTGTACAGTATACCACTTCCTGTTTCCCTGATATTTATAAGTACAGCTCACCTGACAACCACAGGTATTTCTACTGACACCTCAACCATCACAGAGCCCTGTGAAAATTCATCTGAGACGGAGAAAACGTCAAAGAGTGCATTGACAAGCACTCTGTCGAGAAGCAAGCCCTCCACTCAATTCATTCTGAAGTCAACCGAGCGCGTCAAAACGCAATCGATCAGATCTCCTACGCCCTCAAGCATTTCCAAACAGAGTACTGATGTTCCTAAATCCAGCGCGATTCATGAAACTACCTACTCGCTCACACTGACGTCATACACAGCTCCTGCAACAAAATCCACCATATCGAGAAGCACCGGAGCGACTGAACCGCTGGCGAAAACAAGCAGTAGTACCGCATCCCAGCAAACTCCACCTGTGGCTACAATACGTACCGGAAGTACGGTCACCGAGATGAGGATCTGCACCGAAGCCAGATGCCAGCCACACTCAACGAAAAAAATTAGGACCCATCTCCAATTTACCGAGCCTTCCCTGGAGTCACATGCTTCAGAACAGGAATCTTTCCCAGCCACTCCTGAGCCAAAGACTACGGCGACGAGCATGGGTACAACTACAGAGACAATGGCTTGCACAAAAGCCGAGTGCCAGAAGCAAGCCACCGACAAGGCTGAATATCTGCCACCAGTCAAGAGCCAATCAGTGTCTCTGAGAGCTACTGAGACGATCCCCCTCAGTCCGGATATGCCTCTCCCGACAAGTGCGGCTTCAAAGACTCAAACCATCGCCATATCTACGCAGGAAACAGAGAAAGCAACAACAATGACGAGAACACAAATATGCACTGAAACTGCCTGCCATGACACGACCCAAGTCACCTTGATTAGGTCTGTCTCTACATCTCGGTCTGCAGGCGTCTTGAGCCGGCCACTGGGGTCTGGCTGTGGACCCCTGACGCTCCCTACAGCCGCGTCCACGTGTACAGCGGTGCGTTGCCGCTTGCCGCCCCCAGCGCCCATAATGACCAATGGCGGACCTCGCGTTCGCTGGAGCATGCCACCTGCGTTGCTCTACGCAGTAATCCTTATATAGCTGAATGCAAGACCCCTGCTACCCGGATGTGCAGCCACCCCTTCAACCCGGACGGCTGCAAAGTCGTGCACCGGCAAGAAAAGCATCACAACACGGAGGCGGCGCAGAGTTTTCTTTCTCATCGCCAAATAAGATTAACCATGACTGAACCCAACAAGTTGTTTGTGCGCCCCTTAGGTTTCGAGGCTACCGAGGAGCTGTTGCTGGCCCACTTCGGTGAGGTCGGCCCCGTGTCCAAAGTGCAGTTGATGCGCGGCTACGCCTTTGTCACCTTTGAGCAAGGCGAGGACGCCACCAAGGCATTGGAGACGCTCAACGGCACCGATTTCGAAGGCCAGGCGTTGCAGATCGAGATGGCCAAGGAGAACACCCGCGGCCAGTTCCGTGTCAAAGTCACCGGCCTCCCTGAGGGCACCGCTTGGCAGGACTTTAAGGACTTTGTCCGCGAGAAGACCGAGCTCACTCCCACCTTCGCCAAGGTGTTCAGAAACTACGACACCGGCGAGACCATTGGTGCGTTGGAGTTTGGCTCTGCCGAGGAGCTTGAGAAGTCCGTGCCGTTGTTGAACGAGCAGGAGTTCAACGGCTCCACCGTGACCGCCGAGGAGGACACCCTGCCGTTCGTTCCGCCGCCGCCGAGAAGAGGCGGTTTCCGTGGCGGCCGCGGCGGTGGCTTCCGTGGTGGCCGTGGTGGCTTCCGCGGTGACTTCCGCGGTGGCTACGGCGGTGGCCGTGGCGGCTACAGAGACGACTTCCGTGGCGGCCGTGGTGGCTACAGAGACGACTACGGCGGACGCGGTGGCTTCAGAGGTGACTTTAGAGGTGGCCGTGGTGGCTACAGAGACGACTTCCGTGGAGGCCGTGGTGGCCGCGGTGGTTTCCGTGGTGGCCGTGGCGGCTACGACCGGGGCAGAGAAGATGGCTACGAACGCGACTCGTACAGCCGCGACGACAACTACTCCCGTGAAGACTCCTACCAGGGAGGCGGTGGTGAGGATTCCTACCAGCGTGAAGATTCGTACACCCGTGACAGATCCCCCACCCGCTACTAAGCGATTCCAGCGACTCATGAAGATTGGAGAAGACCAGTAACCGTGGTGCTGTTTGTTTTTAACTATGTATAATGTATTAGTCCGAGGAAAACGACCGTGGAGAAGAATAGGTGGCATTACATTCTCAGGATTGTGGTCAAATTACTAGAAACAACAAAAAAAGGAGTATAAGGTATCAGTCTCACCAGCAGCAACGCCGAATGTTGTCTTGCCAGTCTCTTGCCCGGCGTACAGACGGCAGTGGACACCAACAGGCGCTGCACGCTTCAAAACGCAAGGGATCTGCATTTTTACCCCGCCGTCAAGGGCAGAGCGCACCTTAGCACGGTACCTCTGCGTGTACCATACCGTGCGCCCATTGCGGCGACGCGGCACAGTTGACCTGTGCCGATATAGAAACACTATAATGTACTACTATCGCATCGCACGTTTTGTGTTATTTTCTCACCTCGTATAGCGGCCGCCAAACCGTTTCCTCATGTCGCTCGTCTCCTACGGACCGCACGAGCTCCAGACGCTCAAGGTGTTCCGCTACGATGCAAGCGTGTCTGAGACGCTAATCTGCATCCACGGCGGCGGCTGGCGCGACCCCGTCAACACCCACGACGACTTTGCCGATTTCACGCTGGCGCTTCTCGAGCGGTGCAGCGTCAACGTATTCTCTCTCAACTACCGTCTCTCGCCCGCTGTGAAGGATCCGGTGCACTTGGTAGACGTCGCGAGCGCCATACGGTACGTGCTCGACCACTACAACGTGGGGAACGTTCTGATCATCGGCCACTCTGTTGGCTCTGCCCTCAGTCTTCAGCTCCTCAACCTCGAGGACCTGGTGCGGCTGGGTGCCAGCTTCAGTGGCAGCGAGGCTACTGTGGTGCCATTGGCAGGATTGAAGCTCAAGGCGATCTTCCTCGTCGACGGCATCTACGACGTGGCACAGCTCCTCGAAGAGTACCCCGATTACTGTGTGTTTGTCAACACGGCGTTCGTGTCCCACGAGCACTACACCCAGGCGCTCCAAGTGTCGGCAGGGCGGGCGCTCAGCGGGCTGTTGCTCACGGAGTCGACGCAGTTCCATCTCGTGCACTCGCAGCAGGACGAGCTCATCAGCACGCGCCAGAGCACGATTCTACAGGCCTACCTCGAGGGCCAGGGCCGCACTCCGCAGCAGGCGTTCCACAACTGGGGCGCGCATGAGGAGGTACGCACGCGGCGCGAGCTCGCTGCCTACGTGGCCCAGGTGTTGGCGCCGTAGCGGGCGCCGGACCGGCGCTGGGACGATTGCCGCGCGGGTCGGCCTGGCGCACGCAGGAGCGGGCGCGGGCGCGGGCGCGGTGGCAGCAGAGTCGTGCCGCGCACAACAAAAATGGTGAAAAATTTCGAGCTGGCCCTGACAACCAAACCGCTAAACATGTCCGCGCAGGTGATCAAGCTGTGGGCAGATGCCGAGGACGAGATCCCCCAGCCGGAGGTGACCACCAACCCCGATGGCACCAAGACGGTGGTGAGCTACCGCTTGAACCCCAACGGGCAGAAGGTGAAGATAACGCAAAAGATCCGCGAGGTGAAGGTCACGGAGAAGGTGCACCCGCGCATTGCCGAGCGCAAGACGTGGGCCAAGTACGGCAAGGAGACGAACATGCCGCCCGGTCCCGACACGCGGACAACACAGTTGGGTGAGAAGGTGGAGTTGAAGTTGGGCACGCTGTGGAAGGAGATCGAGAAGCAGGAGGAGGAGGACAAGGCCGAGGAGAGGCAGCAGATGGTGTCGACACAAAGAATCAAGTGCAGAACGTGTGGCGGCGACCATTTCACGTCCAAGTGTCCGTTCAAGGACACGCTTGGCGTCACCGAGAACAAGCCCGAGGACGAGGCCGGCACGCCCGAGCCCATGGATGCGGCTGGCAAGTACGTGCCGCGCCACTTGCGACGCGACGCCAACGGCAACTTGCCCACGAGGGAGATGCGCGACGACCTGACCACGTTGAAGGTGTCGCAGTTGAACACCTTTGTGGACGAGGACATGTTGAGAAACGAGTTGTTTGGCAGATACGGCCCCTTGCAGCGCGCCACCATCGTGAGAAACAGAGAGACGGGCGAGCTGAGAGGCTTTGCCTACGTGTCGTTTGCCACGGAGACCTTGGCCGAGCAGGCGTTGAACGACTTGAACGGCAAGGGTTACCACAGTTTGATCTTGCACTTGGAGTGGCCCAAGAAGAAGAAGGTCTGAGCATGATACGAGTAATATAGGATACGCAACTTCTGGCCCCCAGTAGGAGCCGGTGCCGCCCGCCCACCGCCAGGTGGACCCTGCACAAGCCGACGTCCGGTGTGTGCGCGCACCGTCGGTTCCGGCGCGCGGGCCCTGAAAAGCTGCTACTTAAACTTTTGCCGCCCACCGCAAAGGACCAGTGAGCTTTCCGCACGCCGACGTAGCCGCATTTCATTCCTCGCCACTGCGCTTTCTTTGGCACAAGTAATGTCTCCCCTGTCGCGCCACGCTGGCGACAGCTCCTTGGCCAGCACCGCGGGCAGCACCAGCAGCGGCAGCACCGGGGGCCGAGGCAGCAAGAAGGGGTTTTTGGGCAAGATTTTGGGCCGCAACCGCCAGGGGGCGGGTCACACGGACCACACGCCGGAGCTGCTGCCGTTGCTGTCGGTGAGCATCAAGTCCGCAGGCGGGGCCAGCAGCGCCCCTGGAGTGGCACGCCACGGCCTGACCCGGTCGGCCAGGGCCCCGCCCGACGTTACCGGCAGCCCCACCTTGGACTACGACGAGCTTGAGAGCGCGTACGACGGGCTCGCAAGCCCGGACCTCAGTGACAACTCGCTGGAGGCGCTGCTGCTCCTTCGCCACGGCAACGGGTCGCAGTTGTCGCTCGTGGCACTGGAGGCGTACGAGTCGCTGGTGGAGCTGGAGGTGCACCTCAAGGAGGCCATCAACTCTACCATTAAGGCACGGCCCGAGCAGCCGGCGTGGTTGGGTCTCACCCCGGAGGCGCTCATTGCTCCGCACTATGTGCGCTCGATGCGCAAGAGCAAACACAGCCCGCGTATCTTGCGGCGCATGTTTCTCGCCCAGGAATTGAACTGCCGCGCCGCTGACAACGCCGCCAACGATGCTGCGCGCGCGTCATCTTCTTCCTCGTCGTCAACGCTGCCGGCGGCGGCCGACCGTATCGGCACCGAGATCTACGTTATGCAGTTCTCCAAGGACGGCAAGTACCTCGCAGTGGCCGGCAGCGACGCCGTCATCAAGGTGTGGAAGGTCATTGCCTCGCCGTTGGGCCGCATGGAGTACAACAACGAGTGCGCCATGCTCGAGCACACGGACCAGCGCAAGGTCAAGGCTCTGGACCGCGTGTACAGCTCCGCTCCCGTGTTTTTCAACAAGCCCGTGCGCGTGCTCCGCGGCCACAAGCTGTCCATATTGTCGCTCGACTGGAGCAAAAATAACTTTCTTATCTCCGGCTCCATGGACAAGACGGTCAAGTTGTGGCACGTGGACCGCGACTCTTGCCTTGACACCTTCCGTCACGAGGACTTTGTCACTACCGTCAACTTCCACCCCACCGATGACCGTTTCTTTTTGAGCGGCTCCCTCGACAACTGCGTGCGCTTGTGGTCTGTCTTGGAGAAGTCGGTGGCCTGCGACAGACACCTTGGCAGCGACATGTTGATCACTGCATCCTCCTTTACTCCGGATGGAGAATATTGCGTCGTGGGCGGGTTCAATGGAACGCTCTTTGCCCTCGAGACCCGTGGATTACACCCGTTCAACCGGTACGAAATCAAGGACCGCCACCTATCCACAGGGTTTAACAAGCAGGGCATCAAAATCTCCTCCATTATCGCGTTTGAAAATAAGCAAGGTGTCTCCAACTCTCCCAGTGGTGACCCTCTCAGAAAGACAAACTTTTTGATCACCACCAATGACTCCAAGATTCGCCTCATCAACTCGGGGCTGAAGAAGTTGGTGACCCGGTTCAAGGGTTTTTCCAATTCAAGTTCCGCCATCGCGGCTTCCTTAAGCGAAGACCAAAAATACGTTATTTCTGGCTCCGAGGACCACTGGTGCTATGTGTGGGAAAGCAACAATTACATCATTAACAACAGATTGAAGCACGCACTCAAGGATCTTATGAAGGAAAGCAAGAGTCACATCAATGACTTGAGGTCGCGCCATAAGAGATACACAAAGCTTTTGGAGGACAACAAGATCATGAGAAAGCTTAATCTCAAGGCACTTTTGGCCGATGAACCCTATGAACATGTGTCGAATGAAAACAGCAGCCACGCCTGCTTCCATGCTCACCACTCCCCTGTGAACGCGGCTATCTTTGCCCCAGAGAGTACAAAAAAGCTTCTACTGCTTTCTGATGACATTATTTTTGACCTCAAAAAGCGAGGGAAACACTTGCCCGGAGTTGAAAAACGCGATCTGCTGGGCGAAGACGATACGCAGGTGGAGGATCTTGGTCACATCATAGTCACCACTGACAAATTTGGTCTCATAAGAGTATTCAGAACCGATTGCGCCCTGGATGTGAGGAAGTCATTATTGGACAATTGCGTTTATTCGAAGGATCTCAAGCGTGCGGGTAGCTCATTCGACTGCAGAAGAACGTCGGCAAAGGCTCTCGAGAGGCTGAGACCGAACTTGCCGAGGAGCCTTAGCCCAGGAAAGCATGAAGCAAGTGGCTCCATCCGCGATAAGTTACAAAACAAGATGAGAGGAAACACAATATCCATCGGCAGTCTTAGTGCCACCCCCTCGGATAAGAAATCTCCCCGTCCCAGAGTTATTTCATCCAGTTCATTGGTGAACATTCGTCAACATCTGAACACCATGGCTGGTAACATGTTCTCCAATGCTCATGATATCAATGTTGATGTTCATGAAGACGACACAAGAGATGCCGTACCAACGCATGAAGCTTCGAGTTATTTCGACTCAAGCGGGCATCATTACTCCAGCGAGGAATCCAGAGAGGGATCCATAACACCACATATTGCTTACGATCCAGTATCGCCTAGCCCGTTCCCCAAGGTGTCGCAGGGAGCTGATAGGACCCCACTTCCTTCAGTCCTGGCCACTTCCCATCCAGAGGATGGGAAAGCCCTCAGATTCAGGGTGTCTGATCTCGATCCACCAATGCAACCGAAGAGGAGCCCAACCGATCTTTTCAAGGAGAAGTTGAATGATTTACACGAAGAAGCGCAGAAGAACGCTTGAAGAACTACACGCTATGTTTAATGAATGCATGATCATGTTGTACCCTATCCCTATCCTATACGATTACCCTTTTATGCGGCAATATCGACTTCCAATTCCAAATCCATTTCAGATATGTTGGTAAGATTGGTTGTTTCTGTAGCATCATTCGACTCAAACACAGTAGGACCCTCGTTTGAAGGAGTGTGTTCGTTTGGTTCATGCCTCTTCTTCTGTTCTTCGTCATTTTGCACCAAGATTCGATTAAAGAGGCCACCTAGTTTTTCCACATTGAGTTTCAACCTTGTGGTGAAGTTGTCGTCAACCATGCCAGCATTTACGAGAACAAGCACCTTGAGCAAATAGACACACATATCCTTTTCATAGTCCCAGTCAACTTCTTCCTTAGGCTGTGACTCCAGTATCTGAGTCGGGGCTCCACTTTCTGGTATGTCCGAGTCTTCATCGCTATCGAAGCCACTAATGATTGGCTGAGAAGATTTCTCTTCTTCAAATGCTTGATGCACCACTTCATCCACGTCTCTTTCTAAGTCGACACTGTAAAACTTTGCAAGCCGAGCTTCCTTGTAGAGAAAGACCTCAAGGAAACACCTCTGCATTGAGGAAGGAAGCTTGTCCAACACGTATTGGCCAAGTCCGTCATTGGACTCAAAAACGTCGTCAAAGTGTTTGAATTCGTTCAAACCCTTCAACCTATCGTAGAAGACTTTGAGAGGAACTAAGAGATCGGCGAGCTTGATGGCAACAATTGATTTCAAGTCTCTCAATCTGCCAAAAAGAACTTTGGCGTTTTCGGGAGAAATCTTCGCCTCAGAGGTGTTAGTATACTCGATCAAATGTGCAAGACAAGGCTCTATAGACTCAAGAATTCTCTGCGACTGTGCGATCACGTTTTTGGTGTATGAAAATACGCTGCTCATATCCTGCTGAGCATTGTATCGATGCTCCTTGAGAGGAACGAAAACCAACTCTTCCAATTTCCATGAGTTCCAGAGTAGGAGCAAGTCGTATAAAGAACTTATGTTAGCGGCAAAGTTGCCAAAGATTTTCAACAAACTATTAGGTCTCTGGATGATCATCACCTCGAGATCTAGTTTTTGCAAAACTTGAGTGTTGATTGCCGGAATCAAGGAAGGTTGTGATGGATTAAGCTGCTCAACAAATGGCACAATATTGATGTGGTTACCAAGTTTGGCTAATTTGATCAAGTTGGGAGAAATTTCGTCTAACAATCCACACACATGCTTTTGAATCAACACACTGTCACTGGACAGGTCATAGTCGGCGTCCTCAGTTGCACATAGAATGCTTGTGGTTTGGTCAACCATGTCTTGAACGACATCTTGCGCCTTGATGCGAATTTCGCCCGTAGATATGGTATTCACCGTGTCGTCAACTCTAGCAAGGCCCGTGTTGAAATCACTAAAGAGCTTCTCAAACATGCTGTCATAAGTGTCCAACAAGGCAGTCTTAGACTGCACTGGCCATGTTTCATAAAAGGTGAGGATCTGCATTGTGATGTTATTGTACACTTCCATTTGATCCAAGCTTTGGCACACTGTGAAAATACTGTCGTAGGTGCCAGAGGCGATGAGCAAGTTCCACATTTCCAAGAATGCAGCAAACTGGGGCTCCGATTTGAGCAGTTGATTGAGTATTGGGTTCAAGTAGCGCAAAACTAGAGGCAGTGCGTTCACTGGCAAGTCGATATCGCACGGATCATCTTTGGACTTTTTGGCTGGCTTCTCTTGGTATATGAGTTTGAAGGATCCGAGTATAAGACTGAAGAGCGTGAGCTGTTCGTCGTGGCCTGCAATTTCGAGCACGGACCTGACACCGTCGTATTCAATATCCTCATAAAGGTATGACGAAGAGAAGTCAAAGAGTAAGTAGCGTATCATGAGCTCCCAGGAGCCGGCATAGGCGGGGTCTAGGTATAATTGCTCAAAGATGGCACTAAAGACCCGCGGCATGGCGGCGATGCCTTTAGGGTTTACCTCAGTGGTCTGATAGTGGTGGTAGCAGTTTAGGAAAAGATTGACAACGATTTTAACGGCGAGGCACTTTTCAAGGCTAAAGTCTTCAGAGCGATGCGAGTCCAGTTCATGCCTGGAGAGGGCAACCTGGTGGGCTTGTATCGCGGCTGTGACGTGCTCTTCGCACACCAAGGACACAAACCGGACGGCTTCGGCCTTGAGCTTCTCGTCGTTTGCGACGGACAAGCCGGAGCCGGCGTCAAAAAGAACAAGGATATTCAGCACAATCAGCAACACATCGTTGTCGTTGAGTAAGCCAATTCTCTGCAACTCACCGCACACGCTATACAAGCCATGTTTCACAGCGTAGTCGGGGTCAGTGCGAGCCATGTTGAGCATCTGGGCCTTGAACCGCAGCGAGAACAGCTGGAAGCCCGCGTTCATGGTCTGGTTGCTGGAGCGGGTATGCTTGTAGAGCCGAAGCAAGGCGCGGACCACCTCGGCGCGCACGGACGCGGCTGGGTCCGAGAGAAGCCAGCCAAAGTAGCGCAAGTGGGCGCTGCGGAGGAAGTAGTCAGGGTACAGTGTCATCCACTGGCCGAGCTCGTGCACGCAAGCCTCGCGGATGTGAGGGTCAACGTCGCGGTAGCGGTGGATAAACACCGTCTCGGTGATGTCTGCAAAGTACTCAAGCAACGTCTCGCGCTGGTTGTGGTAGGAGTCGACGGTGGCGGACACGGCGGCGATCTTGGCGGCGGCCGGCCGCTTGCGACCACGGAGCGCGGCGAGCTGGCGCTGGCTCTTGTCGAGCTGGAGCACGACGGTGGTGGCTAGGTCGCACAACTTGGACTGCACCGCGAGCACGACCAGCGTGGCCACGAAGCGCACCGGGCGCACAGCACACGCGCTCAAGGCAAAGAGCCACGTGAGCACCGCCGTCATCATAGGCAGCGCGCGCACCCCATCGTCGTCGCCGTCGTCGTCGCCGTCGTCGTGGCGCGCGCGGTACAAGCGGCCGCTGTCGTGGGCGAGGGCCACGAGCAGGTCAAAGAAGTCGCCCACGTTGCGGCGGAAGAAGCGAAGGTCGCGGTGCAGCGACGCGTAGGGGTACTCGTGGTACCGCTGCCGCTCGAGCACGGCCGCGAGCTCGGCCACGCTGTCCATGGCTGACTCGGCGGCGGCGATGTCGTGGGGCGCGAGGAGATGGAGACCGCCGCAGCAGCGGAGCACGAGGTTGGCGAGCAGCGCCACGGCGGTGCTGGCGTCGGCGTCGTACGCGTCAAGCCACTCGAGCGCGAGCTCGTGGGTGCTGGTCTCGGGATTCAGGAGCGCGGCGTAGAGCTCGTTCTCAACAAAGTCGGCGGGCGGGGCGGTGGGACGCGCCTGGCGGGCGCGTTTGCGCGGACGCGCGACCTCATCGTCGCTGTCAGAGTCCTCCGGCACGTCCAGCGGCGGCAGCTCGGGCGCGATGTCGGCGCCGGCGTAGGCAGCGGCTCTGCGCGTGCGTGTCGACCTCCGCACGGGCATGGTTGCAAACATCAACAACGCGTGCTGATGGGCCCGGCGCCGTGTGCACACCGGTCGTGCGCGGCCCTACCGCGAAAATTCAAACAGCGGCCACACGCTGCAGCCGGTCCACCGAGCAGCTTTTCATCGCCCGCCGCCCGCGCCTTTCCGCCGCTTCGTTTTCTGCTGCCGCGCGCCCGCTGCGAGTTTTACAGCGCCTACCCAGACTTTCGCGCCGCACAAACCGACCGCTCGCCATGGCCGACGTCAAGGAGGAGCCCAAGCCCGTGGACCTCGACGCCGCCAAGCGGCAGTTCCAGGAGAAGGCGCGCGCCTATCTCATCGACCAGTCGCGGCACGTGGTGATCCCGCTGTTTGCACGGTGGTTCAACATGAACAGCGTGCACAAGATCGAGAAGAACTCGTTCCCCGACTTCTTTGCCGCCAGGGCCGAGCACGCCTCCGCCTACAAGACCGCCGACATCTACCGCGACATGCGCGACTTCATGATCAACACCTACCGCATCAACCCGTTGGAGTACTTGAGTGTGACCGCGGTGCGGCGCCTGCTTGCGGGCGACGTCACCACCATCATCCGCATCCACCACTTCCTCGAGAGCTGGGGGCTCATCAACTACCAGATCGACCCCAAGACGAAGCTGTCCATCGTGGGGCCCCAGTACACGGGCCACTTCCAGGTCACCTTGGACACCCCACGCGGTTTGGTGCCGTTTGTGCCCGAGGGCGTCGAGGTGAAGGAGCCAGAGCCCACCGCGCAGCCCAAGCTGGAAGACGCCCCCTCTGCCGTCGTGCCCAAGCCCGACCAGGACAAGAACGACGCGGAGGACGACGAGGCCGACATCGCAGCCACCCTCGCGGCCACCGCGCCGGCCAAGAAACGCCTCCCCCTCAACCTTGAAATACGGCGCAACGTCTACGTCAACGATATTGGCAAGCTCGCCCGCACCCCCAACATCATCCAGTACTTTTGCAGCATATGCTCGCAGGACACCACCGAGGTGCGCTACCACAACTTGCGTGCCAAGACCTACGCCGCCTCCGCCGCCTCCGCCGCCAACAGCGCCGCGGTGCTATGCGCCAGCTGCTTCGACCAGGGCCTCTTCCCTTCGAACTTTGTCTCCTCTGACTTTGTCAAGTTGACCCGCGACCAGGCCCAGGCCCAGGCGGCGCTGGCCTGGAGCGAGCAGGAGGTGTTGTTGTTGTTGGAGGCCATCGAGATCTTTGGCACCATCGACCCCGCCCACCCGCATGCCCCGAACCTGGCGTTTGTCAACTCCAACCACCAGTGGGACAAGATCGCCGACTATGTGGGGAGCAAGTCCCGCGAGCAGTGCCTCATCAAGTTTGTGCAGTTGCCCATCGAGGACGGCTACCTCCACAAGTTGGTGGAGGGCTCCAAGGAACAAAGCGCCATCAGTAGAGAGAGCATAGTGGAGGAGATTGCCCAAAAGGTGATTGCCTCGCCTGCGGGCCGGAAGCTTGTCACGGACAACTCTCTCGAAAATGCGAACCGGGCCGCCACCGAGCAGGCGAGCCTCGTGAACCAGGTCATTGAGTTGACCTTGGAAAAGGTCAATCTCAAGCTCGCCAACTTGGAGTTGTTGGAGTCCAACTACACCAAGGCCGAGAACTCGTTGCACTTGGAGCGCAAGCAGCTCCTCATCGAGAGATGGGCCCAGTTCGACAAGATCCAGAAATTCAAGCAAGACCACGCAGACCAGCCCGAGTTGGTGCAGTTGGCCAGCGACCTCTTGACCCCGGTGACACTCACCGAGGCAAACCACGCCGCCGCCCCCAAAGACGACGCCAAGATGGAGCTTGACGAGCAGGTCAACGGCGACATGCCCAAGCCCAACGACACCGTGCCCGTGAGCGTGGCAAACCCCAAGCAGTACCAGTTCTGGTCTGGCTAGCTGTACACTAATCTTGGCCCTGGCCATGCTGTATATGTATGAAACCATAGATCGTTTGCTTATGTAATCGTCCGGCGGCCGGTTTGTGGGGTCCGCCCGGCGCCGATTTTCTTTACCGCCATGTCGCTCAAGTACATCGACAACGCCCGCAAAATCCTCTGCATCGGCCGCAATTACGCGGCCCACATCAAGGAGCTCAACAATGTTGCGCCGCAGCAGCCGTTTTTCTTCCTCAAGCCCAGCTCGTCGGTGTTGCGTCCCGGCGCCGGGCTGTTTTTGGTGCCCAAGGGCGTGGTGGTGCACCACGAAGTGGAATTGGCCTTCACTTTGAACCGCGACTTGCGCGACTTGCTGCCAGACTTCTCGCCTGAAGAGGCGTTGGAGTGCATCGAGGGCTACGCCTTGACCATCGACATGACGGCGCGCAACGTCCAGGACGAGGCGAAGAAGAAGGGCCTCCCCTGGAGCATTGGCAAGGGCTTCGACACCTTCTTACCCGTCTCGCACTTCATCCCCAAGGAGAAGATCCCCGACCCCTACAACGTGGAGTTGACGTTGTCCATCAATGGCGAGGTGAAGCAGCACGACCGCACCGACTTGATGATTTTCCCCATCCACCGCATCTTGTCGCACATGTCGGCCATCATGACTTTGGAGAAGGGCGACTTGATCTTGACGGGGACGCCCAAGGGAGTGGGCCAGGTCAACCCGGGCGACCGCGTGACAGCGTCGCTCAGTGTGGAAGGGCAGGTGTTGGAGGAGATCTCATTTGACGCTGAGCAGAAGCCGGGTCCCTACGAGTACAAGGAGGTATAGAGAACAAGGACCATCAAAGGGTGTAGAAAGAAGTGGTGGGTACATATTGCCGTGAACTGTGTCTATTGCGGGTGACGACGGGGGGCCTACTATACAAATACCCCCTCGCTCGGCGGGGAGTACTGCCGGAGGACGATCTGCGCCTCATTCATGATCCTGTGGGTGGCCGCATCCATGGAGTAGCTCTGGGCGTACACCACCTCTTTGATGCCGCTCTGGGCAATCTTGATAGAGCACGTGAGGCAGGGGCAGGTGTTGCAGTAGAGCACGCTGGCCTCGTTGCCGGCGGTGATGCGATCGCGGCCGGCCTCAAGCAAGGCGTTTTCCTCGGCGTGCAAACACAAGCAGGTGGAGAGCGCGGCGCCGCTGCCCTGGCCCTGGTTGCAGCGGGCACAGCCGCCCTCGTTGCAGTTGGTCAAGTGCCGCGGGGTGCCGTTGTATCCCGTGGCCACCACGCGGTTGCCGCGCACAATGACGCAGCCCACCCGGCGCTTCATGCAATTGGAGCGCAACGCCGCAAGATCGGCGAGCCGCATGAAGTAGCTGTCCCACGTTGGGCGGAGTCGCGAGGGGTCGAGAAGCCGGAGCTCCAGGAGCTTGACGAAGAGGTTCTTGATAGAATTGGAGGTGTTGATGACCTTGACGTGGGCCTGGTTGTTGATCTCGATCAACTTGCGCCCAAAGAGCACTTCGTCCAGTTTCTCGACAAACTCCTCGAACGCGAGCCCGCCCTGCGCCTGAAGGCGGTACCGCTGGTAACGCAACCGTACTGGGGCATCAATGCTCACGTGAAGGAAGAAGGGCCGCTTCTGGAGCACCGCGAGGGTATCGGCGTCGTCGATGGAAGGAAGAACAAAGTGCGCGCGCCAGTTCACCGTCACAAACTCGACCAAGTCCTCCAAGGTCTGGAACGCACGATACGCCTCCAACGGCGCTGCACCCGGCTCGCCGTATGGTCGCAGATCTGGGTCGTCGGTGGGTGGAGCGACAAACGACGAGTCGACGCTGGCTTCGCGCAGCGCGTCCCCAAGCGCAAGCACACGAAAGCCCTGGAACGTGAGGTAGCGCGCAACCTCGGTCTTGCCGGAGCTCGGCGTCCCCGAAATGCCCACAAGCATGTCAGCTGACTAGCTCATCGCGCCCGAGGACGCGGTCCAACGCGGGGCACGCGGGGTACCTGCATGCGCGTGCCGGGCGCTACCCCACAATTCGCACCCAGTTGCTGTGCCGGGCGCTTCTCACCAGCCAGTGCGACTAGTGTTCCCATGCGCCTTGGATTGCTTCTGCTAGCCACGGCGGCTCTCGCTGCTCACAGCGCTGGACGCTGCGCCATGTACGACAATTGCGGCAAAAAGCTGCTCTTTGGCGGCGAGCTCCCGTGCCCCTCGCTGCGGTCGCCAGCATCGCTAGACGCCGACACTGCGCTGTTACTCCAGCTGGTGTGCGGCGCCGACTTTGACCCCAGCGCTGTGTGCTGTTCGCGGCTGCAAATTGAGGCGTTGGAGAAGAACTTGAAGAAGGCGGAGCCGTTGATCGCTTCCTGTCCCGCATGCCGCCAGAACTTCTACGACTTCTTCTGCAGCTTCACCTGCCTGCCTGACCAGGACACTTTTGTCAACGTCACCGAGACGGGCACGTCCTCCAGCGGCAAAGACGTGGTCACTCGCTTGACGCAGTACGTGGATCCCGCGTACGCGGCGGCCTTTTACGACTCATGCAAGGACGTGAAGTTCTCTGCCACCAATGGGTATGCAATGGATCTTATTGGTGGTGGAGCCAAGAACTATGAGCAGTTCTTGAAGTTTCTTGGTGACGAGAAGCCACTTCTTGGCGGCTCTCCGTTCCAGATCGACTTCAAGTACAATCTTTCGCGAGCGGAGCGCACCCTGGGATTGCGTTTGCGCTCTGGCAATGCCCGTGCATGCGACGACAGTGAGTACCACTGCGCGTGCGCTGACTGCCCCTCCTCGTGCCCATCGCTTCCGCACTTTGATGATTACTCCAGCAAGTGCTCCGTCGGTATCATGCCATGCTTCTCGTTTGGAGTGCTCAGCTTGTGGTTCTGCTTCCTTATTGCTCTTGTTCTCTTCCATATCTACCAGGCGCGTTCGAAAAAGGCTGCCGATGACTTGGTGCCTTATACGTTGCTCCGTCGACCTTCCGCTGCCACCGACACGGCGCAGACCGCCGTCGTGCAAGGGCGCTTGGACCTGTTCAAATCAGCAATCGAAGCCGGCTTCAGCAGGTCTACCTTAGCGTTCGCATCATACCCGCTCACCACCGTGGCAGTCTCTGTCGCTGCGTCCTTGCTTCTTTGCATGGGATTGTATTTTGCCGACTTTGAAACAAACCCGACTAACTTGTGGGTGAGTCCCAACGAACCTCAACTCAGGAATTATCAGTTCTTTGAGGAGAACTTTGGTGAGTGGTTCAGAGTGGAGCAATTGATTGTCAGCTCCAAAAACGAAAGTGCACCTGTGCTCGACTGGGAAACCATTCAGTGGTGGTTTGAGAAAGAAAAGGAGTTGCAAGCGATGAACGTTCCTGGATCTAATGACCTTGTCAAATTAAGTGACATTTGCTTCAAACCAATTGGCGATGCGTGTGCGGTGGAGTCGTTTACTCAGTATTTCCAGGGCAACATTGACTATTTGAGTGAAAGCAACTGGAAGCGGCAATTACTTAGCTGCACCAATTCCCCCGTCAATTGTCTCCCCGCATTCCAGCAACCGCTCAAGAAGAACTTGTTGTTTGATGACGATGATGTCCTCAGCTCGAAAGCATTCGTGGTCACACTATTGGTCAACTCCGAGCTGTCAAACTTGAATCATACAGAGAAGGCCGAAGGTTATGAGGGAGCATTGAAGGATTGGGTGCTAAAAATTTCGGACGAAAACCCAAAGGTAAAGATTAGTTTCAGCACTGAGCTGTCTCTTACTGAGGAATTGAACAAGTCAACAAACACAGACATAAAGATCGTCGTTATCTCGTACTTGTTCATGTTTTTGTACTCCTCGCTAGCGCTCGGAGGAAAGATCCCCACAAAGTTCAAGCTCCTGGCTTTGGTACACACAAGATTTCTGCTTGGGTTGGGAGGTATTGTCATTATTTTATTATCCGTATTTGCGTCAGCAGGTCTCTTTTCTTTACTCGGCATCAAATCTACCTTGATCATTGCTGAGGTGATCCCCTTCTTGGTGCTTGCTGTTGGTATTGACAACATCTTTTTAATCACGCACGAGTTGAATGTTGTTACCTTGGCGTCGGCAGACGAATCAGTGCCTGTGAGGTTGGCTGCAGCAGTGGAGAAGATTGGGCCCTCCTGTCTCACCAGTTGTGTGTTGCAAGTCAGCATGTTTCTTCTTGCAACTCGAGTTGAGATGCCAGCGGTGAAGAACTTTGCCTTTTATGCTGCAGGAGCCATACTTATCAACTTTCTACTTCAAATGACTGCTTTCGTTGCCTTGCTATCTATGGATCAAAGGCGCATGGAGGAAGGGCGTCTCGACTGTTTTTCATGGATCTCCGCTCCTGTCGAGCTCGGTGGCGAACTGGAACATTTAGAGTACAATTTTTCAGGATTTTTGGAGAAATATTACTCGCCGGTTATTCTCAAAGTATCCAACAAGCGCAAAATCATCACCTTTTTTATGCTTTGGGTTGGAGCCGCATTAGCCCTACTCCCCAAAATCCAGCTTGGCCTCGACCAACGCATGGCCCTTCCTCGGGACTCGTACCTCATTGACTACTTTGATGCCATCTACAAGTACCTCAATGTGGGGCCACCAATATTCTTTGTGCTCAAGAACATGGACCTAACAAAACGGAGCAACCAACAAAAGGTGTGCGGCAAGTTTGCCACATGCGAGGAGTATTCCATTGCCAACATTCTTGAACAGGAGTACAAGAGAGCGGACAAGTCAACCATCGTGGAGCCGGCATCCAACTGGCTCGACGACTTCTTGCAGTATCTCAATCCTAACTTGGACCAGTGCTGCCGACTCAAAAAGGCGTCGAGAGAGGAGTTTTGCGCCCCAAACTCTCCCGACCGCATGTGCGTACCTTGTTATCAAGATCACGACCCTCCATACTCGAGCACGATGGAGGGGCTTCCACAAGGAGAGGACTTTATGAGGTACTTTGCCCATTGGATTCAGGAGCCTAGCGACCCCTGTCCGTTGGGAGGAAAAGCACCTTACGGTGCCAGCATTGCGTACAGCAATAGGAGCATCATCTCGAGCTACTTCCGCACCAGCCACTCGCCCTTGAGGTCGCAGGACGACTTCATTAAGGCATACAAAAACTCTCTCCGCGTGGTGAGCGAGATCAAGGAGTACCAGCCCGAGAGCGAGGTATTTGCATTTTCGCCCTTCTACGTGTTCTTTGTCCAGTACGAGACCATCAAACTGTTGGCGTTCAAGCTCCTTGCAGCTGCCGCGGTGATTATCTGGGTCATTAGCTACGCCATGCTTGGGTCGAGCCCGCTCGCGTGGGTGGTGGTTGGCACCGTGGCCTCCATTGAGCTTGGTGTGGGCGCGGCGATGGCGTTGTGGGGCATCTCGCTCAACGCGGTGAGCTTAGTCAACTTGGTCATCTGCTTGGGCTTATCGGTGGAGTTCACCATCCACATTGTCAAGCGCTACAGCTTGTACAAGGGCGGCGGCAGCAGCGACGGCGACACCCGCACTACACGGGCGCAGTACGCGCTCTGCACAGCGGGCGGCACTGTGTTTACAGGTATCATCCTCACCAAGCTCATCGGCATCGCCGTGCTTGCGTTCACGAGGCTGAAAATCTTCGAGGTGTACTACTTCCGCATGTGGCTACTGCTTGTGCTTGTGGCCACAGTTCACGTGATGGTGCTTCTCCCCGTGTTGTTGAGCTACGTACGAGTATAGCGACGGTCCGGTGCTGGTTGCAGAATTAGGCCACAGTGTGCATATACACCTGCCTGTAGCGGCAACGCGCGCCCGTTCGGGGTGCGGCAAGCCCCGTCGGGGTACGGTCACGCGCCCCGACCGTCCCCAACCGGCACAGCACTCCTGTACAGAGATGCACGTGACCTTGGCGAGAGCGTCAAAACCACGGAGTGCTCTTGTGGCAATTTTCTTTCCTCCACCGTCTCTGACATCTTGCGCTGCTCGCCCTTCTGCTGCAGAAACACTCGCTGTGCATTCTAGAGTCGCGAGGGACGTCAATTGCTGATATGTCCACCTTCACGTTCACCTGGTATGTATAGACACACACGACACCACAGCGGCGCGGCCGCGTAAGTCTTTGTCCGCCTGCACCGTTTGCGGGCAGTGCTGAACCTGCTCAGCAAGCCGCTGGCGAGAGGAGCCAGTCGCGGCGTCAATGTGCCCGTTGCCTCGAATGGGGAGCGCCTTATGACCAGTCCACTTCTGGGGAGTCAAATGGTCACGCCAGCGGCGAACCGCAACATTTGGCTCTGCTGTGTGGCTCTTGGCTGGCTACAATCGCTGCGCTGGCAAGGTGGCTGCAAAATGCGCGACTATTGGCGTCGCCGAAGTAGGACTCAGCGTCACGCCAAATGGGGCTACTCGCGTGCGGAATTGTGAGCGAGTTCCCGGCGCCTCGGCGCCCGCAACGGCGTGCCTCGGGGTGCCTACAAACTCACGGCTCGATTGCAGCGGCGTCGCTGCCACACTGCGTTGATGGCAGTGTTGTTGTGGGTTGCTCCCCGCGCGGCGAGGCTTGCGACTCTCTGCCGGACCAGTGACCCTCCCGGACCTACGCGGCGCCATTGAGACGGTGTGGTGCCCCCGCGCGTGTACACCGCGGTACTGCGCCGCTAGCGTCCCGTAACTCGCGTGCGCGCATGGCGGCAGTCGCCAGTGGCTACAATTGCACCAAAAACACTACTAACTTCAGGCCATCGGGTCCCAAGGAGGTCATCCTCACGGGAACCTTTGACAACTGGTCCAAGACCCTTTACCTTGTCAAGCAGACCGACGGTTCGTTCTCCTTGACTGTGCCCTTGCCCAAGGACACCGACCGCATCTTGTACAAGTACGTTGTTGACGGCGAGTGGCAGGTCAACACCGCCGAGCGCCTCACCAAGGATGACTCAGGCATAGAAAACAACTTGTTGGAGAGCAAGGACTTGGTCAACTCTGCCGCCATTGGCTCCGTGATTCCTGAGACCGGCGGCCTCACCGTCGTCCCGCCCCCCACTGGCGCCAATGACACCGTGAAGACCACCGTCATGCCCTCTACCCAGGGCCAGCACGCTTCCGTTGCTGGTGAGCCCGGTATCCACGTTCCCACCGACCCGGAGGCGTTGAAGGCCTTCACCGAGGTGCGTGACGTTGACCCCAAGACCTTGAACGAGCCCGAATTGTCTGCCGAGCAGAAGAAGAAGGAGAAGAAGAAGGTCAAGAGATCTCAGTACAAGGCCAAGAAGAAGAAGGCCAAGCAGGCTGCTGCTGCTGCCGTCACTGGCGGTGCTGCCGGTGGCGCTGCCGCCGGGGCCACCAAGTCGTCTTCTTCCTCCTCTTCCTCCTCATCTTCGGATGAGCAGGAGCGCGAGACCACTCCCGTTGCTGCTGCTGAGACCGCCACCACCCCCAAGATTGACGACAGCGACAAGGCTGACGCCGCTGCCTTGGCTGCTGCCTCCGCCGCCGTTGCTACCGTCCCCGCGGCCAAGAACGAGCCTGAGGTGGTGGAGCAGTTGCCTGAGCCCACAGAGAATGCGACTGGGCCCGTGCCCGCTGCTGCCGAGCCTGTTGCCGAGCCTGTTGCCGAGCCCGTGGTTGACACTCCTGTCGCGGCTGAGCCCTTGGCCGTGGAGCCTGGCTCTGCTGCTCCGGTGGCCGAGACCCCGGTTGTCCCCGCTGAGGAGTCTGTTGTCGCGGGCTCTGCCGTCCCAGCCGCCGAGCACTCTACCTTGGACCCCAAGGCCCAGACCGCTGCCGCGGACGCTACTGAGCCCGAGAAGGAAGTCGTTGCTGCTCCCGTGGACTACGAGGAGGAGATTGTCATTGCCCAGGGCGACAGCAAAGACATTGAGAGGGCCATCATTGCCAACGAGGCCGGCGACGTGACCGCGGAGGAGATCAAGCCCACCGAGAGCGAGGCCCAGAGACTCTTGGATCAGGCCAACGTGCCCCGCAAGTCAACCTCGACGTCAAAGAAGACTGCCGAGACGACCCCTGCCGCTGCCGCTGCCCCTGCCGCCGCCGCTGCCCCTGCCGCCGCCAACAAGCCGGCCACCGCCTCTGCCAGCGCCCCCGCCAAGAAAGAGAAGAAGAAGGGTGGCTTTCTCGCCAAGTTGAAGAAGATCTTCAAGTAGGCATGGATGTACAGTACTTGCGCTGGCATGACAAAGACACTTAATTTGACCATGTGGCAACGCGTGGATGTAATATACGGATGTTTGCCAGAAGCGCAGTGTAATGAGGCTGGCGCCGCTGCCGCGCCCTACAAGTACCACTCTGATTCATTATTTATGCAATACATAGCTATCATACAATTAGCGGGCCTCAAACTGGACCATTCTGCGGGTTCTGGCCTTGTAGATTACTCTGTGGCCGCACTCCTTGCACCGGATGGCGTCGCTCTTGCCCAACGAAAAGGACGTGGCGCACTGGGCGCAGTTGTACTTGACGCCCAACGACTTGTTCGTGACCTGGCCGTGAGCGGCGTGCGAGATCGAAGACGGCGCAGCGAACCCTTCTCTCTGGGGAGACGACATGGCGGTGGTGACAGGAGGGTTAGTAATGCGGTGCGATGATATATTTTTCATGCGTGCGCACACCGATGTAATGTGCAGGCCGATGCTACAGCGACGGCGGTGGGCCCGATGAGATGCCAGGCGCGGCGATGATATGAGCGGAGTCAAGGACGCCATTGCGCGACTTGCCCGCAGCGTCAAGTACGTGGACATGGTAGCATCCACGCGGGCTGTGGCGAGTGGGGGTTCCCGTGGGGGTTCCCGTGGGGGCGCGCGTGGAGGCAGCGACTGCGAGCCCCGCCACCTGCTCGTGCCCGACGACAACCTCACGCCGAGCGAGCTACTTCAGTACAAGCATGCGGCGGCTGTACATCTGAGGCAGCGGTTCCAGGACTTTTTGCGACCGCTCGAGATGCCCAACCTCAAGGCATTCGCGGACGTCCCCAAGTACGACGTGCAGCGCGCTCGCGCCGCGTGGGAGCGCAAGCAGGACCCTGCAGCAACGTACGCCGACAACCGGGCCGCTTTCCTCGACGTGCTCGGGCTACTCGAGGTGCTCACGCCCACGGAGCTCATGCGCGAGCGCACCCTGCTTGAAACAGAGAGACTTCTCCAGCGGCACGAGGAGCGGTACGCCCGGCCGCCATCGATTCCTCTGTATCATTGGGGTGAGATTCCCCCCATGCCTACCCCACTTTCCGTGGAGGAGTTTGAGAAGTGGATACACTATCTCACCCACGTCAAAATGCCGTTCCGCAACCTGCTGCTGCTCAACGGCCTTGTGGCAGATATATTATTGCATACCCACTCATTGGAGAATTCTGAATACGCCCCATACCGTTCTGTGCGTACCTACAACGACCTTATCAAGTGGTTTGGCTACGACAAGAATCAGAGCGCCTTTGCGCGCGAGCTTTTGCTCGTGATGAGTGCCGACGGCCACTCCCCCAACATGGATACCATCCACAGTCTCCTCCGCACCAGTGCGCGCCATGCGCGGGGCCGCGCCCAGACACCCCCGTACGGGGTGGTGGCCAAGCTCCTCCGGCTCGCGCGCGCACGCGGCCTTGCGGCGGACCTCAAGACATGGGAGCGCGTGTACGACGCTGTTCCTAATGTCTACCTCAAGGAAATGTTGTTGCAGCGCATAGTGCTGCTCAATCTCCCCATTCTGCGCGGCATGGTATATCGCGTGTTGGACGACTACTTGGTCGCGGCCGAGCTGGAAACTGAGGTGGTGGAATTCATCGAGAGTGAGTTGCGGCTTCCCCACTGGCGTGCGGATAGCACCATTGTGAATAAGGTGGTGCAGTTCGCAGCCTCGCGCGTGGCAGACCCGCGCACCGTACTTGCTGCCTACCGTCCCCACCTTGACGTGCACCTGGGCCGGTACGTCGCCCGCGGTGTGGGAGGCAGCCATGTGCTCTGCGCGGCGGGCCGCAGCCGGGCCATGCGCCAAACCTACTGGGACCTTCCCCACGAGCTGCGGGGTGACCCTCAAGCCTACCGTGTGATGCTTCGGCACTATGTACGGGTGCGGGATGACCAGGCGGTACGGTGCGTGATACGAGAGTTTATTGACAACCTTGGGCTCCCGCAGGACCGCACGGTTTACGTGCGTGCAGACAGCGCCCAAATTGTGGCTGAAGCCGAATGCACCAAAATAGTGAAGCGGGTGTGCGGCGAATGGCTCGTGGAATTCGCGGCGGGTTTGGGCGAGGACCTCGCAGCACTGGAGGAGGAGGTGGAGTCTTGGCGCATACATGGCAGTGCCAGCGAGCAGCCTGGGTACGTGGGCCCTGTGCACGGAGATGCCGCACAGACGGTCCACCGCCGCGCCGCGCAGCTGCGTGTGCGGACAGCGGTGCGACGGGCAGAGGCCGGGGACGGCTACGTGGAGGCGCAAATGGCGGCCCGGGGGATCAAGCCGGCACACAGTGTACAGTAGAGTATTATAGACCGAGCACGCAGGACGACGTGCATATGCAGCTATGTCCCAGTCAAGAGCAAGGTTCTGTAGCAAGCGCAGATGGAACGCGGTGCAAGCAAGATGGACACCAGCGCGTGCGCGTGTAGAGTGTGTGTCTGCAGTGTCGCTCAAACGTTTGGGGTTATAATTGGGTGCGATGCGCGAAAACCAGGCTGAAAGTGGCTGCATAACCTGCTTGTCGCGGCATGCACCTGCAGCAACCATCGGCCTCTCTGCAGACCCAGTAGAGGTGGGTCTGGGGCCCATATCCGTCAGCGACCTGTCGCCATGTCGAAAATCAGCAGCGGACTGCACCCCGCAAAGTTTCCGTATGTGGCCGTCGCTGATCCACAACCTGCTAAAAGCTGCCGCCTGAGGTTAGTGGCCTGTACATAGTCGCCGGTAGCCGCGGCGAGCAATCTTATCGTGTTATGTGCAGAGTGCCCTGCGTGTAAGGCGCTCGTCCATGCCCAGCTCTGCACCCTGTACCTATATGCCGGTGTATTTTTCACTAAATGAGAGCATTTATCGTTGGTTGTGGTGAGGGCACACCACCTTCCCGATTGGGCATGGAAAAAATGTGTCTTAATTTGATATAAATACGCAGATGAGCCTTGTAGTAGGCCGAGCACACCACTTTTCCCTACCCCCGCCAGACGAAAGCTCCAGCGCCCCCTGATTTGCACGGCGATTCCTCCACTGATACGTGCCAGGGCTTTCCCATCTCCAGCGTCCCGTCACCTGTTCTCGTGCTGACCACAATAACCCGGTTGCGTGGCGTTGCACGCTATTGTAAACACGATACCACACTGCGACCCACTGTTGGCGACCACGGCGCACGTCTCTCTCGCTTGGCCGCGATATAAATATCCTCGCATCCGCACACTGCACCCCGGGCTCTCGCTGCCACTTGCCCGCTTGTATAGTGTCTGCTGTCTGCTGCCCCCGGTGCTGCGACTTCCGGTTTGGATCCCCGTCGGAATTTGTACTGAGCCAAAGGTTCACCACCCCCGGCATTTTTTTTGCATCGCTGTCGACCGCCGCTGACGACTGCGCTTTTCTTGAGAACCTGCCGTCTGCCGCCTGGAACTCTCCCCCGGTTCTCCGTGATTGCCCGATTTGCGCCGAAACGGCTCGTACCGGTGCCACGGCCAACACACACACAGGACGCTTCCCGCCATGGTGCTCGCTCTTGTGCTCTGCATAGCAGCGGCCCAGGCGCTTTTCCTCCTGGACTGCTCGCTGGAGAACACAGGCACCTTTGCCACGTCCAGCGAGTTTATGAGCAATGGCCTCTGCCACGACACATGCCAGAATAAAGGCAATGCCATCGGCATTGTGCAGAGCAAGAGCTGCTACTGCTCCAACAGCTTGCCCGGCTCCACTGTGGACTCCTCCAAGTGCCTGACCCCATGCCCGGGCTTTGGGCAGGAGCAGTGCGCCAGCCTGGGCTTTTTCGGCTACATCATCATCGACCAGTCCAAAGTGCAGCTGGCCAGCCCATCCAGCGCTGCCACAAGCACCGCTGGAACGGGCTCCTCGCAGCCCCAGTCGCTGTCCAGCTCCAGCAGCCTGAGCGCCAACACCAACACCAACACCGGCTCAGGCTCGTCTTCGCACGGCACAGACTCGAGCTCGTCCCATGGCTCGGATACAAGCTCGTCTGACTCCAGCTCGGACTCTACTGGCTCCAACTCAGACGCCGACTCTACTCGCACCACCGCTGCCCCGCAAAAGGCCACTTTGCTGGCCACCACCATAGTCCTGGTCAAGACCGTTGACGGCTCAGGCACGGTGACCAACGTGGTTACTACCGAGTTTGTTACAGCCCTGCCGTCTTCCAAGGCGGAGCTGCACCTGCATCTGCAGCCGCTGGCGCTGCCGCTGGCGCTGGCTCTGGCCCTGCCGCTGCCCTCGGAGCATAAGAAGGCAGGCTTCTTCGACAGCAAGGGTAAGGTTGCCGGCACCTTCACAGCAGTGGGTGTGGTGGTGGTTGCTCTCGTGTCTGGGCTCTTGTGGTGCTGCTGTTTTGCTGGGCGCCACGGCGACAATGATGGTTACTCGGATGAGGAGAACCAGCTGTCGTTTGACGACTCAATGCAAAAAGCGGTGGCCCCGCCATTGCCGCCGCCCCAGGGCCACAGCCACTCGCTGCTGGGCAATCTGGGCAACATGACCGGCAACAACCTGTCGTTGAAGCGGGACAACTCCAACAAGTCCATCTTGTCCATGCTCACGCCGCTGGCGGGCGGGCTTGGACGTAGTATGCTGAAGAAGCGACTCAACAACCAGCTGGCGACACAGACTAATCCGCACTCGCAATTCCCGTTGGAGGACTTGGACATGTTCCCCATCACGGAGACGGACTCGCGGCTCGACCACGCCGGTGTGTTCATGAATAATAATCTGTCCAAGAAGTCGTTGGCCGACGACTACGACTACTCTCGCAAGATATTGACCGTGGCCAACCCTTAGCATTCGCTGTACTATAGATGTCATTTATTGTCATGAAAAATTGTAGACGGGCCTTCGCGCCACGAATGCAATCGGTACTCTGTGGTGTGGAGCGTGTTCTGAGAAGGGCGGGAACACTTGGTGGGGCCCTGTGGCGCACCAGAAGAGGTGCTGGGGTCCTGTGGCGCACTAGAAGAGCTGCTGGGGTTCTGTGGCGAGAAGAGCTGCTGGGGCCTGCCGCCTCGTCGGTGGGCGGTTGAGCTCGTTGCTTCGTGTTGTCTCGTCAGCAACGGGCAGTTCACGCATGAAGCTCGACCGCCTCGGCCACCTGGATGCTCGGTCGCTCGCGCAGCGGTTGCCGCTGCTAATCTCACTGCTCACAGTGCTTGTGAGCGCAGCTCTCGTTCTTGTAGTGCGGCTGCTTCTCGTAGGCGTTGGGGCTCGGTGCACGCTTCTCGCCGGCGCCCTCGTCGTCCGACTCGTCGCTCAGGCTGCTGTCGGAGGCGCACTCGTCCAGCAGCTCGCCAAACTCGCGTTGGGGGTGGAAAATGCAGCAGATCTTGGTCTTTTTCTTGTTCATGTGCTCGTTGTCCACGGTGCCCTGCTCCCAGTGCACACGGTTGCTAGGTTTCTTCTGCTTGGGCTTTTCATTCTTGGGGCGCAAGCGGAGCGTCGAGTTGCCCGACGTAGTCGTGGAGGTCGTGCTCGTGCCGCTGCGGCCGCTGGGGGCCGGGTTCTGGCCGCTCATGGTGAAGGAGGGCAGCGGCGACGGTGCGCGCACCTTTGCTAGCAGGATCACGCCGGTCGGGCACGTGACCGGCGACCGTTCGTGCGGCCACCTCCGTCCCCGTGTCCGTTGTGCACGTGACCACTCGCCCGCTCGGCGCTCCCCGGCAGCCTCGGCGCCCGCGGCGTTACTAAGCTTTCTTCCACTCGCCTCCCCCCGGCTTAATAATAGACACATTGCTGGTATGCAGGTACCGTCCTCGCCGGCAGCGGTGTCCTCGGCCAAACCGCCAGCATCCCCATATTTGGGAGTGCAGGTGGCGCGCTCGCATCCGCAGGGTCCCCTCAGAGTGCGACCCCTCCAAAACACTATTTGCAGAGGTCCAAGCCTGGATTCCAGTCGACCACGAACAGCGCACTGGAGAGTGCCCGGCTCAACGGCGCTATGCTGCTGCGCCGTGCCTAGGCGCCCCGTCTTCAGCCGCACTGGGTCCATCGGACCGTCTTTATTGCCGCGTCGGCACGTCGGCACGGACTTGCATACTACACGGAGATAACCGGTGTGCGGGGCCGCGTTGCTTCTGGCGGCCACACATTCAGTATAAAGTAAGTAGTGTTTTCTCCTGTGGCCGCCATCATGGCTGAGCAGTACCCCCACAGCATGGACGAGTCGCTACACTCTGCGCGCGAAACACAGCACCCCGCGGTGGACCCATATCTGAGCGAGCTGGGCACGGCAACGGCCGGCCCCAAGCCCTACGAGGGCGGCTCTGACGAAGCCCTGCCACCACCGCTTCTGCGCCGCAATTCGGTGTTGCTGCGTGTCACCACACACCTCAGCTTCTTCCACCCGCGGTTGCGCCAGGAGCGGTCCCACTTGCTCGTGGGTTTCGCCATACGCTACTTCCTCATCGCGTTTTTTCTTCTTGGCATCTTTTCCATCTACTGGGGCGCCGCCTACAAGCGTAACGCGCGCGTCAAGGACCTCCGCATGTTGGTGGTGATCGACGACCGCACCACGGTGGACGGCGTGGAGCCGCTCATTGGCAATGCCATCAGCGACATCTTGCACACGCCCGCCGCCCGCGCCCAGGGCAACTGGCAGTTTGCCAACATGACCGAGTTTGCGCGCGAGGCCGCCAAGCGCAACAACACCGTCGAGCAGGAGGTGGTGCGCCGCGTGCACCACCAGTTGTACTGGAGCGCCATCTACGTGCACGCCAACGCCTCCTACAACTTGCACCAGGCCATCGCCAACGGCAACACCGCCTACAACGCCACCGCCAACACCGTACTGGCTCTCTACGAGACGGGGCGCGACTTGAGCTCCATGCCAACCTACGTGGCGCCCCGGTTGCAGGCGATGCTGAACCTCTGGCTCAAGCAGCAGTCCAACGTCACCAGCAAGCTTGCAGCCAATGCCTCGCTGCTCCTGGCCGCGGGTCTCAGGGTGCTCGCCGACCCGCTCCCCTTTATGTTTATCGACATGCGCCCGTCCACCGACGCCGTGCTTGTGGCCCCATCCCAGGTGGGGTTGATCTACATGATTATCTTGACGTTTGTCCTGTTCAACATGTTTGGCGACTTGAACCGCAAGGTGGCCGGCATGCGCCTCAAGCCCCTCACCCACTTGGCCTACCGTTACCTCGCGTCGCTCCTCTCCTACTTTGTCATCAGTCTCTTCTACTCCCTCTTGACCTTGTCGATGCAGGTGAACTTCCAGAAGGCGTTCGGCCACTCGGGCTTCCTCGTGTATTGGATGCTCTCCTTCCTCACCTTCTGCTCCGTGGGCTTCGTCAACGAGGTGGTGTGCACGCTCTTGGTTGCGACCCAGCCATCCTTGCTCGGCTTCTGGCTCTTGTTCTGGGTCATCATCAACATCACCCCCACCTTCACCCCCATAGTGTTGCTGCCCAAGTTTTTCCGCTACGGTTACGCCATGCCCATCCACAACTCGTACGAGGCCACTAAAGTGGTCTTTTTTGATACCTACAAGGGCCAATTGGGCCGCAACATCGGCATCATCATTGCGTGGATTGTCATTGCCGTGTGTGCCCTTCCCTTTGTTCTCAAGTGGGCGGGCAAGCGCCTCGCTGCTCAGGCCCAGGCCCAGGCCCAGGCCCAAGCCCAGGCCCGCGACGAGGAGGGAAAATTCGACGACTAGCCGCCCTTGTCCCCGTGAGTGAACCAAAGTAATAACCGATTCCTGTGCGTCACCGAATGCATCGAGTTGCTGTGGCTCGTGCCCCGGCAGCCATTTAATATAGACCCTAACCTGCACCTGAATGGACCCTGATTCGTAGCCGCATTCTCCACGTGACTCTTATCGCGTGCCGTTTCACGTGGACGCATCTCCACGTATATGCCGACTCGGCGGTGTCTGGATGGCTTGGCTTTCTTGGCAGCTCAGCCTATATATATTGCGCCCCACCACCATATTGGGCCACGCTAATTTATCGTTTATCCTTCGGGTCCCCTATCGTGACCGTTTTTTTTTGCGCTTTCACTGCCTTTGCGCACTGCCTTATATACCGCAGTCTTTGCTAGATCCTTTCGCTGCTGTGTTTCACCCATGAACTACAATATCCACCCCATTTCGTACCTCAATGCCACCCAGGCCCTCCCCCTCCCGGCTGAGCTCGAGTTTGACACTCTCCTGGTGCTGCCGAACTCGCTGCAGCTGGCCAACTCTCCGCAGCTGAGCTTCACGTCGCAGAGCTCGGTTAACTCGCCGATGGAGAAGAAGGGCTCCGTTGCCTCGGCCACCACCACGGCCCCCAAGCCCAAGAAGTACCACAAAATCAAGGAGGAGGAGCTCAAGGGCCCTTTCCGCTGCCGCTGGAGGGACTGCTCTACCGTTTTTGAGCTGGCGGAGATTTTGTACGACCACTTGTGCAACTACCATGTTGGCCGCAAATCCTCGAACAACCTTCTGCTCACGTGCTACTGGGACGACTGTGGCACCACCACCGTCAAGCGCGACCACATCACGCTGCACTTGCGTGTACACGTGCCGTTGAAGCCGTTTCACTGCGACACCTGCCCCAAGCTGTTCAAGCGTCCCCAGGACTTGAAGAAGCACGCTCGCATCCACACGGACGAGCACGCTAAGAGCCTCAAGAAGAAGGCCCACCTTCCGTTTGACCCGGCTGTTGACATGGCCAAGCCCATGATTCCTCAGTCCATGTACGGCTATCAGGCTCCGCTTGCGGCCCCTATCAGAGCAGAGCCCTTCTTCTTTGACGACTTTGCCGACGAGGACCGCAAGAGACGCTACGATCAGCCTAACATGGTCAACAATATTTTGTCTGACTTTAACTTTGCTACACTGGCTGAGGGCCCCAACAAGAAGCCTCGCTTCGAGCCCCAGTACAATACCGACATGTTCAACAGACTCAACCACTTGGACGATTACACTCTTCAACAGCAGCAGCCCACGCAACCTCAGGTTCAGCGCCCGGGTTACCAGCAGAACCTTCAGCCGCCTTTCAGCAGCTCGAACTTGATGGAGGCGGAGAAGTTCTTCTCTTCGTTGAGCAAGTCAATCGACCAACAATACAATACCATGCACACTCAGCAGCAACAACTGTTCCCTCAGTTCTCGTTCCAGCCTCAGCAGCAGGTTCAACAACAGGCTGCACTTCAGCAGACGGGACAGCAGCCTCTTTACCCTACTTTAAGGGAAAATCAGGCTGCCCACCAGGCGAGCTTGCCTCAGGTGAACAGAAGTTTCTATCCGCAATCACACCAGTACCCTGTCTCTTCAATGTTTGGTGGCGTTTCGCAGGCGCAAAAATCCGGTCAGCCTAGTGATCTGAATGACAACTCCATTGACAGCTTGGACGACAAGCTTTCTAACTTGAACATCAAGGAAAGCATGAAGATCGAAGATGTCTTGAAACACAAGAAGATGATTGACTCTGTCGTTCAGGTATTGGCGTCGTGGCGTAAGCAAAACGAACCGGTGAATGGAAAGCCTCAGCTGTTGGAGAGCTTATACCCCACTATCACCGCGTTTTAATTATGGTTGTAACTTTAGCATGTACTATAGCATTGGAATTAGGAAGAGTTTTTGTGACAAGTGTAGATTATCCGTGTCTAATTTTTATTTCGTCTATAAATTATCCATTAGTATTAGGCGGTGGCCGCGAGGATACCTGATCCGACCACCACATCGCCATCATATATTACCACATTTTGTCCGGGGGCCATCGCTCTCGCTTTCTCCTCCAATTCAATGGCAAGTTCACCATCTCTAATACTAAACTCTTTCACTTTGCATGGTTCCTGAAGTGATCTGTACTGCAACGACAAGTTCCTTGTATCGTACTTTCGTGTGAGCCACTCCCACAGTGTAACCGTCAAGTGCTTCTTGAATAGCTTAGGGTTATTAGTTCCCTTTACAATGACCAACTCGTTCTTGTCAAAGTTCTTCTCGCTAATGAACCACGTTCCCTTGTACTGAGGGTCGCCCTGTGGCATTGAAATGCCCGACTTCTGGCCAATGGTACCGTGCCAGAGCCCCTGGTGCTGGCCCCACACGCTGCCATCCTCAGTTACGATATTGCCTGGTTTGGGAAGTATGTACTCATTCAAAAAATCTTTGAAATGCGTTTGTTCTTGGGACACAAAGCAAAGACCTTGGGAGTCAGGTTTCTCTGCCACGTGGAGCTTCAAGCCCGCTGCCATGGCACGAACCTGCGGCTTGGTGAGATGTCCAATAGGCATGAGGACCTGCGGGAGAATGCGAGGATTTATGTTTGACAAGTAGTATGATTGATCCTTGTTCATGAAAGACGCCCGAAGAAGATTGTAGTCTCCTGTGGCCTGGTTGCGCATCACGCGGGCATAATGGCCAGTCACCAACCACCATTTTTTATCCTGGAGATCGAGTTTCTGAGAGAGAAACTCGGTCATGCTACCAAATTTGATGAACTTGTTGCAGTTCAAGTCGGGATTTGGAGTGAGCCCCTGCTCATACATGCCAATCATGGGCATGAACACCTTGTGCCAGTAGTCCTTCTCGAAGTTGACTCTCTCACAGGGTATTTGTAACGTCTCACATATGGCCTGAACGTCATTCCAGTCGCGCTCAGTGCACTTGGCAGTCTGCAGCCAGTTAGCCATGTAGATTCCCCGGACATTCTGGTATTTGTGCGCATACATTGATGCGGCCACGGCCAGATCGACGCCGGAGCTCATGGCGATCACAACCTCGTCATTGGCGCCCGGTTCCGCCTGCTCAAAGCCGCTGGTGGATGCGTGCCGCACATCACGAGCCCACAGTTTGAGTCGAAGTCCCAGCACGATGGAACGGCTTCGCAAGGCAGCCAACATAGAGCATCTATATGTAAGCGCCTGTCACCTCACCATCGCGATGAGTTGGTGTTAGGGTGTGTCGGTTAGCGGAGTTGGGCGGCGGTTGCAGCCGTCCTTTTCTTTCTTTCCACTTCTCGGCACTCGTCGGTTGCGTGCAAAAAGAAGTCGTTGACGTTTGAGACAAGCGTTAGATGGCGCTCGAGGAGGACCATGGATTTGAGAGTATTTGTGTAGATACCTAGTGCCACTTGGCGTAGCTGGCTGCGGTACGGCTCAAACACACGCTTGCTAGTCACAACATCATCATTCTGTCTGCTGACGCCATCTTTGGGGTTGATGATGTCTTCCTGTACCATCTGGTTAATTTCGGTGATTTGGTCGCACAATTGACGCAAATGCTGGTACCTCGAGGCGATAAGCTTGCGCTTGAGCTGGGAAGTGATCTTTGAATCGTCTTCTTGAGGTCTCTCCGACTCCTCTTCGGGCTTGTTGTCCAAAGACAAGCCAAGCTTGGATGCTAACTGTGCCAACTGGTCGAGCTGCGGGTATTGTTGTAAAGCCACTTGCAACCGGCCCTCGACGTCGGCAACTCTGTCCACCACGCTTATGGTGTCTCTCTCAGTAGTTAGAAGATACTCTAGTCGTTCTATGCGCTCTAAGAGAGCATTGTGAGCATCGATATCCATGGTGCGGTTTTGCGGGGGACGGTTCTCAGCGATAACAACGGGTCGCAATCAGCATACTCTGATTTGAGTTCTACACGACGCTCTATAGCGATGGGTCTAGTGTCTAATGATGCTAATGCTAAAAGAAACTTGTAGAGAGTATGCGGACCTGCTCCTTGGGCCTGTCCTGAGAATCCGTTGGGAGTAGCTCAATTGCTCGCACGGTGTCCTGGCCAGCAGTGACCTCGCCAAAAATGGTGTGTTTTCCGTCGAGCCAAGGTGTGGGCTCGCAGGTGATGAAGAATTGCAGGCCATTGGTGCCGGGGCCAGAGTTGGCCATGCTAAGACGAAATGGTTTGTCGTGTTTGAGCGAAGGACTGATTTCGTCTTCGAATGCTCCTCCCCACACTGACTCACCGCCGGTACCATCGCCGTTTGGGTCCCCTGTCTGGACCATGAACCCTTTGATCACGCGATGGAATATTATGTTGTCGTAGTAGCCTCTTTTGCACAATCCAACAAAGTTCTTACACGCCAAAGGTGCAAGCTGTTCGAACAACTGCACGGTAATGTCGCCCTGGGTTGTATGGATGCAGATGCGTGAAGAATGCTTCTTCTTGATTGCGCGCTGGTCGAGGTTGAAATCGGAAGTCCCCACCGCCGTTGATCCAAATACGTACAAGCGCCTATCGGCGGCCGCAACTAGCAACGGATCGGAGACTAACTGCGACTTGATAATGTCGTTCTCGGAAGTTGCCATGTCCACCGTGACTTCACGCTTCGGCAGCACCACCACGTCGAACAACAGGCTATGCTCGGGAGCTGAGTAACTTTGGGTCTCTGTCAGCAGCGAAACGTCAAAAACCTTGATCATGGGGCCCAATGCAATAATGCTAGTGCTGGAACCATCAAAGAGAATGTACGAGCACGCTCCTTCAAAAAGGCAAATAATCCTCCCTGTGCTCACGCTGAAGACAGTTACTTCCTTGTTGTCAGCAGCAGCAAAGAGTGAACCATCGGGGGAGACGCAAAACGCACGTGGAACGCACCTTTTCTTTGCAAACGCAAAGAGATCGGTATCGGACTTGAGCTTGAAGTCCACTTCTGGTTCTTGGTCGGGACTCCACACCTCGATAAGTCCCTTCTCATCGACAGAGACTACGCACTTGTGGCGGTTGCTCACACCCAAATGAATAATGGGAAACCGATGACCCAGACGAAGAAGCTGTTTGTCGTCGTCTCCGACGTTAACCGAGTATGCCTCCTTGCCGGTTGCGGCGATAATGTTTCCCCCAAACCATGCAATGGTCCGAGGAACTGCAGCCAAGTCGATCATTGTTACCATGTCTATGGTGTCAATGTCAAACACCTTAATAATTGCCTCATCCTCGGCTATGCTCGCGAGCCGGGCCCCAGAGATGGCAAACTGGCGCACCGGGCGGCGATGGGCAAGAAACTGCTTCACAAGCACCAATTGTCCATGGTGGGCACTTCTATCAGCAGTTGCAGATGCTGAGGCACTGGTATCCATTGGCTTGCGAGCCCAGAAGCTCACGATGCCGTTGCGCAATCCAACCACCACCCCGTTGCTGTGCGCGGCCATCGCCGTCACTTCTGCCTCCTGTTGGTAGGAGAACAGGTACTGTTGCTGCAGAGGAAGCTCTGCAGCCGGTCGCACACGCTTGGCCACCACCGTCGTGCTGCTGTGCCGCCGCTTGCGATTGTTGTCCTCGCCGGCCATATCGGTGCTGGCCCGTAGAAACCTGGGGAAGTCGCGATGAGGGCTGTGTGCACTACTCCTCTTCGCTGGACTCAGCGTCACCCACGTAGGCCCGGAGACTCATGGGCTTCTTGCCGGCGGCCGGACGGCGGGCGTAGTTGTTGTAGGGGCGCAGTGGCTGCGACGCATCGCTAAATGTGATGGGGGCTCCGTCGTAGTGCACGTCGTCGGCGTCGCTCTCGGACTCGTCGTCACCACTGGGCGCCGCAAAGGTGAAGCTGTCCTCGCGCTGGCGGGGACCAGTCGTGGGCGGTGCCAGCCGCGGTGGTGGTGGAGGCTCGTCGCCGAGGACCTCGTCAAGTTGGTTCTCGAGGTCCTTGAAGTCGTCCTCGTGGCCCGCCAATGGTTCCACGATCTTGGGCGGCTTCTTGGCCGCACGCTTCGCCGCCACGCGCCGCTTGGGCGCAAACACGGTGGGTGCCGCCTTGCGCAGCGTGGCTGGGCGCGGCGCAGCCGCTGGCGGCTTGGGGCGGGCGCTGGGTGCCAGTGCTGTGGCTACCACTGGTTCCGGCGCCGGTGCCGGTGCTGGTTCGTCCTCCACGGCTCCAATAGTGGGAAAGTCGCCCCTCTCGATGTCCTCAAAGTCCAGCTCGGAGATCACCGGCGCCAGCGCCGGCGCCGGCGCTGGCCGCGTGGTGTCGGCCACCCTCTGGGCCCACTTGGCGTCGTTCAGCAGCCGCAGAAACCGCACCGTGTGGCCCAACCGCCGCAACACCGCACGGTTGCCTTCAAACTGCATGAAGAAGCTGTCGTTGTTGCGGTGCTTCTGGTTGGCGCCCTCGTAGTACTCCGTGCCCGAGCTGCCCTCGGCTGCGAGCACCTGTTCGCGGTCAAACAGGTAGAGCTTCAAGCCAGTTGCGCCAGACGGCACGTTACCGTAGCGGAGGGCAAAGCTGTCGGCGGCCAGCAAGTCCACCTCAATGTCGTACTCGCCGTCTGCAATGCTCATGGGGAAAATGGAGCGGCTCGCAGCCTCTTATCCTTGTTTATGTGCAGGCATTCCCTTTGGCGCTGTGAGTGTGCACACAGGCGCGGAGGAGGGTTTGCAAGCAGGCTCGCAGTGCCAGCAGGGGGCGTAGGCGTGGAATGGCCATGCGGATACCGAGGGACGGCAGAGTGATGAAGCGTGTGGTCCATCGAAGTCCTTCGGTTTTGTTGTCCTGTATATAATCCCCACTTCCCCAGCTTTGATTTCGGCCGGCCTTCTTCCCTGCAACGTCGACGCCGCACACGCTCCGTGGCACTATTGACACGTCCAGTGCCGTTGCTGGGTATATTTGTGCACGCTACTGCGACGTGCCGAATTTCTTGCAAATTGCTCTGTTTTCAGCGTCTCCATCCCCGTTTGTGTTGGGGTATTGTCGACGAGCCGGCAAGATGGCCCCGATTCCCTCCGAGGAAGTGGGCATTTTCCACCCCCGGGTGCTCTTATACCTGACCGGGCTTCTGGCGCTGACGTTGGTGTGCTGGCGGCTCTACCGACGGTACGTGGTGCGCGCGCGCACGTACCTCGACCTCACGTCGGCCATTCTCGACCAGAATCGTCCCTTGCACGGCTTTGTCACCCGTGTCGGCGACGGTGACAACTTTCGCTTCTATCACACTCCCGGAGGGCGCTTTTTGGGCTGGCATTGGCTCCGCAAAGTGCCCACAAACCGATCTGAGCTCAAGGATGAGACCCTCATGGTGCGACTCTGCGGAATCGACGCCCCAGAGAGAGCACACTGGGGCAAGCCGGCCCAGCCGTATTCGGAGGAAGCGCTCAACTGGCTCCGCAACTATGTCCTCGGCCGTAGCGTCACCATCACGCCGTATCTGATTGATCAGTATAAGAGAGTCGTCGCCCGTGCCCAGGTGTGGAAGTGGACGGGCAAGAAGGATGTCAGCGCCGAAATGATCCGCCTGGGCCTCGCCATTGTCTACGAAAGCAAGTTGTCGGCAGAGTTCGGTGACAACGAGCTGTGGTACAGAAGCCTCGAGGCGACGGCAAAGCGCAAAAAGAAGGGCCTCTGGGCCCAGCGCACGCTCGTCACGCCAGGAGCATTCAAGCGCGAGCATTACCGGGGAGAAAAGTAGCCCCCACTAGCATATACAATATACACTTCGCATCTTGACACGTGAGTATGCATGTATTTTTTTTACTCTTTAACCAATGCTGCCACCTCGTTTACCAACAGCTCGGCGAGCTCCTCCGTGGCCGCCTCAGCGTACACCCGCACAGCGTCCTCGGTTCCAGATGCGCGCACAAATGAACGGCCCTTCTCTGTGCGAGCAACAATGGCGTCGATCTTTCCTTGCATGCCCTTGGGCTCAACAAGTGTGCGCTCGGCGTTTGTGGTCTTGAAGATGTGGCGGTCAGGTACGATCACCTTGATCAAACGATTGGGTAAGTCGGTGTACGATGCATCCCACTGTTCGGGCTTGAAATTCAAGTAGTCAAGCACAGCAAGCACGGCCAACAAGTCAGCAATGGCGTCACCCACCGTTTGGTTAATTAACTTGGTAAAGTCCTGGAGGTAGGCGATGGCAGCAGCCTCCTTATCGCCACTGGGCTGGTAGGCAAAGATGCGCTTTTCTGCCTCCGGGGAAAAGATCACTGTGCCGTGGCCATTGGCCTCAAAGTAGACTCCCACGTCGTACTTCTCTGCCTCGTGGTGCAAGTGCTTTACACCTGTTGGCGTGCAGGCGACAGGAATTTTCAACACATCGTTGACATAGTTGGTGGAGGCACCGTTGGCATACGCCGTCTGCACCACGCCAATGTGCAAAGGCAACTTCGAGGAGTCGATGTCCTGCAAGAGCCTCTGGAAGAAGAGAGCGATGATGGTGGCGAGCTTGTCGCCGTCCAACAAGTGGAACGATCCTGCGGCATCCTTGTAGTAGCAAATCAATCTGTCGGCGTCACCGTCAAAGGAGGCGCCCAACTTGTTGGTCTCAGGGTGGTCAACGTTTTTCGGGAACTTGTGGTTGGTCTTGACGTAGTCGGCACCGCAGTCCCAGTTGAGAGTGTCGGGCTTGTCGCAGTCACCATTGACAAGCTGGAAAGTGATTTCGTCGCTTAAGTAGCCCAGAATTAATTTTTGAATGATAGGCGCTCCCACGCCATTGGCGGCATCGATGGTCAAGTTGAGCTTGGCGGGGTTGCCCGTGCGCTGAAGAAAGCTGCGGAACGCCGACGCCATTTTCTTGTAGTAGCCCTCCTCGGACGCCTCGCCATACGCGCTGTCGTTGAGGGTGCGGGTGAGGTAGTGCAATTGCGGCGTAGTGAGTTCGCCGTAGTCATGGTGCTTCGTGCCCGGCACCAGGGTGATGCCGTCGATGGTGGCCTGCGACAACGCCGGGCTGGAGCGGCGGGTGTCGCGGGCAATGATGACGTTGGCAGGTTGCGCCACGTCGATGCCCGTTTCGCGCACCAAGGCTGCAATGTTGGCGCGCAAGTCGGTCTCAGACGCAGAGTTGGCCAATGTGCTAGCGTGCGCCTCCCACGAGGCCTCAAGCATGCTTCCAAGCGGGTCCACCACCTTCACGCCATTGTCCTGCGGCGGGTTGTGGCTGGCGGTCACCATCACGCCAACGGTCTGCCCGTGGAGGTGCTTTGACCGTAACGCGGCGAGAATACCCACCGTGTAGTTGACAAAGTCGAGCTTGTCAGCATTCATACGGAAACCAGCAGTACCGTAGGTCACGCGCTCGCCCGTGGGCGGGTGCGCCAGTAATTGAAGCGCAAAGTCGGCCATGGCGTGGCGGTGAGCTGCGGATCGGGCCTATTTATACCAGCGCTCGGGCTGTGTGCAGGCGCGTCACCGTGTCCACAAACAGTTCCCAAATGAGCATCGGGGCTGTGTGCAGGTAGCAGCTTTAAACGTGGAGATTTTCCAACGCCGCGACATGTCTCGGTTCCGGAACCTGTCTTTCCACCGCGAGGAGGTGCCGAGTCTCGGCTCCAAGAAGGCCAAGCCCGCGCCGAACAACGACTTCATCGAGGGTGTGCGGCAGACGGGCCGCGCCGACTGGAAGAAGGCTCCGGCAGCCATCAAACGCCGCTACAACGGCATCTACATGATTCTCCTCTCCATCCCCATCATGGTGATCTCGTCGTGGGAGCTCGTCCGACGGTTGGAGGGCAAGTCTACGAAGAAGGTGCAGCAGGGCGAGTTGTTGGAGGATCGTAATGTTCGTAAATTCGACGAGTCCGAGAAGTGGAGGGTCGAAAAGGGCAGTTTAATGTACAGGCTCTTTGGCAGAGACTTCTTCCTCGACGGCTTTACCAGCAAGACCATGAAGCAGGAGCGCAAGGATGACGACCGCTAGCGCCAGCTGGGCTTGCGCCGGAGCGGCTGTACCAAATGCTCGTCGTCGAAGCGTGATCCGATGGACGACGGGGGCCGGTCTGGCGACGTGCTGTTGTACGGTGACGTACTGTACGCCAAGTTTGGCGTGTTCATCGGGTTGATCAGCGTGATGGAGGACTTGCGCGACCGCGCCTCCGACGAGCGCCTCACCTTCGGAAGAATGAACGGAGGAGGCTGCAACGCGGCAGTTTGCGGCGCTGGATACCGTGGCCGAACGCGCAGCACCGGCGAATTGAAAATCGGATGCTCATAGCTGATGCACGGTATTCGGCTTGGGTTGGGCCCGGTACGCTTTCTGATGGGCGGTACATTGAGCGCGTGGTAGTTGGCCACCATTAGCGGGATTCTTGATGGCCGCGGTACCTTGGGTACGGTGAGCGACTTCCAAAATCTGTTCTGCTCCAGCTCCTGGAAACCGCCGTTGATGGCGCTGGTGTTGATACCATCCTTGACTGTCAATTTGGAAAGATCGTGGCTGAGTTCCTCAAGGCGGGGTGTCTTGGGATTCACTAGAGTGAGCTCCTCGTCGTCCTTAGTGTCACCCTCATACTGTTTGCTCAAATGAAGTAGCGACTGCTTTAGACTTCGTCCTCTAAGATCTTCATTCGAAATGTCTCTCACCTTGTCGGTTTTGCGTATGCTGATGGGAATAGTGGTTGAATGCACTCCAATCCCGAGATCGAGGCCCAAGGGCTCTTCCTTGGGACGTTCCTTCTCTCCGGATACTATTCGAAAGGGACGAAGTCCCCGCTCATCGAGCCTAGGATTTCGTTTGTTTTGTGTCCGTGGTGATCTGGAAAGGCTGTCATTTATCTGCAGCCACTTGTCAAGGAGGTTGTTGAAATGCTCCTGAGTTTGCTTCTGATTCATAAGCTTCTCCGATGACGCCTTGGTCAACAAGGTGACGGTATTGGAGACAAGCTTATAATTTGCGGCAAGTTCGTCGGTTATGGTGGGAGAGTGCGCTAGCGACATCGCAAGCGCATCGGCAATGGCAGATATCTCTGTGAGCAAATACGCACACACGCTATTCCAGCGGGCATCGAGCGACTCGCGGTGCACTTTTTCGTGATCCTGCTGGAGCCCTTCCCACTTGACAAGTAACTTGGTATACCTCTCATCAAGCTGGGAAAGTCCGAGATGCATGGCTCCCACCGCCGGGTTGTGTTTGAACTCGGCGATTCTTGTGGGTAACACGTCAATGGACACTGCAAGGGGACTAATTTTGGCCTCAAGCTTCTCGAGTTCAGCGTGCCACTGCTGGTCCTCTGCGTCAAACACGGGTACCTGGAATGAGCGCATAGAAGACACGGCGGCGATGTCATTGATGCGCATCTTCGCCACGATGGTGGCCAAATCAAGGCCCGGAAGCGTTCTGCGCGGGCTGGAGAGGCGGAGCTCGCGCACACGGGCTAGCTGGGCAGCACAGGCTTCGATCTCGGCTGCAAGCTGGTCCACAACAGCATTGATTTCGCGGAAAGCGAGGGCGATCTCCACCTTCTTCTGGAAGTAAAATACCCACTTCTTTGCTTCCAAGAGAAGGTCACTCGTCGATTCGAGTGTCATGAGCAAGGCGGCAGGACTCACGCTGCTGGCAAGCGTGGTCTCTTCGAGCTGCACCACAAGCTGCGCGAGCTCGTGGTCGGCATGCGTCAAGTTATCCACAAGCTCTGCCACGCGATCCCGGCCGGACACAAACCACTCCCAGCGTTTTGTGTCCACCAGCACCGTTGCAAGGACCCGGAGGAGCTTATTGAGGTAGTCATGTACAAGTTGGGCTGTTTTGCTGATATCGCCGTGCGCCGACGCCAGCGTGATCTGCCCGTATCGGCGGCCGCCTCCCGGCTCTGCTAGTTCTGTCCCGATATCGGGGAAGCACGGAAGCGGAAGCAGTTTCATGCTGCTATGCGACATCTCTGTTGTCAACCGATTTCGTTTGTATGCGATGGTCACGTGATCACGTGTTTGACGAAGAGCCACTGCCAAAGCCTAATAGACCATTGACGAATGGCAAGAGGCAGTCCATAGTAACTGAGCGCGGTATAAGAGCTGGCCCGAGTTAGGGAAGGGCTGAAACAAAAATTATGGTATTATGTTGCGGTAGGAGGTGATAGCTTATAGAATTGTGCGTGAGTCCCGCCTACACCAGAAGGATGTTGCAGCAAGAAATCGAACTATCAGTGGCCTGTCTCCATCCTTCACTACGTGGCGGCTATTTAGACTTATCTTGGATCAATCTGATTCCTCTGCGGCTTCTACCCCAGATCATATGGTAGCGCGCGAATTTTTAGCTCATCGCGACAGCGATGAGCTCTTCTTAACCATGGGCAAGGCTCCGAAAAAGAAGTTCAGCACTGCGCCCGACCCGACAGGCGCCAAAGTGGCGGCAGACAAGCACATGAACTCTGTGTTCAAGTTCAACACGAACTTGGGTCAACATATTCTCAAGAACCCGCTCGTGGCCCAGGGCATCGTGGACAAGGCCCAGCTCAGGCCCAGCGACACCGTTCTCGAGGTCGGTCCCGGTACGGGAAACTTGACCGTGCGGATTCTCGAGCAGGCTCGGCGGGTCATCGCGGTGGAGATGGACCCGAGAATGGCGGCTGAGCTCACAAAGCGCGTGCACGGCACACCCCAGCAGAAGAAGCTCGAAATCCTCCTCGGCGACTTCATTAAGACGGACTTACCCTACTTCGACGTCTGCATCTCCAACACACCTTACCAGATCTCGTCCCCGCTTGTGTTCAAGCTTTTGAACCAGCCGCGCCCGCCGCGTGTGTCGATCCTCATGTTCCAGCGTGAGTTCGCGTTGCGCTTGATCGCCCGTCCTGGCGACGCCCTCTACTGCCGTCTCTCTGCTAACGTCCAAATGTGGGCCAACGTAACCCACATCATGAAGGTGGGCAAAAACAACTTCCGTCCTCCTCCGCAGGTGGAGTCGAGTGTTGTGCGCATCGAGGTCAAGAACCCAAGACCAGACATTGACTTCAACGAGTGGGATGGTCTTCTCAGAATATGCTTTGTGCGCAAGAACAAGACCATCGCTGCTGGTTTCAAGTCCTCGAATGTGATTGAAATCCTCGAGAAGAATTATAAGTCTTTCTTGTCGACCTCGGGGGATGCGATGGTTGATGACAGGGCCCTGATGACTGACACGGTCAAGGAAAAGATTGAAACTGTACTCACCGAAACAGGTTTCTCTAGCCAGCGTGCGGCCAAGATGGACCAAACTGACTTCTTGAAGCTCCTCTATGCCTTCCATCAAGTGGGTATCCACTTTGCATAATGTACATTAGCCTAAAGCGATAATACATGCCATTCTATTGACTCTATCAGTGACTGTTCATCTCCTCTTGGTCTGTTTCGAGGCATCCCTCTCCACCACTTCTCCGACTCCGCCTAATTCCTCCAAGTTGTCCTCAGCTATCGCCACTTGCTCCCGCCTCTCCCAGAATCTGCCCTCGCAGAGGTCAAATGCAGCTTTCTTCAAGTACTTTCCGCGAGAGTCCCTGTTGCTGGAGATGGCCCACTCAAGGAACTGAGCACCAGTACGAATGTAAAATGCGCGCAACGACTCAAATGGCTTGGGATGAGGCAACCATGGTCTAGGGTCTGGGATCTCGTCCTCATCTTCTTCCTCTTCCTCCTCCTCCTCTTCATCGTCAGCCTCGTCATCGTCTCCATCTTCTTCTTCGTCGCTTCCCTTCTCCTCGTCGTCATCTTCGTCATCATCCTCGTCGTCATCTTCGTCGTCTGAACCAGCGTACTCCTTGTCGAGCTCGGATAGGTCTTCCCACAAGACCTTGACGCCATCAAGCTTTCCAAGGTCAATGGCATAGAACGAATCGAGACAAAACTCCTGGTCTGCACGCTCGAATATGCCTCCAAAGATATACAACGTATCATCCACCACGCATGTGGTTGCATTGAAACGAGGATGGGGGTATTGTGTCAAGTAGGGGTACTCTATTCTGTCCTCTTCCTCATCAGATTCACTCTCTTGGGCCTTTTCGGGACCATCTTTTTCTTCTTCCTCATCATCATTGAGGTTAGCTTTCGCCAAAATAGCATTCAATGTCGCCTCCAAGGCCTCGTCTCTGGAAGCAGACGTTTTCTTATTAGGGCGATATTCCTGCTTGCGGGCTTTTCTCAGTCTAAGGGACAAGTTATACCAGCGGTTGGTTTCAATCTGGTAGGAATATAAGCTGTTGTAGAACTCGGATTCAATCTGCTCCTCGTTTTCGTCGTAGTCGTAAACTCCTCCAAACATAATGCCTCTGTTTTTGTGGTACGTAAGCGAGCAGCCCACACGCGGCGATGGATTAAAACCCTGCTTTCGGCGACGCTCAAACCTGATCGCCTTAGGGTCTGCTTTCATTTTGAGCATCCAGCAGTCGGTGAGCACCTTTCCCTTTTGCAAGTTCTTTTTCGCCTTGACCTTGCAGTACCCACCGTAAATTACGGCACCATCAGCACACGGGATCAAAGAGTGACCCGACCGGGCATCAGGAACGGGATGAGTCTGTGGGAACTCGGCTTGTGTCCACTTGTATGTGGTAATGTCAAAGAGCCACAAGTCGTTCAAGTAGGTGGAGTGGGAGCCCAAATCTCTGAAACCACCATGCAAAATGATGTAGTTCTTCCAGCACACCATACGGTGACCTGAACGGGCAGAAGGGCCCTTCTTCTGGTCCACCTTGGCCCACTCCTTGGTGTCGGAATCCAATACCCAGGTGTCACCATAGTGGTAGAAGGTGGACTGCTTCGGCGATGAGAACTCTCCACCAAACATCAACACTACGCCCGATGGATGCGCACACATAGCATGCGACGACCGCGGTAACGGTGCGTTCTTGGAGGTGTATCGCCGCCAAGTGTCATTGTCGATCGAGTAGGTGTACAAGTCGTTGTAGAAATGAGACACGCCGTTGTCCGACCGTTCGCCGCCAAACAAGAACAACTCGCGCTTACCTTGTGCCGGATTCGCCACCATAGCCGGGTTCAAACGCTTGCCTGGGCGGTCGCAGATCTCCACATTGACCGCCTGTAGAAGCTCCTGCTCCTTGGCAAACTGCTCAAGAATAGTATCGATGTCGTCGTCCTCTTCCTCCTCTCCTGTCTTCTTAGCGATCTTCTTCGACTTCTGGTCGGCCTTTTCCAGGTTCTTCTTCGCCTTTTCGGCCGCACGGGCCTTTTTCAGCTCCTTGGACTTTTTATCTTTCTTAGCCATGAGAAGAGTGAAAAGTTGTTCGCAGTGTACTTTGCTGCAAAAATAACGGTGCGAAAAATCAGCTCGAAAATACCAAAAAGTGATAAAAAACAGTAAATGAATTACAGAAAAGATATTACAGTTACGAGCTTCCTAGAATCTGTCCAGAGCCCATGTTGGTCACAAATTGGGTCTCAGTCGTACTGGAGGTACTACAATTGTCGAATGCAAAGTCTATTATACAGAGATGGTCTTCCACACATTCAAGCCGTCTCCACCCGTAGAGACGAGACAGCCGGGGATTTGCTTGTGCCATCTCACGTCTTTCACATCTTTCTGCCAGTGTACAAACAAAAGCTGGGGCGGGATGTCATGCAACTCCTTCAACTCGTTCTTTTGGCGCGAGATCTCCTCGTCGTCGGCCTCCACAGCCAAATCCCACAAAGTGACGGTATTGTCCTCCGAAGAGACAGCCACAATAGACTCGTCGAGAGGGTTGAATGAAATCGAGGTAATAGCCGACTTGTGGAACTCATAGTGCGCAACTGGGGACGGCTGAGTTTGCGGCTTAAAGCTCCGCAAGTCCCACACACCCCAAGTACCGTCATCATGGCCGGAAGCTAACAAGTAGCTCAACTTGCTGCTCCATGAGATCACATTTACGTCAGTTTTGGAAGCCACAACGGAAAGTGCGGGCTTGTGCTTCTTAGAACGCGTATCCCAGATGCGCACATAGCCGTCGCACCCAGCAGTTGCGAACACTGAATTCTCACCCGTAGACCACTGGATGTCTTCGATAGATGATTGTGATGCAAAGAACGGAGTCTTGTCGGTGACCCAGTTGGAAGTTGTTCTGGTGGTCAAGTGTACGCGACCAGTCAAGTCGCCAGTCAACAACGCTCCAGTGTTGATGAGAGGCGACCAGTCCATGCCATATCCTTCAACATTACCGTGATTGCGAATAGTGTGGATGGGTCTCTTGGACGACTTGGGGATCATGAAGCCGGGAGTATCAAATGCTTTCATCTGAGAGGAGAGATCAAAGATTTGCGCCTCCCCACTTTCAGACATGGTGGCTGCGAGGTACTCACCAGTTTCAGCAGCATGAGGAGAGACTCTGATTCTGTTGGTAGTGTGCTTCAACGGAATAGTCTCACTGTCCATAATGGGGTCAACATCCTCAGTGTCCTCATCGCTCTCCTCGTCCTCACTCTCATCGTTCTTCACCAACGTTTTGGCCAAGGAAGACAATTTCATGGCAATCAACTCGTTGTTCTTGTTTTTTTGGGCTTGAGTGGCAGTCGCAACATACAACGATGCTGGATACGTTCTCCTCTCATTACCCAAAGAGTCGGGCAAAATGTCAAGGGTCAAGCATGGCCACGGCATGTTGACGTTGTGGAGCATCTCGTAAACAGAGGGATCCGCTTCGAGCACCTCGTCAGGGCCCAAGGGTTTCGACTTGTGGGGCAAGTAAATGTCGGACAGCGGTGCAGAGTCCGGGTTCTCTTCCCTCTCCATCTCCTCAATTTGTTTGCTGGCAACATTTGAATCCATGCCTTCGTCACCCTCGCCGTCAGAATCAAGTTCGACGATCTCACCGTCGCTCTCGAAATCGTCGCCATATGGGTCTTCAAACTCACCCATCTCGGTATCCTGGTCCTCCGGGTGAGCAGCCAGAGCAGGCACAGAGCCAGCTGCAGTTTTGGCCTGCGCCCCGCTCGTCGCAAGTTCTTCGTCGGCGCTTCTCTTTGCCATGGAAATTGACGAGCCTGTCGCTTGGATCGATGCCAGAAGCGTCCTAAATTTTTCGACCACCATCGCGATGAGGACGTGTACTAACCAACACGATAAGATGGTGTTGGTTTGTGGGGCAGCTACAGCAACACATACCAGAGTCACCACTTACAATTGAGCTACGGATCAGCATTCATAATAGCTTAGAAATTTGCGGTGCGTGAGGAACCAATCTGGCTACTTTTTTTTTGTTTTATCTCAATGCTAGAATTATAGCTCATGGAAAGAAAAGCATTCCTAAACCAAAAGGCTCCTCCCGGATACGTCGCAGGCGTCGGCAGAGGAGCCACTGGCTTCTCAACAAGCGCAGATACCGCCAGCCAGCGGTTTCAGCCTGGTGTATTTACACGAGATAGTGAAGACGATGACGATGGCGGGGATGAAGGCGGGTTTACCAGAGACGAAGACGCCACCTTAGTTGCTTCAGGCGGCAGAGATGAAGAGGAAGAGGAGGCTGAGCGTGTATACGAAGCGATAGAGCGCCGATTAGCCACCAGAAACCGATCTAGACCAGTTCAGAATAGTTCTCCAGACACCGAAAAGGAAGATAAGGTGAGCCGCCAATTTTCAGACCTCAAACGCAATCTCGCTGAGGTGACCGGCGACCAGTGGCTCAACTTGCCCGAGGCAGGAGACATAACGCGGCGCAACAAGCGACAGAGAATTCTCGAGCAACAGCTGCGGCGGTTCTATGCTGCACCTGATACATTGCTTTCTGCATCTGGCCCTGGCGGACCAAAAGACTACGAATCGATTGCGGAAGCTAAGGACCAGCTTTTGAGAAAACAATTGGATGAACTTGCACCAAAGTCAGATAGCGCAATCGAGATCGATGTCGAAACTCCGATTTTCGACCAAGGCAACATGGAAGCTCTTCGCAAAAACAGAGCTATCTTGGCATCACTCCGCAAGTCGCAGCCCAGGAAGGCAAACTCCTGGATTGCGTCTGCAAAGTTGGAGGAAGAGGCGAGAAACTACAATGCTGCTAAGGAATTAATTGCAGAAGGCTGCTCCATTATTCCTCGCAATGAGCATGTATGGCTCGAAAGTATTAGATTGCATAAGAACTCTGTGGATGGACTCAAGATCAGCAAAGTGATTGCGAAGCAGGCCTTGCAATACAATTCTGAATCTGAGAAATTGTGGTTGGCCGCACTCGACCTCGAAAACAAAACTGATGTTGTATCTCAAAAGAGAGTCATTATGAGAGGTTTGGAGTATCTACCAACAAGTGTTCCATTATGGAAGCGACTCATTGACTTAGAAGAAAGCGAATCTGAAGTCAAAAAGCTCTTGAGCAAGGCTGTTGAAATTTGCCCTCAGGAGTGGGAATTCTGGACTGGGCTCATTAATTTGTGCGATTATGCTGGGGCTAAAGACGTTTTGAACCACGCGAGGAAGGCATTACCAGGACGATACGAGGTTTGGATCGCGGCAGGCAAGCTAGAAGAGCGCGAAAATGAAAACGTATCAGTTGAAAAACTAACAAAACTTCTTCTGAAAGGAATGTCTCAACTCGAAGCTTCCGATAGCAACCTTTCGTGGAAGCAATGGCTTCATGAGGCCAGTAATTGTGAGGAAAACCTGTTTCCAAAATGTGGAGAGGCCATTGTTATGTGCTCTACAAGGGAGTTGGACCTTGATACTTTCTTGGCCCTAGGCGAAGACTATATGGCCGCGCGAAAACCTTTAACAGCCAACTTCATATATCAGTCTATGATTGAAAAATTTCCGGAGAATATTGAAGGTTGGACTAAGTTATTTGAAGCTTTAAAATCGGCGAAGTGCGAACCTACGCGTATTTGGAAGTTTTATGAAAAGGCGATTAAGTTGAACAAGGAGAATTCACTCTTCGTTTTGATGTACGCCAAAGACCGATGGATCTGGGGTGAGGATATCGAGGGGGCTCGAAAAGTCCTCAGTGACTATGCCAAAACCTTCTCCTCGGATGAAAGTGTTTGGCAGGCAAGGATCAAACTAGAAGTAAAGACAGGACACCTTAGTGAAGCCTCACAGATTTCGTCGGGTATGATCAAATCGATACCCGCATCCTCTCCCCGGGTATGGTATAAGCACATTCATTTACAACGTTATCTCAAGAGAGGTATAGTTGAGCAGGCATTAATCCAGATCGCGGACGAGGCCATCGGAATGTTTCCAGAGTGTGAGAAGCTTTATTTACAAAAGGGACAGATACTTTTAGATTATAAGAAGGAGAAGGAGGCTCGAGACTTTTGGTCTCTTGCGGTGAAAAAATGTCCACTGAGCGTTCCCTTATGGATATCTTTGGCGCGCCTAGACGAGAAGATGAACAATTTAATCAAGGCGCGATCGGTATTGGACATGGGGATTGCGAATAACAAGGAAAGTGACTTACTATGGAATGAGCGAATTAGCCTTGAAAAACGGAACCGTGACTTGGTTGCAGCAAGACAATATTGCAGTAGGGCCCTCAAACTTTTTCCTACCTCTGAGAACATTTGGATTCAAAATTTGAAGCTCATTCCCAGGATGTCACAGCGCAAAAATGCATTTTTGGATGCCCTCAAAAAGACTGACAATTCTGCTTTGGTCTTGACGAATATTGGGATGTTCTTCTGGTTAGAAGGTCAGGCGCAGAAGGCAAGAATGTGGTTTCAGAGAGCCATCGACAGAGATCCATCCCTTGGCGATGCTTGGGGTTGGATGTACTTGCTTGTGAAGAAGAATGGTGACACGAAAGAGTTGAACTCGCTTGAAGAGAAGTTCGAAAACGCTTACCAGTACGGTCATGTGAACAAGGGAACAGTTTGGAACGCGGTTGCCAAAGATGTGGGTCACTTTACCAGCCACTCCAACGTGTTACTTCAAGTAACGGCGGAGAGGATACAGAAGGTCCAAGAGTGACAGTGTATTATACATAATCATATAGAATGCATAAAAAGCTTTAAGCGACCAGGCTATCGAACATTTTGAGGGTCAAAGCACTGAGAAAGCAAGGTACCAGGTCCTTGTCGCTCACCCACTGCAGCACCAACTCTTCGCAAAGCTCCTTGAAATCGTAATGTCCGCTGGCTTTAAGCGACTTTGAATTGACATCGAGAACTAAAAAGGCACTCGAGTTTCCTTTGAGCATTCGCCGAGGCGTCAACTTGATACGGGAAGATATTTCATTAGGATTGACTGGATTCGGGAGGAATTCGATCACGTAGCCGAAGAACTTGGAGATCACAGTGAGAATATCTTTGCTTTTCTTGCCATAAATTTCCTTCAATCTATTGTTGCGCTTTGTTAGTTGGGTGATCTTCTCCTGGAGTTCAGACAAATCATGCTCCTGGCGTTCAAAGACAGCCATCGGGACCATGTCGTCAGGATTGGCCCTGCTGATTTCTAGAAGAGCTTTATTCTCCTTCCTGAGGGCGTCTAATGTGGCCTGTTTGGCGATCTGATCTTTTGCAGCCGGATTAGCGCGAAGCTGCAATATACGCAACTGCTCTTGCTTCTCCGTAATGTGCTCGAGCCGCTGCAGTTTATTGTCTAGCTCTTGAAGCTCTGCTTCTAGGGTCCTTACCTTTGTGAGAAGCTGCAAGTTTTCGGCCTCGAGATTATGTATATGGGGCCTCGATGGCTGATCATCCACCAAGCGGGGCCGTTTGACGCCTGCTTCGGGAGTGGGCTCCAGCTTTAGTGACTGAAGGCGCATGATCTCGCTGCGGTACTCGTCAACCAACTTTTCCAAGCTTGAGAGGTACTGGTCGGTGGACTTGTCATCCGGTGGCGGATCCTGCTTGGGTTCCCTTTTGAGAGCGGAATCTTCATGGAGCAGGCGGCGCAAGAACTCAATCTCCTTAACATTGAGCAAACGCTGGTGCTCGAGTTTGTCGATAGTGGCGTCCTTGGCGGCGAGCGAGGCACGCAAGGTTTCGTGGTCGGCAAGCACGCGCAGCAACTGAGCTTCGAGCTGTTGCTTGTCGCTGAGCGCGGCGGCGGCCAGCGCCTGGGCGCGTGCAAGCTTATCGCGCATCACCAAATTGGCGCTCTTGAGCTCGCGGAACTGGCGCACAAACTGGCGCACGGCGGCATCGTCGGAGTTGTTGGTGTCGATGTCGACGGCATCTAGCACGGCGCCGAAAAAGTGGGCGAACTTGGCCTCGAGGCGCTCGATCTCGACCTCCTGGCGCGCGATAGTCTCGCGGCAGGCGTCGTAGTCGGCCATGCGCGCGCTGAGGGTAAGGTTCTTTTGGCGCAATAGCTCGGCCGAAGTCTTGTGCTGCAAAAGGCGGTCGACCCGGAGCTGGAGCTGTGTGTTGGTGCGCTGGAGTGCCTCCGCCCGTGCCACAATGGTGTCGTCTTCGCCACGCGGTGGGCTGGCCGCGGCCATCTGCTCCACGCGAGTGGCGAGGGCGCCGTTCTCTGCCTGGAGCGAATCCACGCGGCGACGAAGCAGCGCCAACTCTGTCTCCCGGGCGGTGGCCGCGTCCATCAGCTCCGCAGCCGCTGCACGTGCCGCCGCCGCCTGCTGCTGGAGGTCCGTGCTGGCCTCACGGAGGGTCACGACCTCGGCAGCTAGGCGCGTGTTGTCATCGCGCAACACACGCGTCTCCTTCTCGTGCTGGCGCGCAGCCTCACGCTGCACCTGGGCAAGGTTTTCGCACTTCAGCTCGAGCTCGGCACGCTGGGCGTCCACGTAGCCAAAGCTGGCCTGAAGCTCCTGGTACTGAGCGCTTCTGTCGGCGAGGAGCACCGCGTACTTATCCTCGGCCGTGCGGTGATTCTGCTGGAGAAGCGCGTGCTCCGCGCGAAGCTGAACAAGCTCGAGCCGGAGCTGGGCTGCCAGCGCGCCGGGCTCCTCCACAAACGGGCTCGACGGCGTGGACATGGGCTGCAACAGAAAGAAGACTGGCAGTAATGTGCAGGAAACCATCACCGGTTTGGCGCATATGTGCAGGTCACCTGGCTCGGTAGGATCGGCCACCTTGAAACCGGTATTTTGTGCCGCTGGCAACTCAAGAAGCAGCGTGAGATACTGCGCGGGCACAGGAACGGCACTGGCAAAGTATGGCCGCGGCTTACAAACGTGCCGGCGCCAGAACAGTATCCGACCAGATCGTCTCTCTGCAGGATCTCCACACTATTGGGCGCGAGCGGTCGGGAGACAGCAACGCCATGTCGAAGATGTACGTGTTTGCGCAAAACGGCGCCAATAACGTCGCCAGCCGCGCGACGCGACGAAGACGCTCGGGCACAGCATTTGCAGCCTACTAACACTCGCAGACCGCGCAATTTCAAGCTCTTGGAGGAGCTCGAAAAGGGCGAGAAGGGTCTCGGCGCCGAGTCCATTTCGTACGGCCTCACGAACCAGGACGACATCACCATGACCCACTGGAACGGCACCATCCTCGGTCCGCCCCACAGCTCCCACGAGAACCGCATCTACCTGTTGAACATTGTGTGCGACGAGCACTACCCCGAGAAGCCGCCGCGGGTGCAGTTTGTGTCCAAGATCAACTTGCCGTGCGTAGACGAGGCCGGAAACGTCGTGGTGTCGCAGTTTGACACGTTGGGCCACTGGAAGCGCAGCTACACCATGGAGACGGTGTTGTTGGAGCTCCGCAAGGCCATGGCGCTGCCGTCCAACAAGAAGTTGCCCCAGCCGCCCGAGGGCTCTACATACTGAACGCATACATCCTTAGTTTGACGGTAGCGGCTGCCACAGACGTGGAAACAGAGTGGTGCCATGTGGGGCTCGGGCGGGCGCGCGGGAGGATGAGCGGCTGAGCGGCCGAACGGCTAAGCGGCTGAGCACATAGCGAGGCGCTGGCGTGCCCGACCGCGTCCGTAATCGCAACCTTATTTGCTAATAGCATCAGAACCCAAAACTCCTGTAAGCACCTTTGGTGGCTCACTATCGCAGCCATCTTCCAATAGTGCCACAGTCGTGGCCCATGGCACCATCCAGTCTACACCACTCATAACCATGCAATTATTCGTGCAGCTTACTCTCCTCGCGCTCCATCCAGCGCTGAAGCTCGCGCTCGGCACCCAAGAACGCCTCCACGTCCTGCGAGTACCGCGGCTGCTCCAAGTCGCGGTTCGTCTCCAGCGTCGTCACCTCGATGTTGGTCCATCGCAGCGACGGCGGGCCGCGCCTGCCGTCCGCACCAACCTTTCCGGGGGACTCCACGAGACATCGCTGGAACACCCGCTTGAAGGGAAGACAGAGGATCTCAGGCACCTGGCCCTCGCGCACGCGAAACGTGCACTCGTGCTGCGTGAGCAGCTTCAACGTGCACCCATGTTCCGCAGGCGCAGCAAGCACGCCTGCCCACCGCGCGTCGATCTCGCCGCGGCTGTACACCGGCGTCGGCGGCGCCATTGCTGGCGGGAAAGCACCCCACAAAACCGTTGTGCGATGCTCATTGGTCCGCGCACGCTAACACCGGACGTTGATGCCCTTGCGGTACTCCAGCTGGCGGAGTTCAAACATGAGCTGGGCGCCGACAAAGAGCGCGCCCAGAGCGAGCACAAAGAACTGGAAGCCGGCAAAGGTGCCGAACATCTGGCGCAAGAGCTCGAGCGTGCCGTCGGTGCCCAAGCAAAATCCAACCAAGTTGGCGAGCATCATGAGCCAGATGTTGGCCACGGCGCCCACGGCGCGCGCGTGACGGAACCACGGTTGGTCGGCGTAGGGAGCAGTGTAGCGCGCAGCAAGAATCTCGGGGATGAGAAAGAGCACAATGAGCCAGCCCCACATGAGGAGCCGGAGCTCAATGTCGTGCCAGATGGCAACAAAGGTGAACACGCAGAGCGAGTTCACCACGCGCCAGCTGCCGGCACCGCCCAAGGGCACGTAGATGTAGCGTACCACCCACCTGTTGAAGGAGCGGTGCCACGCGCGCCAAAAGGCGAGCGGCAGGAAGTTGTTGTCCATGCACCGGATCATATTCTCTGGCGGGTCGATGCCGTCAGCAAGCGCCCACAACCGGAAGAAGCGCCAAGGGATAAGAAGCTTGAGCCACACAATATTGAGATTGAACATGCCGAGCATCAGCATCTGCAACGGGGTGTCGCCGTCCCATGCCTTGGTCTTCAGCACCGCCACCACGTACACATAGTGCAACATCACCTCCATCGTGAGTACGCAGAACGCAAACCGAGCCCCATAGAGCACGGTGCGATGCCAGCTGCGTACACTGGTGACTGTACTGTACCGCAGCTGGTAGACGTAATCATTAAAGGTGAGGATGGGCCCGGCGAGGAACAAGGGCGTGTAGGTGACGTAGGCGAGGTAGTTGAGCACCGAGTATTCTGCGAGCGGAAGTGGCGCCGCCACCCGCTGCCGGTCGTCGAGGTCTGCCAGCACCTCGACGTCGCCCTTGGCGTCCGCACGCCGCTCCACGTAGTCCACATTGAACGAGATCATGCGGAGAAGGTTAAAGTTGAAGAACACGTCCCACCGCGGGATTAGACCCTGGTACCCATTGTCAAGCAAGCCAATGCCAAGCGGCGCATTGCGCACGGCGTCGTTGACAAAGAGCGTGGCCACGCCGTACGCCCACGTTGCGCCAATGGCGGCGCGCCGGTCAGGAAGTCGCCCAAGCACGTAGCTCACGGCAAGATGGAAACCCACCCGCACGCTGTTGGTGCCGTGGGCCACCACGAGGAACAAGAGGCCAAACGCCACGTCGAAATGCGTGCGCTCCACGAGCACGCCAGCCCGGGCGAGGCCTCGGCGAAGCAGGACGTGGCCGGCCATGAGCGCCATGAGGAGCGCAAGGTGGCTGCGGAAAAAGTGGTACTGGGTGTCGCTGTCGTCGATCTTGCGTCCAAAGAGCCAGCCGTCCGAGAGAAGATGCGCATAACGCGGGTAGTTTGGGTTGAAGGCGCTCAGGGCGTCGATGGCACCCTTAAACATGAGGGGCACCGCAACACAGAGAATCACAAGATACGCGCGAAACTCGGCCAGCCGCCAGCGCAGCGGCGCTGCCGCTGCGCTCACCTGCTGCAGGCGCGCGCCCGATGGCGTGAACCGCGTATCGAGCGCCTCGAGCGAGAAAAAACGCGCCACGGCCAGCATGCTGCCTGGGCAGTGGCCGCGGCACCATCACCATTCGAGCACGTGAGCCACGGCACGTGTTAGTTTCACGTGAGAGCGATGATCTGCGCTCGCCGGGACTCACTGCATCTCCACTGGCGCTGTCTTGCTCTCCCCTGTTGGTGCTCTTTCTTTGCTCAATTACTCGTCGCCGCCGGGGCCAATAAATTGCGTGTGAAACATGTCCTTCGACCGCCGTCCCAACCCCAAGGGCTGGACTCCGCCGCGGGCGCCGTACAACCCATACGATCCCACGGATATCCGCCCGCCTGAAGGATACCCGTCGGAGTTCGGCACACCAGGCACGGAGCCCCTGGGCCACTCATCGATCCCCGGGTCTCCCACGCAGTACAAGCGTGTGAACGAAACCATGCGCCGCCTCAACTACACCCCACGGCCGCCGTCAGAGCTTTACCCCGGCCAATACAAGGTGCTTCGCCGCGTCGATACCAACCTGCGGCTCAATACGGGCTCGCGGTGGTTCGGCTCCTTCCTTGGCGGCTCGCTTGTGGTGTACTTTGTGTTCGTGTACCGTTGGAACGACGGCTCTGAGAACGTCACGTCCGACTTCCGCCGGGCCCGTCTTCGCATCAAGGAGCGGTTCGGTACTCTCACGGACCAGGAGTACGACGACTTGCACCATCCCAAGGGCCCCAACATCGTGCTCAAGGGTGTGCGCGATGCCGACTACATCCCCGACTCACTCCGCAAGACCCAGGAAGGCGACTACGCCTTGAACCGGCCTGCTGAGCGCCACATTCTCGAGGCGTCCCGCATCCAGCAGGAACGGGAGGAGGCCATGCTCCGCGAGTTGGGTACAACAGCACCCGTCTCCAGCGAAGCGCCGAAGAAGACGTGGTACAAGTTCTGGTGAGGCCGTAGTTATTCTTGCCGCATCCCGAGAAGGACTGCCAGCTTAAAGCTGCTAGCTGTGGACCCTGGCTCGCAACTCCATCAATAGCACATGAAGTAAAACGTTGGACTGCACACACGCAATCTAAGTACTTCCCGCGTTCTTGCTTGGACGCTCATGGGGTTGCTTTCATGGTTCGAGACGCTTTCGGCGGCACTCACGCTTGTTTGGCGTCTTCTTCTTGCTCTCACGCCGTTTCTGGGCCGTCGGCATTCACGGCCAGCGGCAGAGTCTGATATGGCCCGGCTCGCGGCAGTGCATGGCTATAAGGTACAGGAGCACATTGTCACCACCCAGGACGGGTACGTCTTGGTTCTCTTCAAGCTTCGGCCTTCGTTGGCAGCAAATAAACGCCGCGGAGTCGCATTCTTTCAGCACGGCCTCTTGACATGCTCCGATTACTTCCTCGTGGGGTCCCCCGACCAGACTTTGCTTGCGATTGCTATGGCCGACGCCGGCTACGACGTGTGGTTTGGCAACAACCGCGGAAACAAGTACTCACGCAAGCACAAGTGGCTTAAGCCCAGCGATCCGCGGTTCTGGGACTTTTCGTTGGACGAGTTCGCCATGTATGACGTGCCCGACTCCATCGATTATGTGCTTCTGACGTACCTGGAGACCACAAGGGTCACTTTTTTTGGCTTTTCCCAGGGTGCCTCACAGTTATTCGCTGCGCTCAGTCTTCATCCGAGTCTAAACAATCAAATTGAGCGCTTTGTGGCCCTCTCGCCCGCGGTTGTGCCGCGTCCATTTGGCGGCAGGTTGTTGCGCACCGTGGTGGAGTCCACGGCGACTGACGAACGTTTTTTTTATCGCTTGTTTGGCCGCCGCGCCATGATGCCCTCGGTGCACTTTTGGGCCACCGTGCTACCCCACAGCCTTTTTGAGCCAATAATCGACTTTGCTTTGCTCTTGTGCTTCCAGTGTCAGGTTCAAAATATTTCCAAATTACAAAAGCAAGCAGGTTACCGCCATCTTTACCTGAATCTGTCAGTCAAGTGTGTGGTGCACTGGTTCCAGATTGTGTACAGTCAACGGTTCCAGATGTACGAGGATATGACCTGCGTGGGACGCTCGCTGATTCCTCTTCGCACATCGGACCTGAAACTCAAAGACAATCACGTGGCGCCGTATCCTCTCGCGCACCACTTGAACGTGCCAGTGTTGCTCGTCTACGGCGACGCCGACATGCTCGTTGATGTTGAGAGCACGCTGCAGTTGATTACGGCGCAGAACCCGGCTATGGAGGGGAAGGTGGACCTTATTCGCTGTCCTGGCTACGAGCACATGGACCTAATATGGGCCCACGATGCAGCAGAAGTAGTGGTGAAGCCGGTGCTTGCCGCTCTCGACTCTTCCCCGAGAACAAAGTAGCTGCAAAAACTGTTCCAGCAGCACGAGCTACGTGCAGTACTTTTTATGGTTTACACACGATTTTCAATGTATATAAGAGCGAGATGCGCGCAAACTTTTCTCTAACGCAAAATTCACGGCCATTGGCAACGTTAATGCATTCCGTAGAGGTTGGGCCTGTTGGCTAACGACCCATGACCATCGGGATATAGTTGTGTTTTTCTCTCGGTGGACCGGAGAATAAAGCAGTCGATCTTGGGTGCAGCGCCCCATCTGGCTGGTTCATCCAGCCTAAGGGATTACCTTCGTGTGCCCGTATGAGGGGCGGTGCAATGATCGACAGGACATCAGTATTGTAGTCGCGTGCTACTTGTAGTCAAGTCTCTTTTGAGGGGCTATTTTCCACCCTGGTGCTCTTGCAAGTTACTTCTTTCGAGTTACCGCGTAAGCAGGGTAGGCGAAAGGCAGCGGCGACCCTTCCCAAAGAAGACCTCTAGTGGTACGGTATTGGGCCCCTGGGTGTAGGCAGCTCAGCTCACAAGAGAGCGAGAGCGAGTTCCTTGGGGTTTGTGGCCCCCAATGGTGATGGTCGTGCACTCTGTGAGAGCTTCTTTCGCTGAGGCATGAGGCTAAGAGTGCCATTGCTAGTGCTAGCTACAACAGCGGTAACTGGTGCCACCACTGGCGTCAGGCTGTATCTGCTGGTAGTTCCTGTCGCGCTCGGAACCTTCTTTGAGCGCTCGGACGAAGACAACTGCTCAGCTGTTAGAAGCATACCCCAAAATGAACAGTGTGCTTATGCCAAAGACAATTGCTCTAGTCGGCTTTTAACAGCATACTATTGCCAACAAGCTCCTGCTCCCATCCTCCTCACTGCCGTCTTGCTCCTGTTGGGATTCATGTTTGTGGCTATTGGTACCGCTGCATCAGACTACCTTTGCCCGAACTTGTACACAGTGTCAAAAGCACTCGGGCTTTCCGACAATGTGGCAGGGCTTACATTGCTTGCACTTGGAAATGGAGCCCCAGATGTGTTCAGCACCTATAAAGCTATCCAGATGGGTGCAGGCAGCATGGCGGTGCTGGAGCTCTTGGGCGCATCTTACTTCATCACCACCGTGGTCATTGGCTCAATGGCCCTCGTACATCCATTCAATGTTCCTCGCAAGTCATTTTTGCGTGACGCGTGGTTCTACCTCGGCATTATCGGAGTGTTGGCAGTCTCGCTCGCCAATTCTGAGCTTAGCATCATCAATTGCGGCGTTCTTGTCTCCATCTATGCTGCCTACGTTGCTTATGTTGTTATCCACCACTCAAGAACCAAAAAGAAGCTCCAAGAAAGGCACCATTTTGAACGGACCAGAAACAATTATCTCATTGACGGAACTGCTTCGACGCCGTTTCACCACAATTTGGATGGATTGGACGAAGAAGAGGCAGATTTACTTCAAGAGTTTGGTACTCTACCCACCGTTGACCAACTTCACCTAGCGGAGGACTATGATAGCGGATATGCGCACGAGATTGCTCTCGAGTTAAACGAGTTAAGAAATCCGGAGTCTCTTTTGCACGCTGGCTCGTATAGATTCAAAATGCTCATCAAAGATTTGCAGCAGCATTCTCGAAACAGTGCAAGCCGTCCCAAGACCGCTCCAACTGTGAGTTCGACGACTCTTGGTGGTAACAATTCGTTGCCTGCTAGTGCTCCTGCGTTCTTAGCTTACAGGGATGAGGAGACCGCAGATATACAAGTGCAAGACCTGCCCATATTTGATCACAACACCATCAAGTCTAAGAGCGTATTGCAGTTGCTAATGCCGACTGCTGTGGATTTCATGGAATTGACGACTCTTGGCCGCATACACTTCGTGATATCGTCCCCGGTGGCATTGGCTCTTCGCGTGACTGTTCCGGTACGGGAGCGGGCAGTCGTCAGTCAATTCGATACGAAATCGACCACATCTGATCCCAATTCGGCCAAGTTGGACTACAATTTCGATCAGGATCGTCTCGTGCTTGCAATTCAAGTGTTTCTAGGTATCCTATTTTTAACGTTCATGTTCTTTGGCACCACAAAAATAATATTCTTCTTGGTGCTCTTACCTATCGGGTTACTCATGTCGACGGGCACAAGCTATTTCATATTGAGACGATTCGAACACAAGAATACCCTCTCAAGTAAAGTTGTCAACTATTCGACAGCTGGCCTCGGATTCATTGCGTGCATTGCGTGGATATCGATTTTTGCTGATCTGATAGTCTCCCTGTTACACTTTTTGTCCGTCCTATTGAACATAAGCGATGATTACTTAGGGATGACAATTTTCGCACTTGGCAACTCGATTGGAGACTTCATCTCTAACTTTACTGTCGCGCTGTTGGGTATGCCTGTGATGGCATTTGGAGCCTGCTTTGGAAGTCCATTATTGGCAATGTGCTCCTTAGGCGTGAGTGTTGTGATGTCATTAAGCCAAGAAGAGAAAACACACAGCAAATACCACATTGCCCTCACTCGGAACATGATCATCGTAATAGTGATGCTTTTCGTGAATCTCTTGGCATTGCTCTACATGATACCGCGCAACGAGTGGAGGCTCGATCGTAAGATCGGAATCATTGCAATTTCCAATTGGGTGTTCACTAACTTAGTGTGTCTCATATGGGAGATTGTTGCTGCATCATGATACATATTATTATTGTATCATATCATAAACCACCAAGGAGATCAAAGCTCGTTTAGCACGGTTAGATTCCTACAAGCTGGTTAATATAAAACATTCATTTAGATTATCATTAACTACGATTTCGTTAAGTTTAATCGACCTCCTCAACGGTAGGTCCATCAGGGTTGGAGCCCGCAGTTCCACCGGGGGTTTCTCCAGGCTGCCCGCCCGAAGTGCCGCCAGGGAATGCTCCACCTTGCGGGGCACCGCCCGCGGCAGAGTATGCTGCAGATATGATAGGATTGGCGACAGACTCCAATTCCTTGTGCTTGTCGGCGTACTCCTCAGTAGCGGCAGCCTGGGAGTCATCGAGCCATGAGATAGTTTCGTCGATGGCCTTGGTCAATTTCTCCCTGTCGCTCTCGTTGATCTTGTCCTTCATCTCGCCATCGTTGATTGTGTTCTTCAAGGAGTAAGCGTAAGACTCAAGACCGTTCTTCGCTTGGATTCTAGCAGCCTCCTTTTCGTCTTCTTCCTTGTACTTCTCGGCTTCAGAAACCATTCTCTCAATTTCCTCCTTCGACAATCTGCCCTTGTCGTTGGTGATGGTGATCTTTTGAGTCTTACCAGTACCCTTCTCCAAAGCAGATACGTTCAAGATACCGTTTGCATCGATGTCAAAGGTGACCTCAATCTGGGGAACACCTCTGGGAGCAGGTGGAATGCCAGACAATTCAAATTTACCCAACAAGTTATTGTCCTTTGTTCTAGCTCTCTCACCTTCGTAGACCTGAATTAAGACACCAGGCTGGTTGTCAGCATAAGTCGAGAATACCTCGGACTTCTTGGTCGGGATTGTAGCGTTCCTTGGGATCAATTTGGTCATAACACCACCGGCGGTTTCAATACCCAATGATAATGGGGCAACATCCAACAACAAAAGATCCTGCGTCTTGGAAGAGGTGTCGCCAGACAAGATGGCAGCCTGGACAGCTGCACCATAAGCGACAGCCTCATCCGGGTTGATAGACTTCGAAGGCTCCTTCCCGTTGAAGAAGTCAGACACCAACTTCTGGATCTTGGGGATTCTGGTGGAGCCACCAACAAGGACGATCTCATTGATCTGCAGCTTGTCCACCTTGGCATCCTTCAATACCTTCTCGACAGGGTCCAAAGTGGATCTGAACAAATCAGCACACAACTCCTCGAATCTGGCTCTGGTGATGGAAGTGTAGAAGTCAATACCCTCGAAGAGAGAGTCAATTTCCACAGAGGTTTGCGCAGATGAAGACAATGAACGCTTGGCTCTCTCACAGGCGGTTCTTAAGCGTCTCAAGGCTCTTTGGTTGCCCGAAAGGTCTTTCTTGTGCTTTCTCTTGAACTCGCTGATGAAGTGGTTGACCAAGCGGTGGTCAAAGTCCTCACCACCGAGGTGGGTGTCACCTGCAGTAGCCTTGACCTCGAAGATACCATCGTCAATGGCCAAGAGAGACACATCGAAGGTACCACCACCAAGGTCGAAGATGAGAACGTTCTGCTCGCCAGACAGCTGTGACTTCTTGTCCAAGCCGTAAGCGATAGCAGCGGCAGTGGGCTCGTTAATTATACGCAAGACATTGAGACCTGCAATGAGTCCTGCGTCCTTGGTGGCCTGCCTCTGAGAGTCGTTGAAGTAGGCGGGGACGGTGACGACAGCGTCGTTGACCTTCGTGCCCAAGAAGCCCTCGGCAGTCTCCTTCATCTTGACCAAGACCATGGAAGAGATCTCCTCAGGAGAGAAGACCTTGGTCTCGCCCTTGAATTCAACCTCAATGTTGGGCTTTCCGCCCTTGTCGATGATCTTGAAGGGGAAGTGCTTCATATCATTCTGCACCTCTGCGTCCAGGAACTTACGGCCAATCAAACGCTTGGCGTCGAACACGGTGTTAGCCGGGTTCATCGCGGCCTGATTCTTGGCAGCATCACCGATCAACCGCTCGGTGTCGGAGAAGGCGACAAACGAAGGGGTTGTGCGGTTACCCTGGTCATTGGCAATGATCTCCACCCGGTCGTTGGCGAAGTGCGCCACACACGAGTATGTGGTTCCCAAGTCAATTCCTATTGCTTTAGACATGGTTGTTACTTTAACTGGTGATGCCTCGGTGAATAATTTGCAGCCACTTAAATAGTGCGGAGCTAATTGCTGCGGAGAGTGCTCGCAACACCTAGCCGATTCTGGAAACTTCCAGTATTGCTCCGGCCGGCCCTTGCACCAGGGTGGCCACCCGCGCGGGGAGGCCGTCATATGGGCTCACCGGGCAATAGACAGCCCTGCACGGTTGTACGGCGGGTGTGTGCCTGTTATGGCCGTCCCGAATGGCGTTCCATGCAACGAGGCTGGACCCTTACCGTGACACAAAATCGCAGTGCGCATATTTTTTGTGGGGTTGTGCATGGCAGTTGGAAGCGAGCCAGTAGGCATAAGATGAGATTGAAGTTGAGGGTTTCAGGAACAAGCAGATAATTGAGCTTTTTGTGTTCTGTAATTTAGATGTAGCCAATGTGTGGTTTTTGGACGCAGTCAAGAAAGAATATACTTTCTTCTTGTATTTTCTGACCTTTTACCTTACAGTTTCGACATCCCTAGTCTCCATGTACGCTTCTTGGGGAGAGAGCACCAGATTGAGACTGTCTCTGACTTACAGTCTGTGCCTGGAATACCTGCATGACTACGGCAGTGACGTTTCCAGTCTCGGAGGACTGTTCTGGTACAACCGGTCGCCATTTGAGTCGTGGGAGGCACTCATTAGCCAACCTGACGCCAGCTTTAGCCGGTGTTCCAGCAAAGAAAACCTACATCCCGACTACCTAGCAAGCCATTGGTCTGCAGAGGAACAGTGGACGGATGCGCAACTTGTGGTTATGATCAGCACCATGTCGCAGGTGCTAGCGGAGATCGACCTTGGGTACTGAGTGCAGAAGCTGATTTGACAAACCGACTTAACACACTGCTTTTAGGAACTGCGTTCGCAAACTGCATTTGTACTTCACCATTGGCTTACTCTAGTCACGCTAAATATCCTAGTAAGGACTCGGACGCTAGAGACTTGACCGAGGTCTTTATCGTTTGACTTGCACAGCTTCCTGCGCGAGTCTTTCGGCTACATTGATCTCAACGAATAAGACCCCGAAAACAAAATCCCGCCCTTTTCCCAGGATGGCACCCGCGACTGTACCCCCTTCGGTTGGCGTCGCTGTTGTTGGTGCAAGCCAACCACGGTTTTGGCAGCCGCAGGCACGTGCATCAGAGTCAAAGTGACTCTGCACGCAGGTCAAAAACTGCCGGGCACCGAAACACTCTCTCCTTACCGCCATGATCAGAACGCTCGCCAGACAGTCGCTCTTCCGCGTCCCTCGCGCTGCCGTGCAGCCGCGTGTTGCTGCCCTTCGTTTCAACTCGGTGAACCACCGCTTGAACAAGGACTCGCACGCCTACAAGTACTTGCAGGAGGGCCCCACCACCGTCAAGTATACCGCCGAGCACGAGTGGTTGGCGATCCACGCTGACGACTCTGCGTTTGTGGGAATCACCCAGTACGCTTCGGAGGCGTTGGGCGACGCCACCTTCATCGAGTTGCCCGAGGTGGGTGACCGTGTGGCCGCCGGCGACACCATTGGCTCCGTCGAGAGTGTCAAGAGTGCCAGTGAGATCTACCTGCCTGTGGACGGTGAGATTGTCGCGGTGAACCAGGTGCTCGAGAGCCAGCCGGGTTTGATCAACCAGGATCCGCAGGGCGAAGGGTGGATTGCGCACATCAAGTTGAGCCTGCCCGAGTCGATTGAGGGCAACAACGAGTTGCTTTCTGAGCAGGAGTACGAGGACCTGCTCGAGCAGTAGCTTATTTGGGCGGGCGAGAACCGGCGCCCGCTTGCTTTGCTAGCGAAGAATGTACATGCCATCATTCAAGGAGTAGAGGGGGACACGGTTCCCGTATCTTTGCGGCCTAGCCACTAGGTGCCAGCGCAGTCGTTGTAGGCAGATACAGCTGCAGCGCAAGTTCAGGTGCTGCGTTGATGCCGCTGCCTCGCGATGCGATGGCACCCTTGTTATCCGGATCCGGATAGGACAGCTTGTCGCTCGCGGGCTTGCCAGCCGGGTCCTCCACTAGGCAATTACCAGACTGTGTCACTGTGCTGAGCTGTCGTGCAGAGCTGTAATGCAGAGCTGTGGTGTTCAACTTTTGTGCTGCGTGCGTTGCAACGGCCACCTGCACCGGCAAGAGCGTGTTCCCGCCTTCCGCAGGCACCTGGAGTCTCTCCCGCCGTCTATTTACACGGCGCGCAGCCCGGTACGCATCTGCGGCAACTGTGATGCCCTCATTGATTCCCCGGACGAGACTGCCTATCGTCAGACTGCCTGTCACCGTACAGTGGCGCCCTCGGCTGTGTCGCACGCGTGCCACCACTGCCGCCTACACCGTGATTAGATCCATTCATTACTCATACTACTTGGTAAAGTGCACGGCGATGGGCACAATAATCACAATCAAGATGATGATGATGCCCAAGATCAAGCACATGCGCATCTTCATGTCCTTCCACCACATGTCCTTGCGGACGCGGTTGGCGCCGCGGCGGAAGCCCTGGGCTGAGATGGCGAGGTTGTCGGTCTTGTTCTCGATCGAGTCGAGACGGTCGCCGCGCTCCGCCACCTTGTTGATGTTGTCGCGCATGACGCCCACGGCATCGTCCATTTGCTGTCGTTAGTGGCTGCGGCCGTCACGGCCGGCAAACGTCGGCGGGCCCGAGGAAAAAGTCACACATACCGCCTGGATCTGCGCAGTGCGCAGCTGCTCGCCCTCGTTGGGAATATACGGGTCGTAGGGTACGCTGGAGCTCATGGTGTGCTGCGGGTAGGAGGCTGGCAAAAAGAAGAGGGGTGCGTGCGTGATTGAAATATCGTGTCTGCACAAAGACCCTGGCCTGCCGTTGCGGGCCGGGCGACGCCCACGCCGGACGCGCAACGGGCCCGCGGCGGATCAGGCGGGCGCGCGCCGGCGGATCAGGTGTCCGGGTAACCAGATCGAAGGGGTAAATATACGGCTGGCGGTGCAGGCACATGCCGCCCTGCACACGACGGGCGCCGCTGGTGCCGGGCGGGGAACGACTCGCGGGCGGCCGCGCTGGCAGGAGCGGTCATGGTAGCGCTGCCACCGCGGCCCTGCAATTGGCGATGGCATGTCTGCATACAGACAGGGCACAGCCTAGACGACAACGAGACGATGACGGCCGTCGCCGCGTGTGCAGGCAGCACTGCTACCGCTACGAGTGCTGTCGCGATGGACACTAACGTGGGTGGGAAGGAGCACTCACGCAAAATACACCAACGAGCCCCCGAAGCCCCGCGGCCCCACGGCGGGCCGCCCGGAGCACCACCGTAGACCACCGGCGATGTGCAGGTGCCTGCAGAATATGCGGTGGGGACACTCTGGTAGGCGCACGCTTGTTTCTCGCGCCCTCAAAAAGTTCTTCACCCTGAGCGAGGGGTCACCACACTCCACGAACGCAAAGTTTCTTGGATTGCGTCTGACACAAAGAACACAGGTCAATTGCTTATAGAAAGATGGACGGTGGTATGTAGCACGTGTTTCAGGCCGGTTTGGCCGATCTGGCGGGCTCCAACGGCGCCCGCTGTCCCAGGGGGGCTCCAATTTTTCACTCGACGTCGCCAGCTCAATTGGGACCCGCACGGTCCCGCAGTCTCTGAGTGTGCTCCCGTGGGTCAGTTCTGTGTGCTGCGTTGACGGCATGTTTATCGGCCGCAGTTTCGCAATGCTGTCGCCGTCGGCGATTCCCGTTTGCTGGCGACCCCTATGCTTGCTGATCTGCGTACCCGGCGATGTATAGGGGTGACAGACGCTTGGTTTCACTTGACACAGCGTGATACGCCTGCAGGCTACGCGGATGCTGACGTTCGGTTGGATGGTTCTTGCCAATGGTGCCGCGACGCGTCTCCCTCGACCCGTCGGAGGCCCATCAGCGCAGTTTTGTTGGGTTGGCAACGGCAACGAACGGAATCCATCGATCGCTGCGGCGGTGTAACTTGCTGGCGTGTGTCGCCTCGCTCAGTGGCCCGTTGGGTGCCGCTCACTGCCCCTGCACTTGGAAGGTTACGTGGCAGAAATCGACGATCGCAGGCGCGATTTTGGAGTCTACCATGGCGAAAGCCTACTTTTTGCCCAAACTTGTACTAACATAACAGAAGAAGTTGCTGCTTTGGTTATCGACAACGGTTCCGGTATGTGCAAGGCCGGCTACGCCGGTGACGATGCCCCCAAGGCTGTCTTTCCTTCCATTGTCGGCAGACCCAGACACTCTGGTATCATGGTCGGCTTGGGCAGAAAGGACTGCTACGTCGGTGACGAGGCCCAGTCCAAGAGAGGTGTCTTGACCTTGAGATACCCCATCGAGCACGGTATCGTCACCAACTGGGACGACATGGAGAAGATCTGGCACCACACCTTCTACAACGAGTTGAGAGTTGCCCCTGAGGAGCACCCCGTCTTGTTGACCGAGGCCCCCAAGAACCCCAAGTCCAACAGAGAGAAGATGACCCAGATCATGTTCGAGACCTTCAACGTTCCTGCCTTCTACGTGTCCATCCAGGCTGTCTTGTCCTTGTACTCTTCTGGTAGAACCACCGGTATTGTCTTGGACTCCGGTGACGGTGTCACCCACGTGGTCCCCATCTACTCCGGTTTCTCTTTGCCCCACGGTATCATGAGAGTTGACTTGGCTGGTAGAGACTTGACCGAGCACTTGATGAACATCATGTCCGAGAGAGGCTACTCCTTCTCCACCACCGCCGAGAGAGAGATTGTTCGTGACATCAAGGAGAGATTGTGTTACGTTGCTTTGGACTACGAGCAGGAGATGCAGACTTCTGCCCAGTCTTCTGCTATTGAGAAGTCTTACGAGTTGCCCGACGGTCAGGTTATCACCATTGGTAACGAGAGATTCAGAGCCCCTGAGGCTTTGTTCAGACCTGCCGACGTTGGTTTGGAGGCTGCTGGTATTGACCAGACCACTTACAACTCTATCATCAAGTGTGACGTTGACGTCAGAAAGGAGTTGTACGGTAACATCGTGATGTCTGGTGGTACCACCATGTTCCCTGGTATCGCCGAGAGAATGCAGAAGGAGATCACTTCGTTGGCCCCGTCCTCCATGAAGGTCAAGATCATCGCTCCTCCTGAGAGAAAGTACTCTGTCTGGATCGGTGGTTCCATCTTGTCCTCCTTGTCTACCTTCCAGCAGATGTGGATCTCCAAGCAAGAATACGACGAGTCCGGACCTTCTATTGTCCACCACAAGTGTTTCTAAGTCAATGGTTGAGTATTTGAAAAACATATTAGCTTTAAAAATATCAACATGTTTGACCTAGAATACATTTCACCTTTGTGAAAAAGTTTATATGTTTTGAATAAGACGCGCGTATTCTACATTTACTGGTAGGCTTAATATGGACATAAAAATTTATCTAGTTACTTGACGTTCAACGTGGGCTGCTTGCCCTTCACTCTGCCCAATACATTACCTGGTGCGTACCTTGGAATGACATTGTCCTCGTGCAACATGTCAAAGCTTTCAGTTGCATCTTTGCCGGCAAAGTTTAAGATGGACTGAGCTCCGCCAGGGTGGTCGCTCAAAAAACTCGTCAAGTCCAACACCACGTTCTTTACAATGACCCAGCAATCGTCCTTCTTGTTATGTTTGGCAACTTCCTCCTCTGTAAACTCCTTGTCCGGGATCAGGAAGGTATTTGGCTTCTTTGGTTCCTGCTTGTCTTGTCTTGGTTCGGGGGCAGCTGGCTTGGACTCCTGCGAGGAAGCCTTCCTCAGAGCGTCACTGCTTTGTTCGTCTCCCCAGTCGATGGTAAGCTTCTGGGGCTTGCTTGGGTCGATGTGAATACTAATTTGTTTCAATCTGTCAACAGCTCTTGAATTCAGCGCGCTCAAAGTAAGCTTATTCAAGAAATAACTCGTAGCTTGGTCGGCAGCTAATCTTCCGTAAACAACGCACGCCAATAAGCTCAGGCCACCGAGACGATTATGACCATGGACTCCGCCAGCAACTTCACCAGCCGCATACAAGCCTTCGAACGGCTTGAAATCGTCACCATCCTGATACAAAACTTGAGTTTTGTCGTTGATCTTGATTCCTCCCATGGTGAAATGCAACACTCTGGTCACATACGATACGTGGTAGGTCCTGTTGGTGTCAAAATGGAAAGGCGTGTTGGGAAAGTACTTCTTACCATACTTATCCTTGACGTCGCCCTTGGCAGCTTTGTTGTACTCATCAAAAACTTTGACTAACTCCTCCTTGGAAGTGTCCAATTCTTTGACGAGCTCCTCGCCCTTGATGGAGCGCATCAAGTTACGCTGCTCATAATGCTTGATGTGGAACAGCAATTTCTTTTCACTCTCCTCGTTGAGAACTAAACGGATAGGGCCCAAACCAGCCTTAAATTGCTTCTCCATCTCGCCTGAAACATGGTCTCTCGTGCCCAACTCGTCAACAAAACGCTCGCCCTTTCTGTTCAACATGATACCACCCTCGCCGCGCAATGCCTCAGCACCAAGGAACAAGAAACGAGGAGTGGACTTCCCATCAATGGTATCCTTGTCATTGATGTCAATGAGACCAGTAGGATGCACCTGAACCTTGTCCATATCAATTCCCACACCGTGGTTCTTGAGAACTATCTTTTGCCCATCTCCTGTCGCGTGGTTTCCGTTCGTGCTGGGCAAATCGATAATATCTGGACGGTACTTGCGCAATAATGAGTTGCGAGTGAAGTCTGCAGCATAACCACCAGTGGCCAAGACCACCGGCCCGTGCAAGTTATATTTCTCCTTAGTCTTAAGATTCTTGGCCTTGACTCCAAGCACCTTGCGGTTCTCCACCACCAAGTCGATCACTTGGGTGTTCTTGAAGATTTGGACCCTGTCGGGCTCGGTGTCGGCCAAATTCTCCAATGTCTCGAGCAATCGGTAGGTGATGGCCATACCAGGAAATTTGGCGTCCTTGCCACGGTGTGTACGGGGCTGGGAGTGGCCACCCAAACGGGAAACAATGGTGAGGTCCAAGTCGAACACCTCTTGGAGCCAATGAATGGCATCGGCAGAGTTGTAAACGAGAACCTTGATGAGCTCGGGGTTGGCCCGATCCTTAGCGGACTTGAGGGTGTCGTCATAGAACTGCTGTACCGAGTCCTTGATCTCGAGATCAACCTGGGTCCTTGAGAGAGCGCCATTAATACCGGAAGTTGCTTTGCCCGAGTTTCCGCTAAGAAAGCCTTGCTTATCAAGAAGAATCACATTGGCTCCACGGAGGTATGCCTGGTGTGCTGCTGAAAGGCCCGCGAGGCCACCACCGACGATTATAACAGGGTTTTGGATGGTCATGAAATAATCCAAGTAACTGTTGGATACAGCTGAAATCAATCCACGCTCCTATTGATGCTGGGGAATGTGCATTTTATACTCCCCCACACAAGTATTATATAGAGGAGGTACTTGCGTCAGGAGCCCGGATGTGTCCCCGACGTCACTGGAGCACCTGACTCCGCCAGAACCTTGTCGACAGCCTATCTTAGTCTAATAGCCACAATTGGTGGTAGAAGCCAGCAGCGAACATGTGCTTTTGTGGGTTTTATTGTTCATGATGGTGACGTATCCTCGGTCCCATAGGTCTTGTTCGGACTTCATGCGCCTCTTCCGAGAACCATACAAAGTCCGGGGTAAACCGCGCTAATGTCCGTAGGCGGGCTGAGGACATCCTGTATGTCTTAGCATGTAAGTACAAGGCTTCAACGTTCTACAAGTGGGCACTTATAGTGGTATCAGTATAATCATAACTTTACGTTAAAGTTTTTGCAAATTGGGGAACTCTCATTCGCCTACAAGCGTGCCGCGGGTGGTCCGCACAGTAAAGGGTGCTGGTCACCTCACCTGTAGCTGTAAGTCAGCATTCTAGTCGTCACCACTCGAGCCACAACAACAATAGAAGATGCGGCTTTTTTAATGGGACTTGCAGGGTCCCTTTGGCATTAAAGTTTCTCACCGTTTTTGCTGCAATGTGCTCGCATTGGTATTGGCATTGTGGTCTCCGTACTACACGGTATTAGAGATAGGTCGAAGTACGCGGGAGTACAATAGCTCAAATTTTGACTCTGCAATAGCCACGTCAATCAGCCGCGGCACCACCCACAGTCACAACGGTCGCTCGAACAATCAGAGTGGCGTACGCAAACCTGAGAGCTTTGTTCACCCCTTTCAGCGTATTGTCACCATAAGCCTATTCAGTGAGACACATATTGGAATGCAAATGTAACATCGCCAAATTGGGATTCGTTCTGCAACAAAATATCTTCATTGTTTTGTAGCGCCTCGTGATTCAAGTGATTCCACGTTGTGGAGTCACCATACAACATGGCAGGAGCCTTTTCCCTCTGAGCACCCGTGGCCGCATCGCACCGTTTGCATGCATATGTGTCGTGAGTGTCGCAGATAGTGTTGGGCTGGAACATAAAGAGCTGGCGCAAGTTTTCGCCACTGAAAAGACGTTCAACGTCTTCCTTTTCGTCCACAACGCAGCTCAGGAGCGAAAGCTTCATTGACTGCCTCTGGAATATCTTCTCCTCGATAGTTCCCGTCAGGATGAATCGGTAGATAAAGCAGTCCTTCTTTTGGCCGTCTCTCCAAACTCGTGCGAGGGCCTGTTGATCGGCAGCGGGATTCCAATCCGGATCGATCAACACAAGGCGATTCGCACCAATTAAGTTGATGCCGCAGCCGCCAGCTTTAGATGATAATAAGAAGATGAATTCAGGACCAGTGGGGTCATTGAACTTGTCAACCAATTTTTGTCTCTTGTTGATATTCATGGTGCCATCAAGCCGTAAGCAGCCGTAGCGCTTGTGCCGGCACATCTTTTCTATCAAGTCAAGCGTCTGGGTGTAGTTGGAGATAAGCACAATCTTGTCGTCTGTCTCGGTATGCATCTTGTATAGAAAGCGCTCCAAAATCATGAACTTGCCGCTGAACCAAGTTTGTATTTCGCGATTGCGCCCACCTCCCGTGGGGTTATAGTCCTCGGGGAGAAGCTTCTCGCAACCTTCAATGTCCGCGGGAAGGTCGAGCAAGTCCGGATGGTTGCATAGCTTCTTGAGCATGCCAATAGCCTTGAGTGGCTGCGAGCCCACGCCCTTGAGAAGTTTCTTGATATCAGGCAGCGTGATAAAATGATTGTACAAAGCCTGCTGCATGGGCGATAATCCGGTGAACACGACATACTCGTACTTGACGGGAAGATACTTGGACAAGATGTCGTTCGTTCGGCGAATGATAAACTTAGAGGCAAGCTGGGACAATTGTGTCAACTTTTCGTCGCCCTTTGCCTTTTCAGCATCGGTGGCATCAGCGTCGCGGCCACGTAAGATTTCGTTCTCAAAGTTTTTGCGGAATTCTGCGCGGGTGCCGAGATAACCTGGATTGGCAAAGTTGAGCAAGGAGAAGTACTCGGATAAGTCGTTTTGGATGGGAGTACCCGAGAGGATGACCCTGCGCTCGCAGCGCAAGGCATTCAATGCGGTGAATGTGAGCGAGTCGCCGTTTTTGAGGCGATGGCCCTCGTCGGCAAGCATTAGGCCCACCTCGGTGCCTGCGAGCTTGTCGACATTGCGGCGCAAGGTCTCGTAGGAGATGATGAGGACGGGCCGCACAATGTTGCGGCCAGTGGCCACCGACCACTGCTGAAGGGCGAGCCCCAAGTCAGCGCTCTTGGTGGACTTGCCGTCGACGGCCAAGGGTGTAAGCACGCCCTCGCCGAGCCACTTGACGATCTCGTTGGCCCAATTGCGCACCAACGACGACGGGCAGACAATGATGCATTTTTCAATGGTGCGGCGGCCACGGGGCGACTGGCGGAGGAGCGTCCACATGAGGGCGATACACTGCAAGGTCTTGCCCAAGCCCATTTCGTCGGCCATGATGCAGCCCTTGGCCCTGGGGTCGATCAAGCCGGAGGTGCTGCGGTACAAAAACTTCACGCCAGCAATCTGGTGCGGCCGGAGGATCTTGGCGAGCCGAGGGTCAATCACCACCGGCACGTCGGGGTAGCGCGCGGCGGCCTCATTGGGGTTGGTGCAGATGCCAAGCATCTCCGCCAACGAGCGGTGCGTGCGCCGCTTCTTGGTTGGTACCGGGCTCTCATTCTCCTTGTCACTGTCGCCCTTGTCGCTGCCGTCCTTGTCGCTGCCGTCCTTGCCCTTGTCGGCGTCGCTGATGCGGTCCACTGTGGGGTCATAGAGCACGATGGCAAACTCGGCGGTGGGGTCGTGAAGGGCGCGCGGCGGCACCACCATCTTGCGGCGCGTGCCGAGCGGCGGCGGCGGGCCGCGATTGTGCTCCTCGCGCTGCGCTGCCGACTTGAATGGCACCGCAAACAGGCGGCGGAGCGTGTTGTCGGCGGGCGCCGCGTGCACGGCGCGTGGCATGAGCGCACCGAACCGCCGCACACGCACAGCCTCGCCATCAGCGCCCGCTGGAGCATCGTCCACACTGCCGCTGCCGTCTTCGGCGTAGCTGATGGGCCGCAGGCGGGCGGCACGGAGAGGAGTGCGGAGGGTGGTGCCGTGAAGCGCGAACGGCACGCGAAACGGCAGCGCGAGCCTCTGGTCGGCGTCGCGCACAGGCGGCGGGCGCTTGTCGCGGGGGACGCCAGCGCCCAGCCCGAGCGGCGTGGTAAACTCCGTCAATGGCTTGCGCACAACCATACGCGTGCTGTGCAACACGCGCGACCCAAACATCATCGCAGGCCGATCGGTGCATGCACGCCCAAGCTTTATCGCGGCGCTCGCGCCTGACTGTCCCCATGGACGACATCTTTGCCAAGGCCGGCTCACAGGCGGTGACTTTTGCCATCCGGCTGGGCCTCTCGCTCGCGCTGGGCTATGCGGTGCGCACGATGGCGCGGTTTCTCGAGCGTGTGCCCGCGGCCGACACCGCACAGCTTGCGGCCACACGGCAGCGGCTCGAGGCCAAGATCGGCGTGGTGCTGGCGCTGATGGAGCTCGTGCGAGCGGTGGCCGCGCGCGGGCAGACGGCGTTGGAGCCGGCGCTCGCGTACGTGGCGGGGCTCCAGGCGCGCATCGATGCGTTTGACGCTGACGTGGACCGCGTGGCCGCCGCCGTCACCGACGCCAACCAGCGCGAGTCCGTGGCCCGTGTGCAAGCGTACATGGATAGGCTCAGTGCTGAGCTCGACGGCGTGGTGCCGGTGCTCACGTTGGCGCTCCAGACATCGGGCGCCTCCGTGCAGGGGTATCTTCCCAGCGAGGTGCTGCCGGGACGGCTCCTTGCCGCCTCTGACTGCGTAGTGCGGTCCAACCGCGCGGGGCGCGGCACCGTGGGGCCCCGCTTCGACCTCGTACTCTACTCCATCTTCTACAACCCGGCGCGGGGCAAGTACATCGACGGCGCAGATCCAGCTGGCTTGTCTGCTGTGACGTGGAAGGAGGAATTTGCCCGGTGTCTGGTGGCGGTGGCCCGCACAGACGCTGGGGCTTACAGCTACGAGCTCTCCATCACCGAGAACTTTGACGACGGCCGCTACCATGACGACGCCGCCGCTCCTGCCCAACGCAAGTACCCCATTGACAGCATTGGCCGCCTCTACTTCACGGCGTCCGGACGCCTTCTCCGCCTCGAGTCCCGCTCCAGCCCCGTGCTCGTGGTGAAGGTGGCTCGTGACGACGGAGATGAGTGGCTTGGGTTGGGTGAGGTGGAGGCCGGCGAGTTTGACAGTGATGACGACGACAGCGAGGACGACGACGCCGAGACTAATAGCGACAGCGACGCCGACGCCGATGGCACATTCCACGACGCCAGGCCCACCCAGGACTCGACCAAACCAAAGAGGCCGTCTCTCTCCTTGCTCGAGTACATACTCAGGCTCTGCCATCTCCAGCACAGCGAGGGCACCTCCATTCTTGACGTGACCGACGAGAAGTTGGCCTTGTACTTGCGCGACGAAAACTACAACAACCGCGTCACCGTCTCCAATCGAGAAAGGGCCCAGCATGCCCGCCAGGTGCAGAGCACCGACGACGTGGTCGCCCTCGACTCCAACATCAGCCGGTTGCAGCATTTGCTGTTGCGCGACAAGAAGGACTGATGATTTCTACCATTTTTGCATCGCTCAAGTCGCAGTGACTAGTAATGTTACAGATTTAGCACTTTAAATACCGAAAAAATTTCTTCCCAAGACACATTCGTTCACTGTGGGGTAAACCCGGTACCACCATTCCCGTAGCCATACAGAGCGATATAATCTGTAATCATGGGGATATTGCTAACGTTGAATGGATCCTCGTCCTCGTCTTTGATGGATTTGAGCTCCTGCGTCGCCCCCGATTTGAAGTCGTGGGTTTCTGGCGGGTTGCTGTCCGTCGTTGTCTGAGGGCTCAGCGTCATGTACTTGGCGTTGAGTTCAGAATCCAAGTCCTTCACATGGAATCGGTATTCCTCGTTCAACATACGCTCGACATCGAGAGCACCAAACAACTCCTCATTGGCATCGCCCTGACCGCTGGGTAAGTCGAATGACGACCCGTTGCGTGGTACCTGGGGTGGGTAGGCCGCACTGGAGGCGCCATTGACAGGTGGCACCGCATGACCGTCAAACCGTGACACGTTGGTGGCGCTCAGCGAATTCGAGTTTACCGACAACACACTCTCGGGACGCTTCGGACGGATCTGTGGCTGATAGCTTTTGTACGGCGCCGGTGCCACCTGGCCGTGTCCAGCACTGGCGGCTGCAGCGGCTGTATGGCCCTGGCTGGGATCGGGTACTTGAACGGTGCCGTTGGCGGCATTCGCGCGGGCATTGAGTGCATCGCTAGTGAGACTTTGCACCGCGCCATCGTCGAAGGAGCTGCCGATGCCTGCCTGGTCGCCGTTGGCGTAGGGGCCTGGGCCGTAGGTGCCATTCTGGACCGCGGCAAACTGGCCGGCGGGGATGTGCTGGGGCATGCCCAGCAACGGTTGAGACTCATCCTGGTCGAAGCTGTGGGTACCAATGAGCGGGAATAGCGGGAACATGGGGTTATCTTCGCCCTTGTCCTCGGCATACTGGGGCAAGTTTGTGTGGGAGGAGCTCTCCAGGTGGGAAAACATGTCAAAGAGCCCATCCCCCGAGTCGAACACTGGGGCAGCATCCTCAGAGAAGTAGCTAGTGGGGTCCATACCGGCGGCAGGACCGGCAGCACCGGGAGCCTCGGGGTAGGCAGACTCCGTCATCACGGGCGGAGTCTTCTTCTTCTCGCGCTTCTTCTGCAAGTGACAGGTGCATCCCGGCGACTTGTGACACAGGCACGAGGCCAAGTGGGATCCAGACTTGCCTTTCTTGCCGCAGGAGCAGGTTATGTGCATGTTCTTCATTTTGCGTTGCTCGCGGCAGTGCAGGCATTGGGACGCGGGACGGCCCTTGGGCTTGATCATGGTCAACGGCTGATCCGTATGCGTACACGTCTTGACCCGGTGTCCGCGGATACAGCGCTCACACGCGTACTTGACGCCGTTGATCAACACCATGCTGGGAAGGGGGGGAATCGGGGTTTAGTCAGCGGGCGGCCAGCGCAGCGGGGTGTCGCTGTATACGATTCCAACAAAGCGCAGTGCAGTTCCTTAGCAGCAAGGAAGCACGCGCAAACCAGTAGGTGGCGCCTGGGTACGCAAGAGGCGGCTGGGGACTAGAGCGGGCGGAGGTGGCCAGCGCACTTTAGGGCCCTCAAGCGAAGCCCGGAGATGGGAAACGTTCGATTTTTCAATGTTGACAGCGTGATACGACGTCACGGTTCAGCTCCAACAGCGCAGCGTCGTTCTGTTTGCGTTTCTGGTCCCTCTCTGTGTCGTTGATTTCCGTTGTCTGCGGCTTCGCTCTCACGTCAAAAAAAACCTTTTACATCTGTTTATATGCAGGCATTATCTCCCGAGCCGCCGCCGCAGTTGGTGTGGCCCGCACATTTGGTTCCACGAATGGGCGACGAGCGTCGGGAGCCGAGTTCAGTGTAAAGCGGGGTGCTGCGCTCGACAGGAGGGTTTGTAACTCATGGCCGGCCTGGCCGAGGTCGTGCGTCGTGCGTCGTGCGCCGGGGGTAGAGGTGGTGGGGCCGCGAACGGCTCAGCCCAAAATAGAACGGCTGTGCATACAGTCCTGGGACACGATAACGTGAACGGCCAGCGGCCTGCCAGGATTGTGGTTGCAAGTACACGTGCCCGCATCTAACAGCAGCATGCTGGTCTCCAATGTAGACTCTCACCTCCATTAACTACAGGGGGCTGGTAGTGGTAGAGCAGTGTGCGACCCAGCGGTGCGTGGCGCCTGGCCACTCGCCCGTTTGGGAAGGCAAAGAAAACCTACACTTTGAGTCTTTTTTGCGAACCTCAGCTGCTCGTAAGTTTAGTATTGTACACCTGGGACTCATTTATTGCAATAGGTAGAGCTTATTGTTGCAACCAGAAAGTCGATTATTGCTGCAATCCACCTCTGCGGAGTTAGCGTGAGGCTAGGGCTAGGGCTCGCGAATACCTGGTAGTGGTGAGGGCACGCACACGCAACTTTGGGAGACGCACGCCTTTTGCGCAAACACTGCTGGCGCTACAAGGTGTGGAACCGTTACCGCTGAAAGTTAGCCGCACGTAAATTGTGGCCGTACGTGCCCCTCTCCATAACTGTAATCTTACTGCAGGTGTAGGCTTGGGCGTTATTCCAGAGTGTGCTGTTACTCAGGAGTACCGCTCGGAGAAACGTTGGTCATGTCCGGGCCCAGAGCTGGTATTTTTGTGCTTGTACACTAGAAAATACTCCCATTTGGTGAAGTGCCAGGAGGGCAGCCGTTTATCGCCAACGGCTGAACATTTCGGTTCTGGGCGCTGGCACATGCCTCCACGATCAAGGGCCAGATTAGCCCTCGAGAGTGCAGTTTAGGTTACACTTTGACTCCGGACGGAACAATTGCATTGTGGGAGCAGTACCCAAAACATCCACTGATAAGGGTTATGTGTCCTGCATGACAGCTCGGGACTTAGAACTCGAGTATGACGTCTGCAGGAGGGTATAGTAGAGTCGTTTTAGGTTCGGTGTAGCGAAGCATATTTTCGCAACCTCTGGGACCCTCGGTAGTCCGCCACGAGTATATATAGAGCTGTTGGTAACGGCAGAATCGTGGTTGGTGACACGTATTTTACTTTAGATTCTCGTCATAGTCTTGAAGCTTGAGTCGCGCTCGCAGTTTGACATAACTCGCGGGACTGCATATCTTTATCGCTCCCCCACACTTCGGGCCGTCCTATATATAGGTCGGAGTTCGTCCCCCCACGAGAAAAGCCAACCTTTTCCTCTCTACTTACTATGGTGCACATTGACGAAGTCAGAAAGCACGCCGCCAAGGATGATTGCTGGGTCATCATCCACGGCAAGGCTTATGACTGTACTGACTTTTTAAGCGAGCATCCCGGCGGATCGGCCATCATCTTGAAGTATGCTGGTAAAGATGCCACCAAGGCCTTCGATCCAATTCATCCAGGCGACACTTTGGAGAAGTACTTACCCAAGAAGTATCACTTGGGGGCTGTGGAGGGCGAGATCAAGCCGAAGCCGAAGCCGAAGCGCGCACCCCGCCCTCAGCCCCAGGCGCAGCCACAAGCTAGCTTGGGTGCCGGTTCGGGTTCCAGCTCTGGGTCGGTGGATGAGTATGACGTTGAGTACGACGAACAGCCCGAGTTCCCCGCCAGCAGTGGAGGACCCGAGGCGGGAGCCACGCAGCAACTCCAGGAGGCTGAAGAGGAAGAATACGACGAAGACGGCGAGCCCCTCACCGCGGATGAGAAACGTCGCCGCAAGTACGTTGCTGCCAAGCCCGACTTGGGTCTGATTTACAATTTGAATGACTTTGAGTTTGTCGCCCGCCACACGTTGCTGAAGGTGGCCTGGGGTTACTACTCACTGGGCTCCGACGACGAAATCACCCTCCGTCAGAACCACTTGGCCTTCCACAAGTACTTCTTCAAGCCGAGAGTTCTTGTCGATGTTTCCTCCGTTGACACCTCTACCACTCTCTTGGGCAGCAAGTCCTCGGTGCCGTTTTACATCTCAGCAGCGGCGCTCGGGAAGTTGGGCCACCCCGAGGGAGAGACGGTGTTGGCTCGCGGCGCCCATAAAGCTGGTTTAATCCAAATGATCCCGACCTTGGCATCGTGCTCGTTTGATGAGATTCGTGATGCCGCGGCCCCCGACCAAGACCAGTGGTTCCAGTTGTACGTGAACTCGGACCGCGAGGTCACGCGCAAGATTGTTCAGCACGCTGAGAAGAGAGGTATCAAGGGCCTCTTCATTACCGTTGACGCACCGCAATTGGGCCGTCGTGAGAAGGACATGCGCACCAAAGATGTTCCCGACTTGAGTCATGTTCAGGGCGAGGGCGAGGGAGCCGAGCGCGCCCAGGGTGCTGCAAGGGCTATCTCATCTTTTATAGACACGTCACTCAACTGGAAGGACATTGCGTGGTTCCGCAGCATCACCAAGATGCCCATCTTCCTCAAGGGTATCCAGACGGTGGACGACGCATTGAAGGCGATCGAGCACGGTGTCGACGGCATTGTTATCCTGAATCACGGTGGACGCCAGTTGGAGTTCTCCAAGCCACCTATTGACGTTTTGGCCGAGCTTGCGCCCGTGTTGCGTGAGAAGGGCCTCAAGGACAAGATTGACATCTACATTGATGGTGGTGTTCGTCGTGCCAGCGACATCTTAAAGGCCATTGCCTTGGGCGCCAAGGCTGTCGGCCTCGGTCGCCCATTCTTGTACGCCATGTCGACCTACGGTGTGGACGGTGTCTACAAGGCGGTGCAGGTGTTGAAGGACGAGATGATTATGGACATGCGTCTTTTGGGCGTCACCAGCATCGACCAGTTGAACGAGCTGTATGTTGACACCCGCTATGTTGTGCGGAGCGTGCCGGAGGACAAGCTCTACAGCAAGGTCTACCAGCCTTTGGTGCTTCCCGAATGGAAGGGTAGGTTGTAGGCGCTGCCCCGGGCTGGACCCTGCATACTGTGTGCAGGCAGCTATATAACTAACTTGAGTGAAGAGCACAGGGCGTAGCTTCCTGCGATGGATGGAACCTACAAGGTGTATGGCAAGGGCTGGAGGTTTAGAGGGGTGGCCGCGTTGTCAGTGAAAGACAACGCGCCACAAAGAAAGTGCTGCATACATCTGCCTCACGGTCGCGTGTAATTGTTTACGATTCAGTGTGCATACAGCTCGGATCTTGAGGTAATCGCGCCCTTTGCTGAGCGAACGCACCGAGCTCCTGGACAAGCCCAGGCAGCTGAACAGAATCGGCGTAGGAAAAGCCGTAACATTTGTTATTGGTGTAGTCGTCGTCAGGTGCCTGCACATAATCGCTTGTCCTGTGAAACCGTTCTGCGACACGGTCGGCACCCCGCCCCTGCCCGCCAAGACGTGTGCCCTGCCTGCCCGGTCATTGCTCCGCGTAGAACTGGGACTGGCTGCGCAATGGAGACGCGCGGCCGCAGCGGAGCGCCATCAGCACCATTATTCTACTGCATGTGTACGCGATTCGTCTTGGTGTCTGGGCCTAAAACGCGTTAAAACTTTTTCGGATCAAGAACGGATAGGTGTACACCACCAGCTGTCTCACTAGCACCGCGGACGCAGGCGCTACGTGATTGCAGCGAGACAAGCACAGAGTTATCGCTCCGAGACTGGCGTTCTAAAGACAGTTTACAGCGCAGATTTAAAAGGCCAGTGCCACGAGTTTATCGTGTGTTTTTGTATTGGTCTCTGCCACAAACGAAGGCTGTGTGAACGATGGTGTCCGCTTATGATGTCGGCACTAGATGCTGGTATCCAGACGAGACGCTCGGCTGGGTCGGCGCGGTCGTCAAGCTGAACAAGTTTGCGGACAGCAAGTACACCCTTGAGCTAGAAAGCGAGGTTGATCTGGACAAGTCGTTCACGATCACCGTGGTAAACTTGGACGAGGAGAACTCTGAATTACCGCCTTTGCGCAACCCTCCAATCTTGGAGGCTGCGGAGGACTTGACGTCGCTTTCCTACTTGAACGAGCCCGCAGTATTACATGCGATCAAGGTCCGTTATGCTCAGCTCAACATCTACACTTACTCCGGAATTGTTCTCATCGCCACCAACCCATTTCAGCGTGTCGAACAGTTGTACTCACAGGACATCATTCAAGCATACGCTGGTAAGAGACGTGGCGAGTTGGACCCTCATCTTTTTGCCATTGCCGAGGATGCGTACCGTTGCATGAAAACCGACGGTAGAAACCAGACAATTGTGGTGTCTGGTGAGTCAGGTGCTGGCAAGACCGTTTCTGCCAAGTATATCATGAGATACTTTGCTTCGGTGGAAGAGAGCTCAGAGTTGCAGCAGAACTTGGGCACAGAGCACAGAGCCGACATGTCGGACGTGGAAAAGCAGATCTTGGCCACCAACCCTATCATGGAGGCTTTCGGTAACGCCAAGACCACCAGAAATGACAACTCCTCCAGATTCGGCAAGTACTTGGAAATCCTCTTTGACAAGGAGACTTCCATTATTGGTGCGCGTATAAGAACCTACTTGTTGGAGCGGTCCCGGTTAGTGTTCCAACCTTCCACAGAGAGAAACTATCATATTTTCTACCAATTGCTTGCTGGTATGGGTCTGGACGACAAGGCCAAGTTGGGCCTCACTACTGCGGACGACTACAGATACACAAACCAGGGCGGAAGCTCGATCATTGAAGGTATCGATGACGCTGAGGAGTTTAATATCACTAAGGATGCATTAAGTATGATTGGCATAGATGAGTCCAAACAGCATGAAATTCACAAGATATTGGCCGGTTTGTTGCACATTGGTAACATTGAGATTGCCGCCACGAGAAACGATGCTCACTTATCTTCTGAGGAGCCGAATTTGGTTAAAGCCTGTGAACTCTTGGGCCTCGATCCTGTGGCATTTGCTAAATGGTGTGTCAAGAAACAGATCACCACGCGTTCGGAAAAGATCACGAGTAACTTAAACCACAAGCAAGCATTGGTGGCAAGAGACTCTTTCGCCAAGTATATCTACTCTGCCTTGTTCGATTGGTTGGTGGATTACATCAATGCCGACTTGTGCCCTCCCGAAGTCGCTGCGAGAATCCAATCTTTCATCGGTGTGTTGGATATTTATGGCTTTGAACACTTCGAGAAGAACTCTTTTGAGCAGTTCTGCATCAACTATGCCAATGAAAAGTTGCAGCAAGAATTCAACCTGCATGTGTTTAAATTGGAACAAGAGGAGTATATCAAGGAAGAAATTGAATGGTCGTTCATTGATTTCGCTGACAACCAACCATGCATCAATTTGATCGAGAACAAACTTGGTATATTATCCTTGTTAGACGAAGAATCAAGATTGCCCGCTGGTAATGACCAATCTTTAATCCAGAAGATGTATGACACTTTGGACAAACCACCTACGAACAAGGTTTTCCAAAAGCCTCGATTCGGACAATCAAAGTTCGTGGTTAGCCATTACGCTCTCGATGTCTCCTACGATATAGAAGGATTTATCGAGAAGAATCGGGATACTGTGGGTGAGGGCCACCTTGAGGTCATGAAGAGCTCTTCCAACGAATTTTTGACCTCAGTTTTGGAGATCATTGGTAAGAATGCCGCTGCTTTGGAAGCGGAGAAGGCCCAAACTACTAATGCGCGTGCCAAGTCTATCGCAAGCAAGAAGCCTACTTTGGGATCGATGTTCAAGAACTCGTTAATTGAGTTGATGAAAACTATCAATTCTACCAATGTGCACTACATTCGATGCATCAAACCTAATGAATTGAAGAAAGCCTGGGAGTTTGATTCGCTTATGGTACTCTCTCAATTGAGGGCTTGCGGTGTCTTAGAGACTATCCGTATATCTTGTGCTGGCTTTCCATCGAGATGGTCATATGTTGAATTTGCTGACAGGTATCATATTTTGGTCCCTTCTTCCCAATGGTTGCCAGTCATGAGAGAAGAAACGACGCAGGAGTCTGTGAGTGACTTGTGCAACCAGATATTGGAAGCGAACATTGAGGACAAAGCAAAGTATCAGTTGGGTAACACGAAAATTTTCTTCAAAGCGGGTATGTTGGCTCACTTCGAGAACTTACGGTCGGAGAAGCTCTACCAGTCCGCTGTGATGATCCAGAAGAACATGAGGAAGCATTATTACCGCAAGAAATATTTGGAAACAAGGGATTCACATGTCAAATTGCAATCTTTGCTCCGTGGGCATATTCGCAGAACTCAAATCAAGGCAGAAAGGGAGAACAAGGCAGCGACTTTAATCCAAACCGGAGTCAGAGGCTATTTGGCGAGGAGGAGAATAAAGGAGACGTTCGACTCTATCGTTATTCTTCAAAAGTCCATCAGAGGTTTGCAGGCCAGAAGAAATCTTTTGAAGATGAGAACGGAGAACTCGGCCGTTGTGTTGCAAAAATCATGGAGAGGATTGCAAACTAGGCGCGAGTACCAGAACAAGAGGGAGGCGGCTGTCTTACTCCAATCCCACATCCGACGCAAGGCCGCTGTTGCAGAGTATAAGCAATTGAAGGTCGAAGCTAAGTCAGTTAATCACTTGCAAGAGGTATCTTACAAGTTAGAGAACAAGGTTATTGAGTTGACACAATCATTGACGAGCAAGATCCAAGACAACAAGAAATTGGCACTAGAAATCTCCAACTTGAAGGGTTTGCTTGAACAATCTAACTCTGCTCATGAAGCATTGAAAACTAGGGAGTTGCAGTTCAACGAGAAGTTTGATGCACGCAACCTTGATCATCAACAGGAGATTGAGACAATGAACAAAGAATTGGACTCCATCAAGTCTGAATATGCTTCTGCTGAGAAGAAGATTGAAGAATTGACTAAGGAACAAGCTGAGTTAAGACAGGAGGTGCAGCGTAATATTCAGGAGTTGAATAATGCTAAGGATGCCTTAGTCAAGCGTGACACTATCGAAGTGGATCTCAAATCCCATATCGAGCAATTGAAATCGGAGATTTCTGCCTTACAGTCGCAACAAAGAGTCACCAATCCCAAGGCTAGAAATGTGAGCAACAAACGTCATAGCAGTGCTTTGGCCTGGAACCAACCGTCCAACTTGGATCAGGTCAACAGACCAGTATCTGTCATTGCTGTCTCAAACGATGAAGACGCCAATGTTGATGACATTAATGACGAATTGTTCAGGTTATTGAGAGATACGAGACAGTTGCACAGAGAAATCGTCGAAGGTTTGTTGAAGGGTCTCAAGATACCCCCTGCTGGTGTGGCCGCTGACTTGACAAGGAAGGAAGTTTTGTTCCCTGCTAGAATAATCATCATTATCTTGTCTGATATGTGGAGACTTGGGTTAACGAAGGAAAGCGAAGAATTTTTGGGTGAGGTATTGGCGGCAATTCAGCAAATCGTGTCCACTTTGAAAGATGACGAAGTTATCCCCAATGGTGCCTTCTGGTTATCTAATACTCATGAATTATACTCATTTGTCTCATACGCTCAACAGACTATCTTGGCAAACGACACATTGAGTAACGAGATGAGCGAGGAAGAGTTTGAAGAATACTTGAAGTTGGTGGCGGTAGTGAAGGAAGACTTTGAATCTCTCTCATACAACATTTACAACATGTGGATGAAGAAGATGGAAAAAGACTTGGAGAAGAAGGCCGTCTCAGCAGTCGTTTTGTCGCAGTCTTTGCCTGGATTTATGGCCCCTGAAAATTCTCCATTTTTGGCGAAGGTATTCTCTCCTGGCATCCAGTACAAGATGGATGACATCTTGAGTTTCTTCAATTCAGTATACTGGTCAATGAAATCATATTTCATTGAGCCTGATGTAATGAATGAAGTAATCATCGAATTATTGCGTTTTGTCGATGCGTTGTGTTTCAATGACTTAATCATGAGAAGGAACTTTTTGTCCTGGAAGAGAGGTTTGCAGTTGAACTACAACGTTACAAGGTTGGAGGAGTGGTGTAAGGGCCACGAGATCCAGGAAGGTTCAGGTTATTTGAGCCACTTGTTGCAGGCTGCCAAGTTGCTTCAATTACGTAAGAACACGCCGGATGATATTGATATCATCTATGAAATCTGTTATGCCTTGAAGCCTATCCAGATCCAGAAGTTGATTTCGCAGTATTACGTTGCCGACTACGAAACGCCCATTGCTCCCAACGTGTTGCAGGCAGTTGCTGACCGAGTCAAGGCCAACGACGGTACGACGAACGACGATCTCTTTGAAGTGGTTTCAACAGACGGCCATTTCAACGATCCATTCAGAACCGTGAGTTTGCGCCCTTTCTCGAGGGTTGAAGCATACGTGCCTGCCTGGTTGAGTCTTCCAGTGATACGGAGGATTGTCGAGTTGGTGGCGAAGAACGCCTCGGTGCAAGAGGCGGAGAAGAGCGACGATGTGCACGAGCACCAAATCGATGCCTCTTCTGCCTCCACTGATGCATGATGACTTAATTGTAACGTTGTTCGCATAGAAGCTGTTTATATATTATATTGTTGATAGCAGGAAATATGATACCCTTATTTTTTGGCGATTTTCTCGTACTCTTCTGGTGTCTTTGTCTTCATTTGAAGTGCATGTAATCCTTCGTTCTGAAACTCGTGGCCGAAGAGAGAATAGACAAGTCGGTGGCGAACGGGCATTGACTTTCCAGCGAACTTGCTGCTGACAATCTCCAAGCGGAAATGTGACTCTTTGACGTTAGAGGCGCCAATCATTCCCTCGTGATGAGCGTGCTTATGCGAATCATTGGCGATCTTCAAGTATGAAGGCTCAAACTCCAGTGTAAGTTTCTTGATCATTGTCATCTCGATAGGCCCAGGTTTGGGCGAGTTTATGATGGCTGAGGTCATAACGTTGCGTGTTACTACTCTGAACATCGAAGTGACTGACAAATGACTGAGGTTCCAGCCGGAACGCTTACATCAAATCTCCGGTATTGCCACGACTGAAGTAGCTACAATTTGTCCCAAAGTGCTCTACCTTGTCTAATATAGCGTGCATTGTGATTCACCTCACTCTCACTTGCTGCTTCTTTCCCCGCGCTTCAAGTTTAGCCTGTCTTTTACTCTTTTCTGGTTGCAGTTCCAGTGCGCTTTCTGTAGCTGCCTTCGACTTCGACGGAAGAAATTGTTTGACCAAGCCGGAAACCTTGAACGCAGCATAACCTGGGATAATTGCGTAGAGGTACCATACCTTGTTGCTTCCAAAGATAACCATGAGAATGGAAAGGAGCCAAGTGATGTAGATTGTATCCCAGAAATACTCGTACAACCCAGCTTGTCGCAAGTTGTCACCGGAACGCACAAGCTTTTCGTAACCTTCACTTGTCAGATATTTTGGCCGACCATTTAGCTCAAGCATGTATTGGCAGAAAAATGCAGGGAGCGAGAGCAACACGTAGGGCCAATAACTCCGAGGACGCCTAAGGAAGTAGAGGGAAAGTACAACCACCAGGTTTATCGCCCCTGCAATGGAATGGAGTTCTCTTAGAGTCTTAAAATTTGCTGCCGCTTGCTTTTTGCTGCTCTGTGCCGCCATCGAACGTTTTATGGGAGGTTGCTTAAGGAAATATGGGCAGCTCGCTCAGCTTCCGTATTTGACATCGTGGTGTGTATATAGTCTATGGCATCTAGGTCTATATCCTTGGTCCAATGTTGGTTGAACCGGTGAAATGGCAGTGCTAGAGCGTTCTATCGACTACTAGGTGACATGGGTGAGGTGAGCATATTTGAAGAAATTTTGTATCAATTAATATTAGTTGATTTGTTAGTTCATCTTAACAGAAGTGTGTTGAGAACGTCACAAAAGCGTAAAATACAAATTAAAAGGAATAATACAGGGAATGATAAAAAATCGTACATGCCTTTCTCCTACTGGACATCCAACCATACCACTTGCTACTAATCCCCTCGCCTGAGTGGAAGTACTTACCTTGTGCAATGTGTCGTCTATTACTATTACTATGAGGTCTTCTTCTCCACGGACGCTCCAGGAACCCTAATTGGTTCCACGTATGTGCGCACGAAGGACTTGAAAGTACTGTGGTATGCCTGACCAACCGCTGGCGGGAGGTTGTATTGGACAAGAGCCTGCGTCACCCGAGCATCCCACAGAGCAACCACCAGCTGCATCGACGGATTTGCGTTGTAGCGCAATTTAACAAAAATTATCGTCGCCACGAAGGCAGCGGTGTTGACAATGATCCAAACAGGGTCCCTAAATATCTTGAAAAGATACTTGGGAATCAGAAAGAGGAAACTCACCACCAAGTAAACCTCCAGGCTGGCAGCGACAAAGAGTGCCGGCTGATTGTACGTGGAAGTAAAGCCGTTGATTGCAGAGTTGAGATGGTTCTGTGCTTGGAGAGAGATGGGTGCCACATGAATTAAATTCTGCTGAAAGTAACTCAAAACATGAAAGACAGCGTAAATGGCATACAGGTATAATGCTCCCGACACTGCGCCAATCTTGAAACTGGCAATGTAATAGACAAAAGCAAGTGCAAGGTATTGAAAGTTTTCGTCACGCAACAAGCCCAGGATCAGGCTCGGGCGCCTGCCCTTGAGGTGGATCTGGCGTACTACTATCGAGTAGGTGACAAGAATTGCCAACAAAGAACGACGATAGTACTTCAATGACCGCGAGAAAAATCCTGTAATGAACAGCAACAAGAAGAACACGAGAAGCGCCACATGTCCAAGGAACCAATAGAACTGGGCAGTCTTGCCAAGTTTGAACAATGTCTGCAAGAGTGAGCGAGGCCGAAGTTCTGCCATCAAAAACCGATTTCTAGACCAGTGCTTGCTAGCTTCTATAAAGGGAGTCCAGAAGGTTTTTTTTGGTGCCACTGTTATCTAATGTGTCGGCTCGCCTGCTGGCAACTTCCATCCCCGTTGAGAGAGATGTTATTACATAATCAATCTTGCGCTCGAAGTGGGACGGTGCTTACACGCAAGTGTGCAGCAACCTTGCGCCATTACATAAGCATCCTTTACCAACGGCAGGTGCAAGTGGGACCCTTCTTTGTCGTCAGAAGGTATGTGCGTGAAAAGACACAGAGGTGGGCAGCTAGAACAAATGCTGTGTTTTGTGCTTCCTTACAAGTGGGGTAGATGAGAATGTGAATGGAAACGTCCAGACCCTTGGCGGCCCCGCTGTACCCGACGGCATGACCCGGTGTCAAACAACGGTTTTCGCCGATGTGGGTTGTTGGCATGGCTGATCAAAGTTAACAAAGCATCACAGGTAAATGTTCCAGACATGCTTGCCCGGTCGGACTGTACTGGGGTACTCGTCCTGTGGCTTCATGACAAGCCCCGCAACAATTAGTTACACATCCAGAAACTAACACCAGAAGGGACACTAGCGGCGCGCAAAGGAAACCACCAAAAAATGGACTTTTGCTTTTTCCTCATAGGATGTATGTACACGATGAGCACTCAGCAGGCGGCGTACTAACCTCAGTTAAAGAGTTCAACAAGCCACTCGACGGCATCGGCAATGTGGCTTGTTACTGTAGCAATTGCCACAACCAGTCGGCCCACGCAATCCGCACTATCAACGCCGTGACCCTTTTCTTTATTCCCGTGCTCCCATTCTATTTTTCCAAAAGGCTCAAGTGCCTGATTTGTGGCGCGTCGGGTGATTTGGGAAAAGAGGCACTTTCCCGGCTACAGCAGGGCCAGGCCGTCGCGATCGGCTGAGAGAATTGAGCCCAAGACCTGCACTGCAAGCTTGAATCAGCGGTTGTTAGTTAATATAATCGGCCTACAGTTAATTCTAGCCGGCGGGGAAGGGCCCTGGTGCTCCGGTTCCTATTGAAAATATGCTTTGCACAACCATCTTGTAAGCGGGGTCTGTCCTAATTCTCCGTTGTAATTCGTGAGTAGCTGTTTACGTCGTTCACTTTAGTGCATTCCAGTAGGTCGCCATAGAGTTTAGGACACTCTCACAAGCTAGTTGCCGCTTCCGGTCTACTCTCGGATGTGTTGTTGTCGGAAAATTCTTGCGCGCGTTTTCCGGCACATTCCGACTAACCGCCATTAGATCACACATTCATGCACAAGAAACGTCTTGCCGGCAAAGCCGTTTTCCCTCGCAGAAGAAACTCTTAGAATCGGAACGGCGGGGACCGGGATTAGTAATTTTGGAACCGTGCTACCTTTTTCCCCGTTCCGATGCCGGCAGTTCCCTGTGGCACCATGTTCCTGGTTGTGACCTGATGACCCTAGTCACATAGTCGCAACTTACCGACGCACCCACGATTCTCGAACTACTTAAGCACAGCCTTCTTACCCCTATTTTGTTCTCCACTCTTCAACATCTCTCAACCTGTTCCTGAGTTCCTGTCTCGTGTCTTATTTTACGCTGCAGGTCCACATCGCCGAAACTTATCTAATTAATCTCACTGCATATACCCTCTTCGGTTGCAAACTCAACGAACTTCAGCATGTCTCTTGAATTTTTCAAACGTGCCGGTAACGAGGCCATCCACGTCAACCCAACACTCTACGACATTGACATCCACATTACCTCCCATGGTTCTGACTGGTTGTGGACGGTGTTTTCTGTGTTCGGCTTTTTGACTGTTATCAACGCTATCATTTATGTGTTCACGAGCTCTGCAAGAAATAGTATCAGAAAGTTCTTGTTCACCATTCCCCTTTTCACCAACGGTATCATGGCTATTACTTATTTCACTTATGCTGCCAACTTGGGTTACAAGGCTACCAATGTTGAGTTCCACCACGTTCGCGAATCTGAGGATGTTAACATAAGACAGGTCTTCTATGTCAAGTACATTGGATGGTTCCTCTCTTGGCCCTTTGTCCTCTTTGCTTACGAGGTTGCAACCCATAACATCCAGTTGACCTACGAGAGCAGAGATGAGGTTTTCAGCAGAATCTTTGGTTTGGTTTCTAACTTGATCACCAAGACACTCAGCACGTGGGTGTTCGTTTTGGCCTTGCTTATTGGTGCCTTGATTCCTTCTTCTTACAGATGGGGTTACTTTGCCTTTGCTCTCACTGGTCAGTTGTTTGCCTTTATCTTGATTGCAATTTCGTTGGTGAGATCGTTGAAGCTCGAATCAACGAACAAAGTCGCCAGCTTGCTCATTGGTTTCGAGTACCTTGTCTGGATCTTGTATCCCGTCTGCTGGGGCTTGTCAGAGGGTGGTAATGTGATCCAGCCGGACTCTGAAGCTGTGTTCTACGGTGTTTTGGACTTGATTACATTTGCTGCTATTCCCACAATTTTGACGTTCGTGAACGCTAGTGGTTTGGATGAGGACTTCTTCAAAAAATTGGTTCACTTCCAGTTGGGCTACAGGACCCCGAACGAGAAGCACTTTGAAGAGACCCCCAGGGCCAGCGGCGACACTGCTGTTCCTGCAGCCCAGGCTACCGAAACTGTTTGAAGTGGTTCGGAATCGAATATTACCCCTTGACTTTCTTTTTGGATAAGATTAAGCCTATAATAGTTGTTTTTTCGATACAAGGCAGTTTCTAATTTTGTGAATAGATATTTATTTGATGATAATGACTTAAAAATTTATTAGTCTCATTGTAGCATATCCGACTGTCACGATCACTGTGTAAGCAAAAATCGAACTAGGAACCCCTCTTGTGATGAAAGTATTCACCGTCAAGTATGGCTTTCCAAACTCGTCGGTCATGCATATGGCAGTTACGTTGGGAAAACCAGATGTCGGTAAGCCCATCGCCGCTGAGCAGAGTAAAGCGCTTGCCATGATTAAGAGTCGAGGGTGTGGATCGGGCAAGTCATTTCCAATTTCTGCGACAAGTGGAATCACTATCAAGGCAGCAACAGTATGCGAAACAAACGTTGCCATAATCAAAACCAAGAGCCCGAATGATAAGGTGACTCCAAAAAGTGAAAAGTCTTTCACCTCGTTTTGAATGGCGACTGCAATCGTCGACAACAATCCCGAGGAGGCCACAGCCTTACCTAAAGCCGTACCACCCATTGCCAACACAACTATATTCCATGGGTAATTGTTGAAGTCCTCTGTTGTCAATAGACCAGGACCAAAGAAGAGTATAACAGGGAATAGAGCAATTATGCCCATCTCTCCGAAAACTCCTTCAAGTTTAGAGGCTATGCACCACAAGAAAATGGTAAGGACTGAGACCGTAACTATGTACCATTGAATACCAGTAAATTTATCGTCAATCTGACGTATTGGCACCAAGTGGGTAGATTTGGATGAACATTTAAACGACGAGAGTAAGAATACCCAAATGAGTAGAAGTGAAATAACACAAACAGGTAACGCAACCACAAACCATTGACCCCACGATGGTGGAGGTGACATTGACCCAATAGCAATCATATTCTGCGGAGAAGCAATAGGAGAAGCCATTCCTCCAACATTAGATGCAAGAGCGATGCCTAAAATAAGTGCGTTGGCGAACTCGGAACCCTTTGGTAGTGTTCTGAGTAAGGGCTGAATAAGGGAAAAGCATAGAACGGGAGCAGCAACATTCGACACCCACATAGATGCGAAAAGAGCCACCCCCATAATGGTGAGTAAGACAACAGAGGGGTTAGTGCCTGCTTTCGATAATATCCATGATGAGATAAGCTTCGCAATGTGGTATTTGGATAGCGCAGCGGCTAACGTGAAGCCCCCAAGCAACAATAAAATAACCGAATTCCACATTGTTGATAATATGTATTTCAGTGCTTCAACAGAGTTCATCACACTTCCATCAGAGTTCTTCAATACTTCCAAACATACAATCAATAAAGGTACTAGGAGGGATGTTGTGAATAACGGAATTGCCTCGGTAGCCCACAAAAGTGATGCACAGATAAGCAATGCAAAGCAATTCTTTTGTTGTTCATCTTCAAACGGGGATAAGTTGAGCAAGATTAATGTGAGTATCGAAATGCTTAGTATTTTCATTATAGTTGGATTCTTCAAAGACATGTTGAAGGTGGTCATCAATGTCTTCGGCTGCGATGACTTTTCAGAATCGCTTTTGGCAGTATTGGCTGCATAAGTCTTCCTTTCCAATCCAATCATATCCCTCCACACAGTGTTCCTTTCCCATACAACATGTTCCCTCAAATGGACAGACAATTCGCTTCTAGCTGTTTCCAAGTCATCCCTATGATTGCAAATCAAGGCATACAATTTGACCACATTTTCGATACTTTCGTCCACCTTTTTTATGGTGGACTTTTTGAAAATGTATGAGTTTTCGGGAAGTGCCTCTAGATAACCATCTTTCAATGAAGTATCTAAGGATTTGTCGAACTTTTTGAGAGCCTTTTTGAAGCCGGTGAAATTTAGCTCAATAAATGATTTCAATTCTGATAAGCTGGTGAAAAGGTCAATAGTCCTCTTACGTAGAATAATCCGAGTTTCGGAAAGTAAAAGTAACTGAGAAGGTACATCTTTATTTGCTTGCAGCCATACCTTAGGCGTTTTCGGTGCCTTTAAATATTCGTCGATTGACTTTGCGCGACTTCTCCCTGCTGTAGCGTTGTTCAGATTGGTGGGATATACCTCGTCTTCTTCATCAGATACATCTTCGTTATTTCCCGATGTTGTATCGTGAGCAGACCGGGATAATGAAAACTCGTTCAATTCGCTGTTCTCCTCAAAGTTTTCGATGTCGTTAACTAAATCATCAATGATTTTGAACGTATAAGCCTCTTGCACCTTATAAAAGCTGTCAATCTTCAGTAACTCAGCATCTAATGCTGCGATGAACACCGCAGTCGGACTGGAGACGTCACCCGTACGTTCATTGGTGATGAGTTGAGCTTCTTCCAAATCGCCCTGTTCTGTTCTCAAACTATCGCGCTGTAAAGAGTAGATGAGCTTTTTCAAAGTAGCATATGCAATGTACTTCGAAGTCCACTCAGGCACAGCGTTGAACTGCAATGAGTGTGTGAACTTCATTCTGGAGAATCATGAAATAATTGAATACAAGGGAGAACAAACGCGATGTAAGATGATCAGGCAAAAGTCGCAATCCTCACGCACAAAATGCACGACACCCCGCGTTCTATGCGTTATCCGCTATTTGTTTTCAAGCTTCGGTGCCTCCCCCCCGAGCCCTTCAGCCTTCGGTATACATAAATTATAACTTACACGACCAGATTATGCGGTGCGCTTAATTGATCACCTGGCACAAGTTACATTATACAAAAGCAGGTGCTTTAATGTCATTTACAAGACATCCCGAGGGCCACTAGTTGCGCATTTCTTGGCAACTGAACGAGTCGGATCTACATGAAAAAAATTCAAATATATGTCTCGTTTACAGACGCTGCGCGGAATGCACACCGATAAATATCTACGGAGGTGTCGGAGTTGGCTTTATATCACCCAGCTTGGCCTCAAATACAGGCAGTACTTAGTAGTACAATTTTAATAGTTACTGGGTTATTGCACATCTTCTATCCAATCCGGTAATGTCCTCGCTTTGAACCTTACAGCTGATGACTAACACCCAGAAGAGGCTCATTTCCCAACTCGCGAAATACATGGTGAACCTCCTTTTCTTCATCATTTGGAAACTATGCGATAGTAATGGAGATACTGGATATTGGAAAAGATATCTTCTAGATAATCAAGAAGCGAGGACCCAAGCATTGCAGAGGTAGAAAGTCTTACATAAACATACTTTAAATTTTGCACAATTATATCGCATGACAGATTCAAGTCTCGAACGCAGATTTTAAACATGGAAGCCGTGATACTGTATTCAGTTCAAGTATAATGCTGTTCCTAGGATGGTTCTTGTAGAGTACACCATAATTATAATTCATAGTGGCTAAGTCATAACCAAGCTCATTACATAATCGAGACAATCCTACACACAAGGTCTGCCCCCAAGTGGGTTCAGAGTTCCGACGTAATCGCGCTCAACGACAGCGTGTGATTCTTTTGTTATCGATTGGACCCCGTTGAGAATTGGGTAGCAACAGCAGACACGTGTAATTCGTGCACCTAAATCGTTCCTTAACGGTGAAGTCTTCCACTAGGTTGACGCTGCGGAACAGTGGCGAGTTTTGCATTTCACAAGAGCGGCATAGTTAATGCTTGTACAGCAGATAAGGAGCATCATACTTGGTAATCCATTGGCGTACAGTAACTTTGTAATCGAGACCGGCCAAAACAAAAGTGATACCTTGAGCAGCCTTTTGAAATACAAAACAGCGCTAGCGATAACTTCGGGCGTACTCGTGTTATATTACATATTGTCACCATCTCTTCCAATTGGAAACGGAAAGACGAAAATGTTCTCAAAACGGCCGGATAAATACACCACGGGCTTGATCAATATGCGAAATGACTGCTTTGCTAATGCCTCAGTACAAGCATATTCGGCACTCCCGGGCCTAACGGAGTATTTGAACCGATTCATTACGAGCTTCAATAGCATTAAGCATATCCTTCTTGAGAATGATATTGATATAACAGGGACTCAAAAAGATAGGGAGGATTCTAAAAACAATCCAAAATTCCGCAATTCTAGCGCTGAATTTGAAATTCCATTGCATATTGCTTTGGCTACAATTATGAAAAAGCTTCAAGCGACTCAAATGTCGAGTAGGACAATATCTGTGTGGCTGTTTCTTCATTCTTTGGAGAAGATATTCAATGCAAAGATTTCGCGTTCGCAACATGACGCACAAGAGCTCACTCAGCTTATTAATGAGACTCTTGAGCACGAAAACCATAAAGTTATGAAAAAAATGAAGTGGTTGAAAAAAAATCATCTGAATTTAGATCATGCTGCGGAAATTGAGGTTCCTGAATTTCCTTTCAGTGGCCTAGTGTTGAGCCACATGACTTGCCTTAAATGCAAAGGGGTTTCGAAACCCAGCTTTTCTCCTTTCGTAATGCTCACCTTACATACTCCAGAGAAGGCATCAACTGAACTCAATACCATGCTCGATGAAAATGGGGTGGAGCAAATCGACGGATATCAATGCCTCAATTGCAGAATCACGGCTATCGTTAACAACGAAAACACTATTGGCGCAGGAGGGGGTGAAAGAGGCGAAGAAGAGCTCAAATACATCAATCAATTAAAAGACTTGCTTGCCGAGGGTCATCTTTGCATAAATGAAGATTTGTCCGAGGAACTTGAAACTTACGTCAAATCGTATTCAAAGCTGGGGCTCGATGTTTCTAAGATCACTTCGACGGTTGTACGCAAGGCAACAATTCTTAAACCTCCAAAAATTTTCGGATTGCACTTATCGCGGTCAAGCTTTGATGGGGTGGACATCACTAGGAATTCCTGTCGAGTTTCTTTTAAAGACTCGTTGACTCTATCTATCGGGCGCGAATACCTGGATGAGCTTAAACAATTCCAAGCGGCGGCAACAAGCGAGGAATTAAATGATGATGAGAGCGATAAAAACATCAAATCCAAGGTTCTCACTACTGACGAGAACGATGTTGAAGATGACGAAGTTCAGAGGGAAGATGTTGATGTGCAGGGGCTGGAAGATGAGGAGACTTATGGTACAACTACTGACGAAAATGAGGAGGACGCATTTGATGCCGAAAGTGACGCTACATCAGTTGAAAGTGATCAATCGTATGCTACGAAGCTGCCTTTACAAGAAGTCACACAAGCATCAGATTTAGCGTCAGGTGCCACGTTGAAGGCTCCAGAAACTTTAAACAATGCTCCCATCTCTTCGAACCAAACGAACGAACTAAAAAGTTACTTCAAACTGTTCAAGTTCAATGATAACGATACCTACAAGTATAAGTTGAAAGCTGTCATCAGACATCAAGGATCACACACACAAGGGCATTACGAATGCTATAAGAGGAAACCTCTTTACGTGAAAGACAAAGAAGGGAATATTATCAAATTATCGCCAGAGATTATCGACGATTTGGAGGGTGAAACAATTCCATCAGTTCGTCAATTAAGCGAAGAAACGAAGACTAATCACGACATGCCACCCAACAATTTCCCGGCGAAAGACCAACAGGATGATCATGCAAGTTTTCCAAAACGAAAGTACTCACTTTCTTTCAGTGCACAAAGAAAGGGGTCTATTGCTTCCAGTGGTTCTGACCATGACCCAAGGCACAAATTCAATGCTGAATTGAATGAGATCAATGAAGACCAGGGTGGTGGTTTCCGAAATCGGATTTCCAGCATGATGGGTCGCCGTCCATCTGTTTTTCAGACAGATCCTGGGAGTGTACACATTCAAGAGGTTATTGACTCTGGATTACAAACCCCAGCAGAGATTATTGTTGATGAGAACAACTCAGGATACTTCCCAGCTCAAGATGCTTCAGATGCGCTTGACAAATGGAAAAGGACTTCTCTGGAGAGGGTCAAGTTGAAAAAGATACCATCATTGTTGAAGAATCCGTATTGGAGGATGAATGACTCGCAGATTTCAGAAGTCTCGCGTGAAGCAGTTCTAGTTGAACAGGCATCTGTCTACATGTTGTACTATGAGAGATATGATAGAGCTCAAGTACAAAGAAAACGTTAGTCTCAATCTTGAGACTAGTTGTATTCCGTTTTATTTCAGAAAAGCACACGAAAATCATATGCAGTAGAATGGGACGTGCACGCCTCGTTCCGAGAGCTTAGATGAAGAGTAAGGATCATAGTCGCATGTACAAAACACCATGAGTTTGCAAGTGCCCCCTGGGATGTTTCCATCCAGAGGCTCCGCTCAAAGGGCCAGCTCGTCTTATGGTGCGAGTCCCGCAAGAGAGCGAGAGAAAGTCGCTCTAAAACCAGGGCACTCACCGTTGGACTGGGCACAACTTAACAACAACTCTTCAAGGAATGCCTTGAGGGGTCTCCCACCTGATGCCCCTCCTCCCAACTTCATTAAGGTGAGCATAGAAGAGCTCCGCAAGCATAAAACCCGCAGCGATGCCTGGACTTGTATCAATGGCAAAGTTTTTAATATTTCGCCCTACATTGACTTTCATCCCGGTGGTGAAAAGAAGATAATGATGTGTGCTGGCAGAGATGGAACATCGCTTTTTAACAAATACCATGCATGGGTGAGTGCTGACCGAATGTTGGAGAAGTGCCTTATTGGTGTGCTTACGAAGTCTTAACCCGTAACGACTCAAGATGAAAATGACATGACCTATAATATCTTATATAGTGAGATAGTGCATTACTAAACAATTACCTGTATAAGTGACTATCTATAATGATTGCATCTAAGTTCCAATCATGGCTTTCGAGAGGAATATCCTCTACTAGTTGCTCCACCAAACCAACACCGACTAGGAATGGCCTCTTTTGATGCCGTTCAGCATAAGTCTCAATGAATCTATCGTAGTATCCAGCGCCGTGCCCTAACCTATGCTTATTCTTTGTGAAAGCAACCCCAGGTACCACAATTAAGTCCAAATCCCCGTGCTCTATTACGTTATCCCCATATTGAGGTTCTTTTAGTTTGAATCTACCTTGTGGCCGAAGGCTCATGGCATCATCATAGGTGGGTACATTAAGCATACTCAAATGGGGCAACCCTGAATCGTCCAAGTCACATTTGGGTAAATATACTTTCTTCTTCAATTCGAAGCTCTTCCTTAATATATCCTCTGTGTGTACCTCCGCAGCCATATTCATGTACAAAGCAACTGATTTTGCATGTTGAAATTCTCGCATCTCAAAGAGGCTTCGAGCAACATTTGACGATTGTTTGAGAATAATTTCAGGCAAGGTTAACGCAAGCTTGGCTTTTATAGCTTTTCTAAGCTGCTTTTTTGCTAGCTTAACGCTCTTCGACATATGTCAAGAAGTCGTTCCAGGATCAGTGCAGTGCTCGAAAAACCTACATATTATATGCGCGATGTATTTTGGTTATTTGCAGGTCGAACCGCATCACCTACTCAGAGACTGCGATCACCTTGTCATCGAATCGAACTGATTTTCTTCTTTCCCCGCTGTAATCTTGAGGCATCGACAATTCTACCTCTTCAGTAGACTTGGTGAGCATTTCTCGTATGGCTGCCCGGTCTTTAATCATGGAACCACTACTAGATCTCCGCCGTTGCTGGGATTTAAGGTCGTCTTTACATTTCTGACAAGCACACAAAAAGCCCCAATTAACTCGAAGGTTTCTTTGCCTTTGCTGAACAGTTAAGGCGGGGTTAACATAGGATGTTGTTAATTCTTCACCTGCTTTGATATCTCTTTCAGCGAAAACTTTAAGGCCATTGGGCCGATAGTCGGTTGATTCAACCGACGTATTTGGGTCACAACTGTGATTCAAATGCGACTGGATCAAGTATATACTTGAATCCAAATTATTGATATTATAAGTACCCATCATCTCCATAAAGTCATTAAACTTCAACTCACCGTTCTCCGCCGCTATTGGAAAAACGTTCTTGAATTTCTCAAATCCCTCCATCCATAAGTTTTCTTGCTGTTCTTGCACAAATAATGCTCCTCCCAGGAGGCTGTCGAACGAGCCCGCCGACGAATTCAATGCTTTGTACCTCACAGCCTGCGAAACTCTTGCCATAGCATCAAACTGGCATTTTTTGAATCCTGTTTTGTCATCTTGCATGCTAGCAAATATGATCGTTACAGCGTATAACGCGTTCCATTGCTCCTTAAGACAGTACTCTTGCAAGTCAAGGAAAGCATTTGCATTGATAGTCTTCCGTTTCTTTGACTCTGGATTGTACACATTGTGTTTCAAAGCGTTGTGTAGCTTGTCAATTTTCTTACAATTCTGGGAGCACCAGTTTTCTGGACAAACATTGCAATCCAATCCCTTTAAAGTGAGCCCAGTCGTGTTGGTTAGTAGTTTTGCACAATAAGCACATGCTTTGCCGCTTTTCACCAAGTTAATATTTTGTAATGGAGGCACAAAGAATAGCTGATTTTCTTCCCAAAGGAGGTCACCTTTTCTGAGGTTGGTTTTAGCATACAAACCTTTACCTCTCTTTGATGTCATGACAATTCTGACACATGAAGGCAACTCGATTTCTGGAGTCACCGCTGAAGTTATGTCTTTCGAGTAGGTAATCTGCTCGTTATTTGTCAAGAGGCCAAAATTCTTCAATAAAGCCTTAGTTCTCTTCTCCGATAGCGACCAATGGGGATACTTTTGTTTGATAAGTTTATGCAACTTGGGAGCTCCCAAGGACTCTGTTGAGGGTTGCTCCTTCCATAAGGCAATCACAGCATCGATGACTTGACGCTCATGTGGCACAATTGGTGACTCCGATTCTGCCTCACCTTGTTCCTTTGCATCGTTTATGGAAAGTACTTCAACTTTGTGTCCAACCTCTTGAGTAGCATCAGTCATTTCACTTTTAATATTGCTATTTGAATCTCCAGTGTTCTCGGCAATGTCGTAGGACTATTGAGAATTTTTCGTAGTGCGACTCCAATGTATTTCGCGAAGCGGTGCCTGTAGAAGCTACCACATGAACTTTGATCTATTTAATCACTAGATGCTATCTAAGGTTGAGAAGTGAGAAGATTACAGATTAGTTTCTTGGGCAGTGCTAAAGCACTTGCTCTTCCTGTATCTTGCAAAAAGGCTTCACTGTGCACAAGAATGCGCCCTTTACTATCTTGAATAGAGCTTTCGAGAACAACACTCTTCTTGTCAACTAATGTTTTAGGAACGGTTTTGAGAATGATGAACTGGTTTGCAAAAGAAGGGTACTTATAGGATATGGTAAGATTCTCAACCTTGAAATCATCTTTGAGGTTGGAACTTGTGGAACTTGCCATTGCAGCACTGCGTTTGAAGGTCTCATTAAGAATTGTGGCTAGAATCCCACCATGGACAATGAAGGGGTATCCGCAGAGACGGTAACCGACGTGAACAAATGTAACGCTCTCTCCAGTTGCTTGGTTGTGAAATACTCTTGGTCGAATCAGGAAGCCACCAATGCCAGAGAGGGTGTGGCTGGCCATCGAAGTTCTATAGCCCCCATGAGATGATTGACCTGCCTCCTTGATATTCTTATGCTCTAGAACGTTTCTGTCCAAATTCTCCCAAGTCTCCAATACATTCCAATTGGCTGAATTACTAGGATGCGTAAGTTTTTGATACAATGGCAATTGTTTCAATTGATGCTCAAGTTGTATCCGCAAGAGCTCATTCTCACTATCCACATTAGTGAACGCAGCATATTGCTCGAAAAGTGTATCATTATATGCGAGGTATATCCCTATCCCGAAAAAGGTGGTCGTTAGTTTCCAAGGTACGAATGATTTCCTCTGCTGGCGTAGGGCGTTCAACGGAAACTGATGTTCGCTACGAGTTCCATAGCACCTAGCCGTAGTTGAGACTCTCCTGATAGCCAGTGCCCGCATCGTAACTTCAGTCCTACACTTGATTGAGTGTACGCGTACACTTTAAATGTGAAGTAGATGTTGTACTTGACACACTTTCAGTTATGCAGTACCATCAAGGTTGGATCGCTCCTAGCGTAAGACTGTAACGCTGCCTAAAATATATTGAATGCAAATTAACTTAAATTATTTAATTGGATTTAATTGGATTTAATTGTTTTGAATATTTAGAAAATTAAATTAAATTAAATCATTTAATGTTATTATATTTAAATGTTTTATTTTATAAAATATATATATTCTCATTATAAATATATATGTATTTTTACTTGAGTGATCTAATCTCTGTGCGTTTAGCGGAATATTTCTATGCTGTAATAACCTTTGAATTGTCCGGTTTTTATTTCCTTCATTTTACGCATTATTCCATATAAGTCGTTTATTAATTACGATGGACAATAGTTCTGATTAGGGTGATGCTAAAAACCTCACATGGTTGGAGATTATTTGACATATCGTGGTCATGTCGCGACCCTCAAAATGTTTGAATTGTAATTGTTCTTTGCATAGAGCATCCTTGATTGCCTGCCACTGCTCGAGCTCAAAATCTGTTTCGATATTTTTACTATTGGTATACTTGAATCCGTTGAAGAGCTTGTATTTGAATCTCTTCTCAGTTGCATCAAATATCTCTTGTTTGCCTATAAGGTCAATTGGATCTAGCTTGGGGTAGTTGCAATGAACCGTGAATAAGGGAATGGGCCCCCTTTCACCAAACTGTTCTTCTATGATTTTCTCGAGGTATGCCACGCTATCGTCTAATGATTTTTCTTTATGATTTTCCACATATTTCTCGTAAACATCATAATCCACTAATGGATCCTTTTGTCCCATAGCAACTCCTTTAAATTCGCCCTCCGCAAAATAACCCATAGTTAAGATGAATGACTTGACTTGATAATACGTTTCACCTGTTACAACCGCTGCTGCTGGGAATGTATCCTTATCTCCTTCTCCTTGCTCACCAAGCGAAAAGAGCTTGTAGTATACATCTGGGCCATAAATGTTATAGAACAATGAAAGTAGCAACGTACGTGGATGGGTTGCTTTATTGATAAGAAGTTGGCCAGACTCTGTAGACAAATCAGGTATTGTACCCTCAAGGTCGTGATACTTCACATTTGCAGCTTCAGCAGGGGAGATGTTTGACTTCGCGCCCTTCTCCATCAGTATGGGCAATCTATTAACACGAGCTCTTTTTTTCATGTTCACGTTTACTCCAGCAATTTGATAGAATAGAGGAGAAACTGTGCGTTCCCAGTAGTCTGGCCAAGTTATCATACCGTACTTCTTGAAGAGCTTGCTCTCAAAAATCAAGTCTGGATTCTTCAATACTATATTATCTGAGTCTAATAGCATTACATTCTGGAATGACGACGCCATTAACGCAAGTGATTTGAACTGATATGTTTTGAAAGACTTTTCCCACTTTAGCATCACATCTGCGCCTAATTTGTCAGGAAGAACCACACAAGCAGCATTTAAGGCTGGAAGAATATTGTTACAGAAGCTCTGCTCCTTTTGAAAGTCATCATATGCGGGGAGTACAATTTCAACTGGGAGCTTGGAACCTGCTCGACGAAGTGCAAGCAATGAGAGATAAGCAAGCCATGAAAAGCGCCCTCCTCCAACCATAACCATACCACTACTTCCTGGTTTATATACAGATTTCGGTAAGCTTTTAGGAAGAGTTCTCATAAGATGGGCGTGCACTGTCTTCAAATGATCCAAGTCTTGGTCTAACATAGATCCCCTTGAAAGAAGCTCATCATAGGTCTTGCCTCTATTCAGCTCTGTGGCCTCAGAATACTCAACAGCGATGTGCGAGATCTCATGCTGAGTATAAATTCCGAAAACTTTGGACCAAAATTGGTGAGACTCTTTCAGTGGGGCTTGAGCACCGATAAGGGGTTTCTCATAGAGGTTTACTGTGCTTGTATCCTCCTCGTGCTGTATTCTTGTCTTCCATCCACCAAAGTACACGATGGAGCAGATTGCAAAAAGCGCCGTTATTTGTTTGAGACGTAGCCAAGATACGCGTACTGATGGCATCGATAAGGTTGTAACAGCAGGGTAATTCAAGTAAATCAACGGTTGAAATCTGGTGTTGAATATTAGGTTCGATAGCGATCACATAAATGTCATAAGTCGCTCAAGGGGCACATAAAAAGACTCGGTCTTCTAAGCAACTATCAACGATATTTTCCTATTCGGTGTGATGATGCCTCTTTCGTATGTACCTGTATCGATCAGTGCCTGTGACTTTCACTTGTCGAAACTGCTATTTGATGCTGTTAATGCCAATAGGCTTCAAGTGCAATGAAAATTTTCCTTTTATTTTGTCAAACAGCAGTAGGTCCTCTCGATGGCTACACCGACCACTTCGGAATCCTGCAGGATTTCGCGGCTGGCTCGTAATTATATTAGTGTACGCGACTGCAATTGATTGCATTTGCTGCAGGAGTTATTTTTTCTACGAGAGCCTTTTAACCCAATTTCGTATATTAATGTGGATCGAGCAATAAAACGTGAGCCTTCGCCGCCATTGGTTGGAGGCGTGTGTGCTTGCTTTACTTCTGACCAACGTTCCCGTGGTTTAAAATCAGTATGACTCAATATACAGGAGCATCTCCTCACCTAGTGCAAAGTGAGGCTGAAACTGCAAAGCCAGAATCAAAGCCTGTTATGTTGACATGGTAAGCACATTCAGACTAGATGTGGAGGACGAATAACTGGTACAACCTCAAATTTATACTATTCTGTAGGAGTATGCTGAGTATTCCCTTATTTTGCAAAATTTGACCCACAAATTTTGTGGAAGCCTTTCCTTCAAGAAATCAAATACTACAATAGAGCCCGGTTAGTATTTTCAATATTTACCGATCTCCATATCTGCCCAGTTGGAACTTCAACAGAACTTCTAGTCCCCCACGTCCCCCAAACTCAACATGCAGGAATTAAAAATGAGCGGGAAGTAGGGAAGTAGTTCTCACTCCAGCTTCATGAGTTCTTTTATGTGATGCCGTATAATGGGATTGGATTGAAAAGCGTTCGAGGAAGCGGAACGTCAGGTTATGTTGAGCAGAACCTCACGGCTGCAAAAGAGCGCCTGGGCAATTCCTTAGGGATACACAAGAAACGGCAGCTCAGGAAGCAACGACGAGAGGCAGAAGCTAAGTTGACGTCGGGTGAGACCGCACGACAGAGGGCAAGGATGGAAATCAAAGCGCATGATGAAAAGCGTTCAATCTCTCTAAAGTGTATGGAGCTACGGGAACACCTTGAAGAAGAGGGAGTGGACGACACCATTATAGAGGAGAAGGTTAAATCACTACGCCAGGAATTGGCAAGTGATATGGACAATAAGAGTACAGAAGTAGATCACCTTCAAAGGTCCTCCCAAAGCACGAAAACGGAATCTCCGCGTAATTCTGTTTTTCGTTACGAACCTCGATTTGGTGAACAGCGGGGGTGATGTCAAGCATCGAGAGCGCAACAATATTAGTACAAACCCCAATAGCGTTATAGGTATCCACAAGGTGGCATAAAGGGCAACAAATTTTTACCATTTGATGGGAACACAGTTGAGATGCTCATATAACCGCGTATTTTTCTACGAGCGATGTGCTGCCTCATAGGTAGGAGCAGACTACTTCGCAGTTCCGTAACCTCTTATTTTATTCTAAGCAAATGGAACAATTTGTTTTCAGTAGTTATCAGGTCAGGATTCCTCAGAGAGCCTCGTAATATCATCCAAGTCATTCCTATCAGAAGCACCTGGCAATGCTAGTTGAGACTTATGGTTCACATCAACAGTGTCAACATCGATCGCATCTGGCAAAGCAGAAGCACGGATTTCATTGAATGATTCTTCCAACTCCCTTGATTCATCCTTCAGGTCGTTAAATCGTTCGCACAGATCTTGATGAGCATTGCTCGGCTTATCGAGGTCCTCAAACTCTCCCATCTCATGTCTCGCGAGTGTCTCCTGCCTCTGGAGGTCGAAAGTATTGTCGAGCAGTGTAGCATTATTTTCACTTGGCTGAGAAGATTTGTTATCCAATTCTGCATCCGCTGCGACCTCAGTATCAACTACGTCTTCGGGATCCTTTTCTTCAACAGTGTCGGATGTTGATGGATCAAGTAAGTCCAAGCGGCCCTCGTTTTGAATTTTTGTACCCTTCGAGATTTCTTCGTCTTCAGAAACATGAGATACCTCACGTTCCAGTATATAGTTTGCACTATCGGTTGATGCTGACTCCATGTCCACTCTCCACAAACCACTTGTGAACAATCTAAAGCGAGGAACAACTTCAATCTTAACAGGGTCTTTGAGTGCAGCAGGGAGCCTCTTCATCCTCGGACCCCTAGCTCTCAGTTTTGCAATATCACCTGCTATTGGGAGTTGCTCATCAGATTGTTGCACACTATCTTTCTCTTGCTCTAGAGCTTTCCGCTGAAGGGCAGGATCTACCATGCCTGGGAGAGCGATACCTCGTCCAATCATACTTTTCAAACCTTGTGCGAAGTCAATCTTGTCAGACGATAGTTTACCTCTTGAGGCGCCCGCAACAAATGGAGCATCCTTGTCCTCTTCGGGCGCCGGTTGGGTAGGCTGATTGAACATCAGTTGGAACGCCGCAATTTTTGACGATAATTTCTTTGGTTTGGGAGGCACTGGTGCCTTCTTCTTCTCAGCTAAATCTTCACTTGTACTTTTGGAGCTGACCTGTGTTGAAGCTTGTGGTGACATATCGGATGAATTAGCACGAGATAAATTGGTCTGCACTTTATTCAGATCAACCGTCCTTCTAGGGGGCCTTTTAGGAATGACCGGGACCCGCGTTTCATTATCCGCTACCCCAACTCTGTCCTTTGTCCGATCTAACATGGTCGTATCGTCATTTTCAGGTGACAATTTTGCTTGGATCTTCTCCTCACTTCCCGAACTAGTGTCCCTCAGGTCGCTCAGAGAGCTGCTTTCCGTTGATTGATTAGTGACAACTGCCTGGTTTTGACCGTCGAAGTTGTCAAATTCGTGTGACAAATCCGAATCGGCGTCTTGGGCGCCTTCCTTCAGGATAACCGATTCAGATTGAAGAACAGTTTCAACAGGGACAGTATCTTCTTTATCTTGTAGAACTGTTTCGACGTCATCATCGAAGCTGGACAATTCAGAGAGGGCCCCTGATGCTTCATTGTCGTCCTTCATCGAAACCTTAGTCTTCGAATTCGCTGGTGTCTTGTCTCCGTCGCCTTCGATGGTGTCTGTTTCCTGACTACGGAGCTCACTCTCGACATGTGGCTGAGGCAATTGATCTGACTCTTCTTCGACGGACGGCTCGGTTACGCTTGTGTCAAGAGTGCCTCTTGAATTATTTTCATTCTCATTATCGAGCCTTTTGCCATGAACAGGTCTCCTGGGAATGATCGGAAGGTTTGAAATCGCGCTATTTAGCTCTGGAGAATGTTGTTTGGCTATATTGTGATTTGCGGGGCATTGAGGAACGGTCAAAACCTTGTCATCTTCAGGGGTAGCTGAACTCCTCTCCTCGCTTATTTCTCCCTGGACTTTGCGTGGCCGTCTAGGGATGACAGGGATATCGTTAATGTCCGGCATTTGAGGAGCGTTCCAAAGAATTGATTGTAAACTGTGTAGATTAACAATTAGATCGCTACCCTCACGCTTCCGCAATCGTGCATACACGCATTGCATATATACATTTACATTTGTTTAACACGCTTGTACTGACCCTAAATATCTTAAGAGTAGTTCAACCTGAAAATGTCATTGAAGACATAATACGAGTTTCCCTCGGGAATCAAGTGGAAAACTTGAGAGTAGCGCTGAGCATTCTGCTCTTCGTCTATCAACAACTCACCAGTAACCATCACCAAGATGTCACCATTGGGCGAAGCAGGCTGTGCATCCAAGGTAGAGATTCTGTGAGCCACCTTCTGAAATGGCAAGGAGACCAACTTCTCAACAATATCCTTGTTACCTTGCAACTGCGAAGTCTCGAAGGTAAGCATGGACTGCTCCCTGTACAAGTTGCCCAACTGGGATCTGTCGGAGTCAAATTGTTGGTAGTAGAAGTTGCAAAATTCAGTGGCAACGGCGTCGGCTGAAGTTAGAATCATTTGCTGAGACGAAAATGTGAGTTCGAAGGTTATGGAGCTGGGAAAGAAGATACTATAAATGCTCCCCACAGATACCAGCTCGTTGTCGTGTAGCGCTATCGAGAACTTCAACCCACTAGAATCACTCAATTGTTCTGATACGTACCAGACATTATTTTTTTAGCAAGTGATAGTCTCTACTTGATGTGAGTAGCAGGAGAAAAATCTCACCCTACAGGATATATTCTGAATTTTACGCTAAAGTATCAAAAATTACACAGGTGACTCGCCGGGATGAAGTACAACAGGCGAAAGCGGTTCATTGAGTCTTATTCGAACAGAATAATGCAAGAAATGACGTTAGACCAGATTGATGAACTTTTATGCTCTTCAATTTGGCCCCTTGTTGATGTACAGAAACTTTCAAGCCTCAATTTCAAACTAATTGCGAGTAATCCTTCAAGATTCCCTTCATATGTGTGTTTGTTATCTTTCCACGTCTGGTTTTCTTTTGTTTCTTTTCTTGTTTCTGGGGCTGTTTTTTGACAGCCATGGGATCAGCGCCAGTAGGCTTTAAGCCTTGTTCGACCAATGCCTGATACAAGTTATCAGGTTCCGGGACTTTCACTTTGGCCCACATGGCAGAAAAATCAGACTCGATCAAGTTGAGGGCACCTCCTAGATTGGCCCATACTAATCTCGGAGTATTTTCTTTCTTGGTGCGTAGAATGAGGATACTTCCCAGATCCTCTAATTCCTCGAGAGCTTGAGAGCATCCTGACCAGCCATCTTTCAATTCCTTAACGGAAATACCCTTGAATGTTGGTTGAGAACGTAAGTAATTAAGTAAGTCCTCTGAGGAGCGGATGTTGTGCAAGGAGACATACTCCACAGTATTAGCCTGGGGATCCCACTTGATACGATCGATGGTCTTCAAGAGCGGAAGCAATGTGCGAGTGACCCCTTGCAGCAAATAACCCTCTAGTTGATTCACACTTATTGGATGATCGTGTTGCTTGATATATTCCACTGCGGTATGCAACTGCGTGGAGATGTGCAGACCAGGCAAACTATCGATAGTCGTTTTTTGCCGCTTGATGGCATCTGCAACTGTGTCAGCGCCTTGCCGCTTGAAAGGAGTACTAGCACGCACCACTGGCAGTGACACCTGTGGACTCCGGTCACCGGAATGCTTTGGAGGATTGATGGCCCTCCGGGGCATTGCCACGGAAGGGCCGCTCTTGATTCTGTTCTTGAAAGCAGACAACTGCGCCGATAAGTCTGACATTCTCTTTAGTTGTCGTACAAATCAGAAGTTTCCGCGTAGCAGCTCCAGGCAGCGTACAAAGTAAAGAATAAGTCCTCAAGATCTTCAGACTTGCCAGCCGCAACGAATATCAAATCAGGAAAGGTCGGGCATAAACCAATTAGTGATCAAATTTTCGTAGCTGCCGCTAGAGTTTCTTTCTTTACGGACTGCGGATACTCTTAGTATCGTTACGGGCGTCAACGTATGTGCCCAGATGCTAAGGTTGTTTGCTTTCCAACAGAAATCATTCAGCACTAAAACCATCGCTGTTGGAGGTCGCCGCTGCTTATTGCAGGCAGGCTGATCCATGAAACGGTGATGACCTGATGACTGGTACATTTGTAGTATTCTCCTAGTAGGCTATTTGTGACCAATGTTCAACCAAAACTTCTACTTGCAGTAAGTTACGATACTATCATATTGATGCATAAATAAATATCAAGCAAGATAATTCTCACCTATGCGGCCCCTTCTTATGCGTTCACTTCTCATGAAAGCTTCAAAATTGTCATACAATTCATCACGTATGATCCGGACGGCCAACCTGCAGCCTTCCAGGGTCGACAAGTCGATTCTTTTGGCCCACTCAAGATTCTTGTACATGCCTGAGTCTGTCAAGTCGAAAACAAGGTTACGAGTCAATACATCATAGGACCGCGTAACAGTGGAATCGTTTGATTCGTGGTCGCTCTCAAATTTCTTGTTGCATATGAGATCCAACAGGTCCAGCATGGCATTAGCCATCAACATCTTAGCTAATTGCTTATTGAGCCATATCATCAGCGATAAGTTGGCGTAAGTCAAGTTCGGCTTCTTCATTATCAATGCCAATATTTCTCTTTCACTCATCTTGTTCAAATAAACATTGTTCAAAGACTTCAAGCTCAAGTCACTCAAAAACACGCGCCCGTCTCCCAACTGCTTGTAGCTCATCGTTTTTAGTTGGGCCGGAGTTGGTGGAAGCAAGCTGTTGTATTTGACTTTCGGTACCTTTACCTTGCCTGACAATATTGATGACGAGGAGGAGGTATTTTCACGATCAAGCTTGAAGTTGAAAAGTGAATCCCTGTCATTTTTGAAACTCAAGAGAGAGTTACTTGTTTGTGTAGGCGCGTCAATTATGTCGCTTATGTTCTGGACCAATGCCTTCGGATAGTTATGAATCAAATCGAAAGTTTCATACTTATAAGTGACATTAGGAGATATTTCGTAGTCGATTGAGAGCGACAAGTTGCCTAAGTTCAAAGACTCCAAATTTGGACAAAGATTCAACAAATGCACAAGATGCCCCACAGGCAAGTCTCTAGAACTGACATAGTTAAGCAAAAACTTGTTAATTGTCGGATGCCCTGGATGCGCCACTTGAATGGTTTCTGGGACCAGATGCAATCGTGGTTTGTTGGCCTGAGAGGAGCGGCTGCGTTTTCGGGGACGCAAGAAGGTGAACTTTGAGCGCCTACTGGAAACCAGCGACGTGGAGGAGGCGAAGGAACGACTCGAACTTTGGGAATTTGAACGTGTCTTGTGAAGATGGTTTGCAGTGTTGACGGAAAATAGTGGGTTGTTCTTGTACTTCCAATCACGCCAGCCTGCAAGCACATGGTCATTGTACAGATCGCCCAGGAGCTTGCTCACACCTGCGTCACCAGAGTTCTCTGCTGCGAGCAACATTTGATCTGCCTCATAATTGCTAGCGCGTAGCGTGCTCAAGTCGACTCTAGCCACAAGCATCCCGACCAGCGGATTGATGCGGAGGTAGGTTACAAACTGCGAAAAGCGGTACGTGGAGTCAAACGTGAGATCGTTGTAGAAGTATGGCTTGGCCAACTTGTACCAGGCGCGCAGCACCAGCATGCAACTGCGGAGAGTGTCGCGGTCTTCAATACAGCTAAAGATGAAGTCTTGGATCTCGAAGGGAAGGTGACGAAACTGAGTCTTCTGCGTGAACTGCTGAGCGATGTTGTTTATGCGGAGCAGGAGAATCAGGGTGCGGCGCAGCACATCTCCGAGAAGCAGCTTGTACTTCATCTTGAGCTTCTTACCATGAGAGGACTCATCGCGCGGTGGTGTGTTCAGGTGCCTCAGCCGAAGCTGAGTGAGCTCATTCTGGGGGATGGGCACGAGCAGATGGGTCTGGTAGTCATAGCGGGCTTCGGGGTTTAGAAGCAGCCGATAAGGCGGGAGGTGGGAGTGGTAGTCGAGCGCCATAAACTTTGGGTCAGGGGTGATGGGAACGTATCTCAGGGGCAGAAAAGGCAAGTTAGGTACGGGACAGGGAGTTCGCAGTACAAGAGAAAGTGCGGCTCCTTGGTTGCTATGATCTGTTCCAGTCGCGAGACTATATACAACCTGGTCAGCTAATATGCTGTGGCTCACCGGTTCTGGTTGGTAAATACGACTGCGATCAAAGGACACCGTGAAGTAGCACGAGATCAGAGGCGGCTGCGGGGGACAATGCGGCTCCGATGCGAAAAATAAAATATCCTCCTACATTCGCGGCCAGCGCCGCCGTTGCTATAGTCTCCTATATCGTGTCGTAAATTCTACTTCGCGACCCACTTGCGACAAATGAGCATTGCCTCGCATAACTAAAGAATACAAATACCTCGGTCGGGTATCGTGGACAGGGTAACCGATATCTTGGCCCTAGCAACCCGTGCCGCTGTAAGCGACTTAAGCGACTATTGGCGAAAATGGGAGAGTGTAGTTATGTTGAGGCGTTGTCAATACAGAGGGATCAGAGAGTGCGTCCCCCGCCGTGGAAAGTGGCCAACGGCCCCCCGCACGATGCGCGCCGCAGGAAGCTGCGCCCACTGCAACCGCGCGACATTAGTGCCGCGCGGCGTCCGGGGCTGAATAGGTACTCAAGGATCCGCTGTTTTTGGACCGGCTATATGAGCTGCTGACTGATACAACAAAGGCTTGGCACTGGCGACGGGGCGGAAGTCTTAGGCATGGCACCGCGTTATCGGAGGTCACATGTTTCCGGCACCGATCCTACATAGAAAACAACTGGCTGGCACACAGTATATTGTCTGCTTGCCAATATCCTGCGTATAATATAGAACAATGTGTTGCACCTCCGTGTGGAGTGTGCCGCCCTTCGCCGCACAGACAAGGGCAACAACACTGCCTTCGTCTGATCCTCGGCACGGATGGTGTCAATGCACCAGCACATTCGTTGCCCGCCCCCGAGTCAGCGGTGTCCTGATCTCTTTAGGAAGTCACGCTGCTACAATTTCCAGAGTTGTTGCCTTACTGTATGCAGCCTACATGTTTCGTTACACCTGGCCATTTTTATTCACTGCAACGTGTGCAACGTAGGCTGTTTTTCCGCCACAGGCTCTCCTCTGGCAAGTTTTCGCCTCAGATACTGACTTGCTCTCATATACAATATTACTTATCGCACTGACAGAGATAAAAAGCTAGGTGCTAGTACGGAATACAGTCCTTGTGCTTCTTGAGCCTCATCCACCTCTACATTCACTGCCACTTTGCAGCCAAATCTCGCCTTGACAGGTCTGCAAATCTATTTTCCATGTCATGCTAGCTTAACTTTAATCTGCCCGTCAAACCCCGGTCAACTGCACCAGACCTATTGTTTCAACGTTTTCCGCAAGAAGTCTTATATTTTTCCCCACTGTTTCTAGTCCCAACCCTCTCTTATCAGTACAGCATGCGTTCTGCTTGCATATAGCAGAGTACATACAGTCCGCATTTCTTGCCATATTCTTAGCCTGCATTATATCGCATACGGCCCATTTGTGAAATGAAATCGCCGCCCATCCACGGTCTGGGTGGTGCAAGCTGCTGCGAGGTTTCTGGCCACTGTAGCCGGGACTCAGGTTGTTTTCCCAGTTCGCAGAATTTGACGAGCGGACTTGTTTGCTGTCCAAATATCTCCCTCGAGGATTTCTTATAGAGCCGCGGTACGTCGCCTCGAGTCTGCATCGTGCTTTTTCGAGAAGGTCTCCGAACCCTCCCACGACTGCCAAGAACAGCAAAAAAAAAAAGTCAGTGCGTGATCAGGGTGTAGTATGATTCTTGTGTCAACTTCAAAGCTCCAACAATGAATCCGCTTCTCCAGGAGGCTGCAATTTGATGTCGCAATGCCATTTATGACGGCCGTAGAAAGTGTACTTTCGGCGAGGGGCAATGCTCTCGCTTGGAGCTGAGCCTCGCGCGCAAGTCGCAGCAATGTGGACCTGGTCTATTAAGGTCAAGAGCAAATACACATGACTCTGGAAGCAGTTATTTCGGACTAGTATTCAAATTGCTTGGAGGGCAATTTGGTGCCTTTTTCCACCACTCTGGCAGGGCACAGTATCATGACTCTAGTCGAACGTTCATCTCGAGACGATCGTTGACTTGGATCGCGCAGCCCAAATAACTAATTTCCAGAATTTATTTTTGTGTGAACAAGATTATGCTTCTAATCAAGATACACTTTGCACGTCCCTCGCCTAGATTCTGTTAACAAGTGGAATTGTTAGCTTAGAAAGGTGGGGGGAGGTGCCCGAACTGCGAAATCGAAATGGTTACAGCACCAGTGAACTACAAATGGATTCAATTGTCGAAGCGGGGCTTCAGGAGAGGGAGGGACTCACCTCGGCGTAGCTGCATAACTAGGGTTGCGCGCAGAAAAGTGAAAGCTACCTGCGTTCTCAATGTAGGAAGCCTGCGACTTAAATCAGAAAACGGACTAAAAATAAATATCACCATTGGCCGCTTCAATACCAGGCTAGCAGAGAAACCTTGGACTGAGGCATATTGCCAGGACCCCTTTACTGCATGTAAAATTAGTTTTGAAAACCGTGTTCAACGTAGACACGACACGAAATAAGGTTCAGGGCTAAGTTAGGAAGGTCTCACTCCGGGTGCATATTGGCGCCAGTCCCGGACCAGCGCTCAGACACGGTCCCGTGCTTACCATCTCCTCCATCACTTATTCTATCGCAGCATTGATTCACCTAGAGGTGGCACCAATGGATATCGTCAAGGCGTCTTTGAAAGTAGCTGATTCGCTAAAGCACGCATACAGGTTCACGAATGTAACATTACTTAATATCGAGGGGCTTCAGAGGTTCTAAGCCCCGCCAGTGCGCAACAACAATCAGAGAGGGTCCTTGCAGATTATTGATCCAAAAAATCATATGTTAAGACATAGCTCCCGAGTTGATGTGATGTGCGCGGGGGAAATGTCGATGTGATCATGGGAATACATACCTAATGGCACTGGCGGCGTAGCATGAAAGACTTAATAGCTTACTGTGATCTTACAATAGTGCGCCATCATTAGTCAAACACCGATTCTTGCGGCAGCGCCGTCGCCAAGATGCAGCACTAGCCGAGGGACTCTGGCGGCCCCGCGAGAAGGCTGAAGCCCGCCTAGTTACCAGGAATGGGGGCGGAGGGGAAGTGACACCTCGGGGCATATACGAGGACGGTAATGAAATTCTGGTTTCGTAATATTGTAAAGCACGCAATTGCTATGTGCACTCTGTGGCGGGCAACCTAGGTTTCTGTGCAGCAGCGGAACGGGTGCTAACCGGAAGGGAGGCATTCTACAACAGTCCGAAACCGAGAGCGCCGAATTGAATTCGCTGCTACTTGCAGCTAGGGTCTGATGGAACTCTATATGTGATGCGCAACAAATATAGTTTGCCTCATCTCTTCCAGTTGCCGTGGCCAGCCAGCGGAATCGTGTCGGTGATTATCTATATCCGGCAACGACCCTGCATGCGTTTCAAAACTCTACTGGCGCCGTATTGCAGAAGTACCTGCAGGTGTTTCCGGATAGGACAGGTCTATGTGGAACAAGAACGAGCCGAGAATATTCAACGGTTTGCATATTGTATATTATAGCCCATGGCGCATATGATATTAATCCAAGGACCAAGAGTAGCAAGGTGGACAGCGAGGAGGATTGTGAGGGTGCCCACTCGGCCACTTTGAGGCGGATAGCAATGGCAAGTTGCGACCGTCCAAAGCGCGCTAGAGAGTAGGGCTTGCACTCGGAACCAGATTGAACCTACCTTGTGGCGTTTTGGCTCCCCAGACCCTCACAGGCTTCCATGAATAGAACCCAGACCCAACGCAGCGACAATATTTTGCTGCACGAGGAAAGCGTAATGTGCTTTTATTTTTGGCCGGCCTTTTTTTTTTGCATTTTGAGTCTTTTTTCTTTTTGGCACGCACCTACATGATAGTTTTGTGACAAAGGTCACCTTTATTTAACAAGCTAGGTTCCCTAAATTTTGCCCTCTCTAAAGCTTGGAGTTTATTTACGCAATTGTCTACAGCAGAGCTATTATCAACTACGCTCATTATTTCTGCCTGTACCGCTGCTCCGCGCTGACAGTACTACCGTTGACAGCGAGTTGTCCTGAACGCCAACTCTTTCTTACAACGGTCGCTCTACGAGGGACTTTCTAGAGCGTGTGCTCGCACCATTGGCAATCCGACGGGTGAACCGGCCAGCGCAGTAGCTGTGCCAGTAGTGGAATCGCAGCGAGTGGTGACTCTGAACACGCGTACTTCCCCACCTCACCATGTCTTCAAAGTTGTCGCCGTCCTACTACGGCTACGTGGGTTCCACCAAAGACGCCCTCTTGATTATTCAGGCTATTCTTGACAAGCAACTAGAGCTTATTCCGCGCCGGCCGCACGAAAAGGAACGCCCTCAACTCATCAAGCTGGGCAATGTTTTTGTCTTCATTGAGGAGCACTCGGGCATCAAGCGCTGGACCGACGGTATTGCGTGGTCGCCTTCAAGAATACTCGGACGCTTTCTTGTTTACCGAGAATTGGACAAACAGAGCTTGAACGAGAAGGACGACAAGAAGAAGAAGAAGAGAAAGTTGAGCAACGAAGGTGCTCCGCCCACCGCACCATCCTCGAGCCTTTTGAACACGCCATACGACCACAAGAAGCAGTTGGTGGGGTCATTGGCAACAAGCTACGTTTTTAAGGATCAGGGCTTGATCAAAAAAACCCTCTCCATCTCCACCACTGTGTCCTCCAAGGAGGAGAAGCAAACTATCCACCTTATTTCCTACTACAATGCAGATGATGTTTTGAACGGCAAGCTTATTCGTCCCAGCGAAAGCGATCTCAAGAATGTTTCCATCCATAATAATCTCTGGAACTCTATTAAGGAAAGCTCTTTAGGCGGCAAGATTCCCATTGAAGATGAAGCTTACTATTTCTTAGACAACAACTATCAGTTGCAGAACATGAGTCTCCTTCAGCAGCCGGGGATGCCACCTGCGAACTCTCGCCAGGCGCAGACGACGCAACACCAACAGGCACCTCCTCCTCAGCAGCAAATCCCAGGCTTGCAGCCTCAACAACCATACTATGCTGGCCAGAAACTTAATTATCAACAGAATTTGCCGATCCACATGCTACCTATTCCATCGCAACAGTCCGGGCAGCAGAATCCCCAAGGACAGGGTCAACACCATTATGGCGAATACTCCTATAAGGCTCATGGCGAAAATCTGGAACATGCCAACGAGATGTCCTTTGTCAACCCATTTGGTCATCAGCAAAATCCCAACTTTACTTGTGGCCCATCGTTCAGCAATTATTTCGTTCCGCAGGGTTACCATCAAGAACATCAGCAACTGCAACAAGCTCCCACACCTGCCGTTGCAGCTTCCTCTAATGCCCCAACTGGACAGAGCCAGACAACGGCTTCGAGCAATACTAACAACTCGCTGCAGTTTAACCTGCCACAGCAGCATCACAACTTTGCCCCCTTTCCCCAACATTTCAGCTCTGCCCTGAGCCAGGGCCATCTCGGCTCTGTGCTGACACTGCTGGACCAGTATCTGCTTACGGGCCTGGCCCCTGGCTCAGTGAGTAGCATCGGCAGCAACATGATGCATCTGGGGTCTTTTAGTGGAGCGCTGTACAAAAAGGGCTTGCGCAACAGTTCTGGTGCTCCTCTCGGTGCCACGGGAGCAGGATGGTATTCGACTACGAGTGGACCACAAATACCTGGAGGTGGTGCCTATCCTTTGCATCCTCAGCTGCACCATCAAGACGATAATTTGCACCACCATCTTCCTCCCACCACCGAAGAAACCAGTCAAAGCTTTGTGACAAACTACTCCAATTCCGGCTGAGAGATGTTTGTATTCGGTATCGACTTTAATTCTTCGTGTATAATGGTTTATGGGTTTATGGGTTTTGTTTTATAAAATGTACAATATCTATACGATTGAAAATCAAATTCGTGGATAGTTTTGATGATGGAAACACGCATCATGAAACATACGGTAGGTTTGACCCAAACGTTCAACCCAATGAATATTAACTAGTAGTTTCTCCTTGGCGATTCATTGGGTTCAAATTTCTCGAGGCGAAAATATTTATACATCAAAGGTCTTGCAGGACTAATCAAGTGAGATGGTAGGGCGTATTGCCCCACACCTAAATCTTGTTCTCGGAAGCGAAATTTTAGATCAATATTAAGCATTAGCACATGTAAGATCGATTTTTTTTTCTGAGTTGAAGAATGCAAGGATTACCGACATACTTTACGGACCCTGAACATGTAATGCAAGTCTGTTTTCTGCGCCACGCTCAAGCCTATATGTAGATTCTCAGATGGAACGTATCGTCGATCAATTTTAAGGCTTTCAAATCACCGCACCGGAGGCGGGCTCTCTGTATATCTTGTGGTCAACCGAGAACACTTCCTCATGAAAGGTTTAATCGTACTGAATATCACTACTTCATGCAGATCACTGATGTCTATTAATCGTCCTTTGAATATATACGCAGCCAACCCTGGATTTGATAATTGGACCTTGTTGGGATGTGGGAGTGAGAGAATGACAAAAATCACTCTTCTTCCTCTGTACTCCGATGCTTCCTCCACTCCAATAATGGGGCCAAAGCTTCGATCTTGCCAGCTTTCTCCACAATAAATGAATGTTGAATGAGTTCATCAGTCGAGGCTCTGAATCTCACATCAACGCAAAGGCAGATGCTCAAGAATTTCTTGATTGAGTTGGAAAGGGTCTCTGGCTTCTTTAACTTCGGAGTACCATTAGTAGCAATCAAGTACAATGCCTTCAATGGTTCCTCATTCAAGTAAGGTGGCTCGCCTTCAATCATCTCAATTGTCATAATGCCAAGGGACCAAACATCAACCTTTTCGTCATATTCCTTCTGTTTGACCACTTCTGGTGCCATCCAGTACGGGGTGCCAACCATTGTGGCTCTCTTATTTCTTTGGTCTGTTAACTTGGCACAGAAACCGAAGTCTGTAATTTTCACGTTACCCTTGGCGTCGAGTAATACATTATCTGATTTGATATCTCTGTGAATGATGTGCTTTTTATGCAAGTGCTGCAACCCCTTGAGCGTTTCGCAACAAATAATTGCAATCTGCAGCTCAGTTAGCTTGAACTCATTATTTTCAATAACTTCAGTTAATGATCCACCCTCCATATACTCCATGATGACCCACAAATCGGATGAGCCTCGCAAGTATGAGTCCAAAAAGTTGACGATATTCTTATGTTGGGAGTCTTTCATGACAAGAATCTCATTAATGATAAGTTCCTTCCTGGGTTGGAGATTCAAGTCCATTTGCTTAATGGCCACCTTCTTATGTGTCTGCTTATTTTCGGCAAGGTAGACCGCACCCGAGGCGCCTTGTCCCGCTTTCTCGATAATACGGAACAAAGGTGTGGGGTCATTGTTATTGACCACGGTCTTCAACTTGGCAATGATTTGCATATCGCTAAGTTTTTCTCTCTCCTTCTTCAACTGCTTTGCCGTCTTCATAGTGCCCTGGCCAGTTGCTTGGAAGCCTTTTTGTTGTGAATTCAAATTTGGCGATCCATTCTTGACCAGCGCATTCGCAGTAGCCTGCTTCGAGCCTGTGGGCGCGGAGGGAGGATGTCCCTGCGAGGATTGCTGGTTCTGAGAATAGTCGTGCTTTGTAGGCGCATACTGTTCCTTCTGACTCTTGAGTTGAAGTGGCTTGATGGGCTCAATTTTGGCATCCGACCGTGCCATATTGTCAACCTTGGAGCTCAAGTTGAAAGGTTTGACATGGGTGTCTGCGCCGCTAGGGGCAGCCATGGGAGGCGTCTGGTACTTGCTGTTGAGAGCACCGGGACCCTTACCGCCGGGCATGGTGGGAGGCATCTGCTTCGGCACCGACGGAGCTTGCAGGGAGGAGATACCCAAGCCAGTGGGAATTCCTTTCTTGGGTTGTGATTGCTGGCCCAGGGAGACCAGATGCGATTGAGTAAATGATGGTTGGGACGGAGGCTGACTCAGCAGGGTCGGTGGAGGGGGCGCCTTTCTGGAGGGGATGAGCTCTGACGAGTCCGGCTTGTTGCTGTTGTTCATGAGATTGTTCAACGGAGACAAGTTGGAGGAGCTGTTGTTCTGCAGCTGAGTCAAGTGATAGGGCGCCGGGGGCTTTGGAGCCTGGCGGGTGGGTTTGAGCAGGGCGCTTTTGTTCGGGTGCTTCGTCCACTCACTGAGTGGGTTGTTGACGGCAGGTGAGCCGGTGGGCGTGCCCAGCGGGGTGGCATTACCGCCATTGATGTCGGAGTAGAACTCAAGCACCTCAATCACCGCGACAGGGTCCTTCTTCCAGTCCTCGTTGGTGATCTTGGAGTGCTGCAAGAGGTTCTTCCAGTTCTCTGGGAGACCAGTGAAGTTGCCGGAGGCGGGGTCGAAGCCAACGTGCACCTTGTGGGTAAAGTTTGTCGGGTTCGACACCGATGTGGACGTGTTGGTGGCGCCATTGATGGTGGCCAAGGGGCACTTGGCGGTGAAGGCGTCGAGCCAATCCATGTAGTCGCTCTGGGACTTGACGGCGATGAGCATGGCCCTGTTGTTGTTCTTGGGCACGATCTCGATCGTCTTGCTCGTCTTGGACGGCCCGCCGTTGGGACGGAGATTAATGCCGGCAATGAGAGACAAGGGAAAGCTGATGTCCGGCAGCTCGTAGTTGGTGCTGGCAGGCACGTTTTCGGCGGGGGGCTCGTTCTTGTAGAAGTTGAGGGTCTTGTCGTTGATGGCCATGAAGCGCTTGTTCCAGCGAAACGACGTGAAAATGCCGTCGTCCTTGATGTGCACCCATCCTGACTGGCGCTTGTTGGAGGTCAAATTGAGCGGGATCAGCTTGGGGTCCGCGGGAGCGGGGGCGGAGGCACTGGGCGGCGGGGGTGCTCGCCGGTGGTGCTTGAGATCCGACGTGTAGATGGTAGTCATGGCGCCCGTTGGCGTGCTTGCAACGCTGGCGATGTTAGCGGCAAAGGATGCCTGGCTGCTCCTGGACACAGAAAAAAAGCGCCTCTGGCCTGCCTAAAGTGCCGTTCCGTGTCGTGTCAAAGGTGCGAACAAGCTCCACATCGGTGCCTGAGACGCGTTTTTGTGTAACTTCGTCTCGGGGTGTGCAGGATGCCGTCGTGGGGAGCGGGCGCTGAGGGCATGCTGGAGCCGCCTTTGTGTGGACGGCCGGATTTGTGCTGGGCTCGCTGGGTATGCAGAGTTGCTGGTCATGTGCGATTCTGGCGCAAGCCCTGCGGGACTCAGGCGGGGGTCGCGCTGCGTCGCAGCATACGCATGGGTGCACTGCGGGGCTTCGAACAGCAGAAATGCAGCCCCCCGCCAAGCTCATCATGTGCACGTGACATAGGCGGCGCCGGCGATTCTTGCTCCCGCTCGCTCCCACGAGCACGCACGGGACTGCGCGCGCCGCTGCCGGTGCCACGCCTCAGCCTGTGGCGTGCATGGGGGCCAAATATTTTGCCGGCTAGTGAGCGGGCGGCTGCGTACTTTAAAGTTAGCCGCCGTCCAGCTCGCATGCAGTGTTGCGATGCGATGCGCCGGCTGCAGCAGCCGCGCCATGTCGTCACCACACGGGCGGTACCTGGCTCCAGAATAAGCTTCACGGACGGCGGCGTCGGTCTTGCGCCATGCGCTCTGACGCACGGTGGGCGTAATGTGGTTCCTGCGAAGACACGCACCTGCACACAGGCCTATTTCGCCGATGCTTCGCCTCCAGGTTGTTCAGTCCGATGCCCAGGACCCTGACTCCACCGTCACTCTTCGCCGAGGCCAACGACTTGGTGGCGCTGCCGTGGTAGCTGCCGTGGTGGTGCATACGTGTATCGTTTTGTGGTCACACGCAGAGACACAGTAGAGATACCAAAATTCCCCCTAGCAGCCCAGGCGCGGCGTCCCTATCCTACTCCGACCCGACCCGCGCCAGACAGGGCCCCCGCCCGCGACCCGCCGGCCGCCGCCGCAACGGCGTGCCCCAACCACACATGGACTGCATACTGCGCCGCGATATATGGGGAACTCTGCTGACAAAACGGCCACCGTTGCCATGGGGTTGTTTCGGCGAAAAAACCGCTCGCCTGAGGCGCTGCCGGTGCTCGTGAGTGATAGCAGCCAGACCAGTGTGGCGCTGGCGCCCAGCAACCACAAGCTCGCGCGCTTGTTCAAGGCCGCGCCCGCTGCCTCCCCCGCCCCGCTGGCGGAGGTGCCCCGGATCAAGTTCCTGCCGTCGACAGCAGACGCACGCCCGCCAGCGGCTCCACGAACTGACAGTCTACAGGCGCCGTGTGGGCTGCTGCGGCTCCGGCGCAAGGTGAGTACCATCTCAGACGGCCTGGCCAATGTGTCCGACGAGCTGGACCTCTCCGATATGGCGTCGTACGACTCGTACGAGCTGTCCGTGGACGACGACAACGAGGAGGAGCACACACACGCGCGCAAGAGCAAGGCGCAGGAGCTGCGGCAGCTTCTGCAGCACCTCTCGCTGATCATGGACTACTGCGGCATCACCATGTACCTGAGCAAAGCCGCGTTCCAAAAGGCGGATGAAGAGCTGAAGCGCACGTTTAGCTTGATCGGCGGCAACAACCTCAAGATTCACCAGTTGCCAGCGACCCTCAGCGGCGAGTCTGTCGTCTGCGACAGCCAGATGCAGATGATCGAGACCCTCACCCGCCGCCTCGGCGACATCTACTCGAAGCGCTCCGCCAGCGACCTATACACCTGTACCAAGGGCGGCCGCACCTTGTTTGAGCGCTACGGCGTGTGCAAGAAGGTGATTGGTCGCGGCGCCTACGGCTTGATCAAGATTGTCGACTCTGACCCCGAGAACGAGGCCGATATGTTTGAGAAGCTCGACGCCTTCTATGCCGTCAAGGAGCTCCTTCCTCGTCCCCATGGAGAGGAGACCCACCACAAGTTTGTGGAGCGTATTCTCTCGGAGTTCATCATCTCTTCCACTGCCAACCACAAGAATCTTGCCAAGACCCTCGACTTGATGGTCACCCTCCCGCCAAAAGACATCGACGGCCCGCTCCGCGACCACATCAAAATCAGCCAGGTCATGCAGTGTAACCCGGGCGGTGACCTATTTACCTACTTCACCTCCCAGGTTGACGTTGACAACAAGACGGTGAATTTCATGTCCACCGAGGAACTCGACTGTTTCATCAAGCAGATTGCAAAGGGTTTGAACTACCTTCACAACCATGGTGTGGCCCACTGTGATCTCAAATTGGAGAATATCTTGATCAAGTACCAGGCCTATAGCGGAGCAAAATCAAAGGTCACGTTAAAGATCTCTGATTTTGGAAAGTCTCAAGTATTCCGTACCAAGTGGGACAAAAACGACCAGTTAATTCCGTATTCGTCGGGTCCTATAGGCTCCGAGCCGTATATTGCTCCAGAAGAGTACTTTGGTCAACTAAAGAGCTATCAAAATAAGGGCTACTGTTCAATGAAGAAGGACTGCTGGGCCTTGGGCATAGTGATTGTCTTGTTGTTCAATTTGAGGAGACACTATTTCAACGGCGCTGCTTGCAAAGGCAGTGAGCTTACATTCCCAGATCACTCTGCTTATCTCTGGAAGTCGACCGACTTCCGCCTCCACCACGCCCTAAATATGAAGAAGCTGGACGAGCAAAACAGGAAGTACAAAGACAAGAATTTCGAGGAGTTCTTGAATCACAGGTTAATTGCCGAATACGACCCGACGAGCAAAGACTTCCTCGTGCAGCGGCCCAGTTCCTTCAAATACATCGATGACATCTTTTTCGTTCCTCCGTCGGAAGAAAACGAGGATGACCCTGAAGCTACAGAACGAGTACTTATCGACGATAACGATGACGAAGAAGATGAGCTTGACATGTGCGAGCTCAGAAAAATGCTCATCTACAAGTTGTTAGACCCGACGCCATCTTCCAGGTTGTCAGCGGAAAAGTTCCTCAAATCTGACTGGATGATGTCTGTGGAAATGTGCTAGGCCGTGTTCACGTTTAATGAGTTACGAGACTAATGCGGTACAGACCCTTAGTAATTAATGCATGTATCACTACCATTCTATTTGACGATTATATTAAATACATCTAAGCTATAGTACAACAAGAGGCAAGCTCCTGTTCAGTGCATAATCACCATCAGTGAAAATTAGTTCAAGTCCAGGGTGCTTAAATCTGGATCCAAGGATAAGGTGATCTGCAGAGCAAAATTTCTTTTCGTAGATGATATTGCGATTGCAGAGTCGCTCAAAAGTCCTCAAACAACTTTCCGTAGGGGTCTTCAACGCCGGAGATACCATAGTCCAAGTCCTTTTCTTCAGGGTACCTGTCAAACTGACTTGTATCGCCGACACCGCTAGTGATGGGTGGTTCATATGGAGTTTCGATATCCCGCAGGAGAAGCCTTTCCCAGATGACTTCCTTAAACCACGGATGGTTCTTCACGTCATCGGAGCCATTTTGGAGGTTGCCTAGTCTCTGGGAGAGATCCTTGACAATCAACTTCTGTAGTAAGTCGAGAATGTCTGGCGGCAAGTAATCGGGATAGGTGATGGTGCCGTTGAGAATGTTTTCGTATGTCTTCATGGGAGTGGGATCGTAAAAGGGGGTGTATCCGGTCAACATCTCAAAGATGAGAATGCCAAAACTCCACCAGTCCACCGACTTGTTGTAAGGTTTGGTGGCCACCACCTCGGGGGCAATATAGTCTGGGGTACCACACAAGGTGTAAGTAACGTCGGTGACCTCCTTGGCGAAGCCAAAGTCGGTCAACTTGATGTGCCCATTCTTGTCAAGCAAGATGTTTTCGGGCTTGAGATCACGATATATAATGTCCAACTTATGCAAGTACTCGATGGCGAGCAACACCTCGGCGGCGTAGAACTTGGCCACCGGGGTGGGGAAGCGCTGGGACTTGCGGAGCAAGCTGAAGAGCTCGCCGCCCTCTATGTAGTCCATGATCATGAACAAGTTGTGGCAGTCCTGGAACGTCCCCCACATGCGGATGATGAACGGGTGCTGGGCGAGCTTGAGCATGCGGCGCTCGTCGTTTGTGTGTTCCACCTGCTTCATGTTCACCACGCGCTCCTTCTTGAGGGTCTTCATGGCGTAGAAGCGGCCGTTGTGGATGCTGCGGGCCAAGTGCACCCGGCCGAACGACCCCGTGCCCAACGTGCGGAGGATCTGGAAATCGTTCAACGAGTACTTGCCCTTGGTGGTTGTGTCACGGTCGGCGTGTCGCAGCTTCTGCCGCAGAAGCTGCCCCAGCTCCAGGTCCTGCGGCGTCGGTCGTTGGAACCCGGGATCGGCAATGTGGCCCTGCCGCAGGGCCAACTCCTCGATGGAGGCGTCTTGGAGGCTGTTGTGGGACATGGCAGTAGCCGGCGAATTGACGGCACTCGAGGTCGATCGCGGTGTTGAGGACCGTTATAAGCGGCTGTCGTACGCAGCAACGGCGGCCAGGGTGGTGTGCAGCGCTTCTCGAGTTACTGCAAGAGCAAAGCGAAAAGCCAGGGGTACCAGGCGGGGTGCTCGAGTGCTGGTGAAGGCAGGGGGTAGTGGTCTTGAGGGTCGCACGGCCAGCGAGCAGGAAGAAGCGGTCGGGCGGTTGTGGTTCAGGGATGGCGCAGCAGGTGCTCCAGATGCATACAGGCCAGACAAGGGGGTTGTATGTGCAGTTACAAAAATGCTATTCGTTACCGACAGCTCATGTACCACTCCCGTTGGTGTACATATATTATTTAATCGCACTGGGAGTACGTAACACAAAAGGAAAGAAAATCTTTTTGTGGTACAACCACTACCGACATTGTTGCAGCAGGCTGCTTGCCCAGGCCGCGCGGGCCCCGTTGGGAGCGTGGGCCGGCGCTGTCCGCGAGATCTGACTCTGCCGATTTGGCCCGGCGCACGGCGGGACCGCCGCCATATGCTGGGCACTCACAAGTGGTTCCTCCAAGCTCCGTGGGCGACACCGGTCCCTGCGCCCTCGTACGCACTCGCCGTACCTGCGTCCAGAGGCCGTCGCGGCGGCCAGCTCGCCTCGTAGAGTCATCGCCAATAATTTGAGGCGGACACAGCCGTACCGCCGTCGGGCCGCCACGGGGCCCACGAACCCGCAGCTGCGCAGCATCGCTACGTTTCCTTGCCGACTGTATACTGGTCTCGGACTTTGTCGCGGCGACTCCGCGTTATTTTGCGCTGACATCACCGCGCAGCTGTCATGGTTCCGGAACAATATCCCCTGGCTCGGCACTCCTGCAAATTTCACCGCACATAGTCCGTATCGTCGTCATCTTCCTCTTCCTCCTCCTCGTCATCGTAGTTCTGGACATTCACCATCTCCTCGTCCTGGGTGTCCTGGAAATCGTCGTCGCTGCCATATCCGTAGCCCTCGCCGCCTCGCGTGTAGGGGTGGAACACAGACCTCCGAAGCCCGCGAATCACGTCGTGCTCGAGCCGGTTGAGGTTGCTTTCTTGTCCTTTTTGTCCTTCAAATTGCGACAAAATAGCTGGTTCCACAACCCCATCCTTTCCCTTGGTCAAGTCGAAAATTTGGTACGTTGCCGTCTTGACCTTCTCTAGCAAGTCGTTGCTCATCAAGTAGGCAAACCGGTGGTTGGCACCGTCCTTCTGTCCGCCATTGGTTTCCTTGAGTAGCTTCTGGCTAAGGTTTTGTAATGCATCGCTAAACCCGAACTCACTGAGCATCTTAGCGCGGTTAACCGCTGAATTGTCATCAGACTGGTCCTCTGCATCATCGCTGTCGTCTGAGTCGTCAATGTCAATGCGATTGTTGTTGCCACTCGATGACGCCACCACCCGGTCAGCGATTCCGGATTCGATGGTTTCGTAGTAGCCGCTATCCTTGTTTGGCAAGTCATTGTTCCATGTCAAGTTAATAAGGATCCACACGATAGAAAGCTTAATTGGATACAAGTTGTTGTTGATTTTCGTGCGGGTTACGCTGTCAATCTTCTTTTCGAACGACTTGCTCATGTTCAATTTGAGGAGCCTCAACCAAATCTCGAGCATGGGAGCATCCGGCATACCAATGTGCCTGCTCTTGTCAAAGTTTGTGAACTTATGGTCCTCAATGTAGTTGATCGCCAACACAAGGGAAGTGTAATTTGTATCGCTCAACAAGGCCAACAAGTCGTCATCATTGTCGACATCACACTTCGCATCGAAAAGCCTCACGTTCCGCAAATTTGCGATCAAGAACTCCAGCCAACTCGTCGGAATTCCCTCGCGCAATGTCGCATACTCGTTATCGTAGTACTCAGAAATGTAGTGACTGAAGTATGGAGAACCAGCTCCAAGGTTTCGGAGTATATCAAACGCCCAGATCTTTTGCTGTAACTCAAGACTGCGTACTTCCTTATTTGGATTTTGAGACCCCGATGCGATACCGTATAATGCCTTGTCAAATATCAACGACAACAGGAAGTACTCTATGAGCTCCTTTTTGTTCGCCTGGTTCTCATTGTACATGTAGTTCTTCAATATTTGTAAGACGTTCAAGATGATGGTGTTTTTCAGAAAAGCGGTGACCAGGTCATTTTGCTCCTTTTCGGCATTCTTGTAGATTAGAGCCAAGTTCCTCAAAAAGTCATTGTCGTTCACAATATTGTATCTGAATGAACTAAAGTCAAGCACAATGTTGGCCACTGTTCCAAGCACGACGGATTTGTTGGTTACGAGAGGCTTGGTATCCGATATCTTGAACAACTCTATAATTTTGATTGCTCCTTCGTTGTACTGCAAGATGTGAAGGATATTACCGATGAACCCATTGGAGCGGGTTCTGTTGTTCTCGATAGTGCTGCTAATTGCATTGCATTCCACGAAGAAAGTGCGCAAAAGAGATACGGACCGCGAAAGTGATCTGATCAAGTAGAATGCGTTGGTATGGAGTGAATCTTTGAGTAAATGGACAAGTATACTCAAGTTTTTGCCGAGCGCCGGGAGGTCCGCTGCTGGCACTTGGGGCCCGTGCTTCGCAGTAATGACAGAGTATAGAAGGCGCGTCTGGAGTAACAAAAACTTGTAATTGTCCGCCACCTCGAATATGATTTGAGGGAAACCCGGGGACTTCTTGTCATTCTTGAGGATGTCATAGTTCATTATGCGCTCGCGGTAGTCCTCGGTTTTTGCAGTGAACACACTTATGAGCAAGAGCAAGTCTGCAAGCTCATCAACGTTGGAATATTCAACGAGAGAGATCAACGGCGTGAAGTCGACCAACTTGGTGCCATTTGCCGACTGCTTCTTCAAGACACGGAGTAACTTTACCTTTTCGGAAGAATCGAACCGGGTCTCCAACGTAGTCATCAACTTGACATCGATATTCGCCCGGCGGATGTCATCATTAAACTGCGGATGCTGCAAGCAGAGCTCAGCGAGGATCTTGCTTGGCAGGAGAAGATGAGCTGGAAGCTGGGTCGGCACCGCCGAGGTGTGGGTGATGTTGATGAGGTCGATGATGCTTGGGAAGAGTGTTTTGTAGAAGGCGGTGTCGTTGTCTGGCACGAACCCTTGCATGGCAGCGTAGATGACGTTCAAGGCGGCGATGCTCAAGAGGCGGTCTTCAGCACGGAGCAACGTGCGCAACGAGGAAAAGCAGCGCTGGGAGAGGCGCAAGTTGACGACGGTGTCGTCGTGCAAGGAAATCTGGGCCATGCACACGGCCAAGTCGGTGAGCGGGGCGACGAAACACGCTGCCGGCTCGCTGTCGCCAGGGCGACCGTCTGGGAGAGCGGCCGCGCACGTTGCATCCAACGCCGCGGTGAGCGCGTCGAGCAAGGTGCCGGCGAGCGGACTCTTGTGAGCAAGCAAGCACGGCACAAGCCGAAGGGGCGCAAGGTTCCCTAGCACGGCGTGGGCGATCACGTACTTCCACACCTTGGCCGTGTCAGACGCCGTGAGACGCTGCGACCCGGCTCCACCTAGCAAGAGCGCGAGGAGCTCGATGCTGCTGTCGTTGTCCTGCTCAAGGAAGCGGACAAGCGGAGGCACGAGCCGGTCAAAGGGCCGGAGAGGAGCACGGATCTCGGCGACAAACAGTACGAGCATAGCGAGCACGGCACCCTCGTCCGCAGCACGGGCCCCCCGCTCAACACGGGCGATAAACTCGTCCATCAACCGCAGCACAAAGGCGCTGTTGGTCGCGAGCCGGTGCTTCAAGTCTTTGTTGCCAATGAGGGCAACACGAAGCCGTGCCACGTCTGCAGGCCCAGCACCAAGCGCCGCCGCGTCGGGCGCATCCAGCACGAGCATATTCCGTCTGGTGGCGTTGGGAGCAGGTAAAGAAGGCACTGCGCATCACTCCACACTAGCCACTCCATAGTACTGCACACAATTACCCCGGACCGGGGCCGCTGGGGCAGCTTTTACGGGCGAAACCTGAAAGCCGAGGAAGTGTGGGCAAGTACTTTGGCTTGGTGGTGATGGCGTGCTGCTTGCGAAATAAGTGAAGTTTTATGTTTTTTTTTGCAAATGGCTGCGAAAGTCTGTAGGCTGCGAGGCCAGCTCTGGAGAGTAGTACAAATGATGAACTGTGGCTGGATCGAATTCTTCGTGGTCAGGGCCACTGGGCTGCCGGGACGTAGACCAAGCTTGAAGCTACTCTAAGAATCGGGCAGGAGAAGTATATTCACATTCTGTCCTGTCTCTAACCTAGCAAGGGCCCCGGCACGGAACACCCTACACAGTGATCTTGTCGCGCCAGAACTTCTGCGCCTCCTGTGCCGGGCGGCCCTCCAGAATGTCCCTGGCGACCTTGGCATCGGCGTCCACCCGCTGGGCAATGTAGGCAAGCACCTGCTCCACGTCCACGCCCTCTTCAGGGCCCCCCTCGTGGCCGACGGGGAGTCGCACCACGCCGTTCTTGTCGCCAACAATGAGGTCGTTGGGATGCACAGCAATGATTTCGTCCGCCTGCGGGCCAATCACCGCCACCTGCAACGGCACATTGATGCCCACCACTTTGACCACCGGGCCGGGGGCCGTCAGGCCCACCCCGTACGACCACACCGGGTACCCGAGCGCCTGGTGCTCGTCCAAGTCGCGGATCCGGCCAAGCACCACCAGCCCGGCAGCCTTGCGGTAGCTGGCCCGCGTGCTCATCAACCCGCCGTAGAGGGCACTGTTCACCCGCACGTACGGCGCCGTCGTCAATTGGCTATCCAACGGAAGCCCCATAACCAACACAGCGCCTTCTGGGATCTCGTCAATGTAGCTCTGCTTCACTGCCGGCCGCGGATCCGACTTCGGAGCATACAACACAGTGTAAGCCGGCCCCACCACCGACCGGCTCGTCGACTGGAGGGTGAGGTTCGGAAGATAGCCTCCGTTGGATACACCAAAGCGTACCAAGGCGTCCAGAACGTCGCAGGGACCGTACTTTGCAAGGCGGCTGATCACGCTCATGGCTGCTATTCTTCTTCACAGGCCCGAATATGGGGTAGATCACGTGACGATACATCATAGAAAGACTAGATGCAGGCAACAGGCAAGAAGTGTAACCCGGGAGGAACCCTGCAAGCATGAAAGTTTTGCTTGAAGTAGAAAATGTAGTTGCAAGTTCATGGTGCTAATTTGGGGTCTTGGCGATGTAAAATTGCAATTTTAGGGGAAACAGCTCAGTATCCGACTTTCAGCCATGCTACGGCGGCTTGCGGATATTGGGGATTGAACACTGCCTGCTGGTGAGTAGGGGCTTCGAAAAAATACGAAAGCACGGTGCTGAAACCTGATGTTCAATTCCTATATACAAGGAAGCCACGTCACGGGCGACTTCCGCTGGAAACCATCACTACTCCAAGCGACTCCGTAACTGCTCCAAGCGAGACTTGTCCATTCCCTCCGTTTCGCCATCGTCCTTTTCAAACACTCTGTGCTCCTGAGCAGCGTGTCCCACCTCGTCCTCCTTGGGCTTCTCCTCAATGGTCTTGGTTGTCGTGGCCACACGGAAACGGTCCAAACTGGCCAAAAACTCGGGCTTCACGTTGTAGTCCGCTAAGATCCGGTCCTGAGTGAGGCGGGGGTCTCTTAAGTCGTTGAGGATGGCGCCAAGAGTGCGTGGGTGCACTGTCGTTGTGGCGGTCGCGGCGCCCTGCTTCTGCTGCTCCTTCTCCTTCTCACCTTGCTCATACCACTCCTTGCGCAGTCTCAATTGCTCCAACGCTACTGACTCCTGGCTGGGGTTGCCCTTGGCGGTGTGCAGATGGATCTGGCGGCCGAGCAGGTTGATGGACGCGATAAACGCAGCGTCTGCCTGGGGATCGTGTCCGTCGCGCCCCGCAGGCTCTGTGCTGGCAGCTTGCGGCGCATTGCGCTTGGAAAGCTTGCGCTCGAGAGCTTTGGCGTCGAAGTTGGCTGACTCTCGCGTGAATCCGCGGCCGAGAGTCTCATCGTTGGTGGCCGGCGCTTCGGCCACCTGGGCGTCGCGCACTTCCTTCGGGGGAAGAGGGCTTGCCTGCGTGCGCTGAACTGCTGCGCCGTGCTTGGCTACGTCCGCAAGACGTCGCGCTGGCTTTGATGCTTTTGAGCCCATGCTATCGGTAAGCAAGCAGCTGGCGATCTCATCGCGCGGACCGTTATTTAAGTGGGAAAAAATGTCCCATTTATGCATACCACTCTTGGGTCAATATGAACTATTCATTCTCGGGGCTAGTTGCGAACCTGGGGCGTACACCTCATCCTGAAAAAGCGGCTACAGAGTCAATACTCTATGCATATGCTAATGTACACGCTACTTCAGCTTGTCTTTCTTCTCTTTCTTCTCCTTCTTGTCTTTCTTCTCCTTCTTGTCTTTCTTCTCCTTCTTCTCCTTCTTGTCCTTCTTGTCCTTCTTCTTGGGGCTCTCCGACTCAACCTTAGCTCTCTTGGCGGGGCGAGCCTCCTCGTAGTCGTCCGCACCGTAGCCTGTGGGGAAGTGTCTCATGCGCAAGCCTTCCACCTTCTTGACGTCCTCGCGCGGCTCCACCACAGCATCAAAGTCAATTGCTGGGATCTGCACCACCTCGCGGAGGTTGTAGAAGCGCCGCACAGCCAGTGTCGGCACATAGCCCTTCTTAGACGACACCAAAACCTGGTACTTCTCGCTGGCCATCGTCTCCTCGTTCACCTGGTAGTGGCGCTTGCCTGCGGAAAAGGATTTGGGCCCATCTTCAATGTCTGTGGCAGTGAAGGACACCGGCAAGCTCTTGATTTGCAGAAGGTCCAAGTCTTTGGGCGTCTTGATCAACCACACTTCTTTGTCCTTGCCCACGTCAACGCTGCCATACGCAACCTTGCTATAGCTTTTGGGCGGGGCAAACACCGCGTCCTCTGTCTCGGAGTCCGACTCGCGCACGTACTCCGTCGACTTGGCCATGCTAATGCTAGTCCTGAGAGCTCGGCCGCGATGAGCTTTTTCGACCGTATGCAGAAAATACTGCAGGTAGTGAAATTCTTGCCTGCAGACACCCGCATTTTGCAACCCCCCAATTAGGAAGCCCTGGAAGCCCAGCAGTACATTCTCCCCACCCGCAAGCATATCCCTGGCGCGTCTGGGAATGCCTGCGCTGCTGATGCTATACGCGGACAATCACATTGATGCTATATCTAGCACTGATAAGTGGCAGAATACTACGCGAAGGAAGCAACGACCCTATATTGCAGAAGAGTATAAAAGAGTGGGTGTTTTTTTTGGAGTTTTGTAGTTTAGTATTTTTTTGTGCTTTTGATTTAATTTTTTTTGGGTTTAAATTTTCGGGAGTAGCATCCCACGATAGTCACGGGGGACCGGTTGGAGAGAAGAAGAGATGAGAAGAGAGATGAAGGGTCTTTAGGGTTAGGTGCTTAGGTAGAGATTTCGGGGAGGTTGAAATCAGAACGTTTGACCTGGTCGCAGTACTTGGAGCAGATCTCAAAGACTTGTTCAGTAGTGTCCTGGAGCGTGAACAGACTTTGCGTCGATCCTCTGTCACTTATGACCAGCACCGGTCTTGATCCATTGAAGCTGGCAAGTTCGAGCTTGTGCCTCTGAATCCTTGAGGATGGTTCTGAGTTTCTAGTTGCCACTCCATCGCGCGGGAAGATAAGGTCACTGTATGGAGTTGGAAATGACTCCAAATCGTTGTGTCCATTGATCTCTGCAATCTTGCGCTCAAATCCTTTTAGCTCGATAACCAAACGTTGATTCGAATGAGAGAGCAGGGCCAGACTGGAGCTGAGTGTGGAGCGACTAGGAGCCTTGTCGACATCAGCATTCTTGATATCTCTGCGAGAAAAGCTGCGTTTGACATCAAAGAGCTTGTTCCTGACATTCGGAAGTCTGCTCTTAATACCGGAGAACGTGTCCCTAGCACTAGCAAACTTGCTTTTAGCACTTGAGAGTTTGTCCCTAACACTGGTAAGTTTTTCCTTCACATCGGAGAGTTTTTCTTTGGCACCGGCAACCTTTTGTTTGGAGGAGCTAAGCTTGTACCTGGCTGATGAAAGCTTCAGCTCTAGCTCTCTCTTCATGTCCTTTGACCAGTCTAAGACACTCCTACCAAGCGGGAAACGAGAGCGGTATGGGAGAAAGAGCGTCCTTGGTTCGTGAGGTGACAACAATGGTCGTCTCGGTGTCAGAGAGTACCGAACAGCCGTAACGTGACGTCCGTAAGAAGCCGATCGACGTGATTCCTTGATGGAAACCTTTAATTTGCCCGGAGTCACAGTCATCTCGACCTCTCGTGTGCTTGATCGAAGCAAACTCAGTATCATGACTTCTCCCACATCATAAGCTGTGGGTGAGGTAGGAGCGAACATGCCTTTGACACTAGCAGGAATATTATCAGTAGTGCAGGAAAATCCAAAAGGGGAAAGAGGAGCACTTTGAAACCGTCCGTAACTCGTCGCCGATGAACATTGGTGACCAGCTTCATGGTTGGAATTGTTCAATTCGATAATCGGCGAGGAGTTAAAGGAATTTATTGCCGCTGTGTGAGGGACATGAAGGCCTTCAACGGAGGGTGATGGTACGCTGTCTCCAGAAACCAGCTCGGGTACGACCGTTTCATCTTGATCAGTGGCAGGGGTAGCCTCCAGAGTCTCGCCTTGCTCGAATAAAGCAACAATAGACTTGACAGGCTTGGGCGAGTCCGAATCCGAGGCATCAGTCAGTACACAAGAATGCAATACAGTATCAGAAGCAGAGGGGGATGGGGGAGAAATATCAGGCAAGGTGGCACCAGTCACCTCAAAGGTGGCAACAAGAGCCCTCACGGGGGTAGAGAGAGACGTCACAGATTCTTCAGTCGGCTCACAGCAGGTAACAACAGCCGTCACTGGGGACCCATCAGAGATGTCAACAGCATCCAGTACTTCACAACCAGGGGTAGTAGTAACCACGGGAAGAGGAGAGGGTTCAACGATAACATCTGACAGTTCAAATGACGCGACTATCGACTTGACCGGAGATGAAGCCAAAACGGCACGCGACTCCTGGAAACTGCAGGGAGCGGGGGTACTCTTGAGACAAGAGTAGATTACATTGGGGACTTTTTCAGAGCACCTAAGTGACTTCTCTTTCCTTGCCCAGTTGCTCAACTCAAGTGCCAAGGTAGGGTCGACCACAAAGTCAATGTCGTCGACAAGAGAAAGCACAGAGTCAAGAGACTGAGAGTGACTAGTCTCTAAATTTACCATGAGAGTAGGGAAAGGTGGTCTTACAAGATACTGTTGGAGCAGCAGTTTTCTCAGAGAGGTTTGGTTGGTCCGCTTGTGGCTTTCAACCTTCAGTCTACTAAGAGGACGCTTCTTCTTCTTCGAACCCTCAGGAGCGATGCGTGGATAATGAGCCTTGGGCATTCTCGGTCGGGTTACGTGAGAAGTTCTGAGGTAAACAACAAAAAGATGAGAAGAAGGGAATAGAGAGAGAGGCGGAAAATTCTGCTCCTTTTATAGTCGATCCACAAAGACTGCTCGGCTGGCCCAGCATTTTCAATCGGCTATAAAGGTGCATAATATTATGCGCCGCCTAGAATAGAAAATTTCCGAGAGAAGTTGACGCTTTACTCTACAATTTTGCTAGAAATGTGGATTTGGTCATCATTGCATCTTCATGAAGAGTGTTATGCTTATGCTTGAACTGACAGCATTTCGCAGCCGCGCTAGTACTACATACAGTACTATCTTGGCTATACTTCTCGACTGAGGATAAGGCCAACAAGACAATACAGATTTTCGTTATATAGTAGGAGGAGTGGCTACAGTGGGGGCGATTAGCCAGATTGCAGCTTAATATTTTTTTTTTTTTTTTCGTTTTTTGAAATCAAGTTTAATAACGGTTCCGCGGAAAGCTCACTTGGAGTACACCGGTTCCTCATTGGAAGAGACCAGGGATTTGTCTGAAATTCCACGGCTCATCAAGCTGTCATCCATGCTTGAGTGAGATTCGTCGTCGTTGACGAGTAGACAGGTGTCTGATGGTGTAGGGCGGGGATTTGGCAAGCAGGATGTATCCTGGTCGACATTAAAGCGGACTCTCCGCGAAAGCAAGGTGTATTTCCTGCCCTTCAGGTGAAAGAATCGCATAGCAGGAATGCGTTTTGTAAATTTCGCGCAGTGGTCTCCCATGGTTTCTGCCGTCAGCGCCGCACGTTGTTTTACCGAGCGGCACTTGGCAGGGAGCTTTTGTTTGCACCTTGAAATCAGAGAGAAGAGGGTATTCGAGGCTGCCACTAGTATGGCTCTTGAACCCGTGCCTGTCCTAGCTGCCCAGTTACGCACTTTACAACCAGCCTTCCAGTGGTGAGTTGAGCTGGCATTGTCAGAGGGAGAATCATTCAACCATGGCATTGTACCGTCTCCAGCTTGCATCCCAAGGAACATTTCGTAGGCAGTCTGGCCGTCAGCTACAAAGTTCGTTTCTCTAATGAAGGGGACAAGGGTCTCAAGGAAGCCAGCTTCCGGCGCTTGGTTAGTGGCAGAAGAGGAAGTAAAGTAGGAATTGAAGAGAGTGCTATCTTCTCTAGTAGCAGAGAAGCAGTCAAAGTGAGAGATAGAGCTGAGTACAGGCATTGTTGTGTGAGAACTACGGCCGTGCATGGGACGTGAAGGGTAATTTATACACCGCTAAGCATAATACACACTAGCATAACAAGCGCCAGAAAAACAAGCGCCAGTATGGCAGACGTTAGTATGGCAGCTGCTTGTATAGCACACGCCCTACATCCCCCAAGCATAAAAAGTCAACCCTCGTGACTCCACAACGGAATCGTGACTACGACACTCTAACTTCACGCAGATGGCAGACTGCTGCGGCCCGGGCAAGCGAGTAGGGACCCTGAGCGCGGCATTTCAAAGCCTCGTTTCTCGACGATCAATTTGCACCCAGGCCGCAAAACTGCACCTAGACTCCGTCACTGCGGCTTTTCCCCCTACACTCCCCATGTGCCCCATTCCTGGTGGAAGCGAACCTCTAATGGAACAAGGATGGATCATACCAAGCAGGTGCGTACTTAGTCGAAGCGCGACTGTATCAGAACTCGCGCCAAAATCCGGAAGTGGCAATGCTTTCGGTGCGTTGCGCGTGACGCGGTACAGTTTCCATCGTGCGGCGCTGATACATCGTGCGGCGCTGATATATTGTGCGGCTTGATTCACTTATGGGCGGTGTTTTGTGTCAGCTGCAGCCGAACTATAATGGCAGTGCGCGGCCACCACAAGAACGTAGTAGCGCTGCACACACCGTCAGTGAAGCGTTCGAGCCCCGGCACGTTATCGAGGAGACTTGCCCGGTCGATCTCGCGAGGAACCAATACACGATAAGTTTGCTGTGTCATTTGTAAGTACAACCCCGCCAACGGTGGTCATGCAGTACGTTTGGTTGGGGCAGTCAGGCAGGTCCGCTAGCTGGTGGCTATAAAGATACGAGAGAGACACGCGAGGCTCCGATCTACATTGTTGCATCACGCACCGACTCGGACCGACATGTGCTGCGCCGCATCAGCCCGGAATGACGCACCGTCATGAAGATTCACCCCTAGCAGGTCCCTGCACGAGGGCCAATTACGAGCCTAATCAGTAACGCATGCGGATTAAACTTCGAAATATCCGGCACACAATTCAAACAGGGCGCTTATATAAGCGACTATGGGGGCTATATGTAGGTTAGCACCGTTTTAGGCCGCGCGGCTGTCTACTTCATGCACGTCATCATCACCGCTAAATATAAAAGAAGCACCGTCTGCCGTTGATAAAACGTCCAGCTTGCATCGTCTAAGATTCCGGCCTCTGAATCCGGTTTCCAAACCGTAATCTCTCAATTCCAAGCTTTACAACCTAAGTCTGCTCTAACTTCATGAGCGGTTTTATCTCCATAGACAGCGGGGCTGCAGGAAGCGTCTTCCTCGCCCTCTACACGCTATACCTCGTGGCCTCGGTGTACGTGCTAATTAAGTCGCCCAGAAAGCGAGTGTATGTGTTCTTGCTCGTATTTGGCTTGTTCAGAGTCGCGGGCCAGCTCTGCGCCGTGGTGTTTGCCAAGCTCGGGTTCGCCCACTGGCAGTGGTTGGTGGCCTATCTCGTTTTCTCAGCAGAAGGCTACTTCACCTTGATCTTGGCCACCTTCCACTTCATCGCCCGGAGCCAGGAGTTCATCAATGGCTACTCGTGGTTGTCGCCGCCATGGAAAGAATGCAGGGCGCGGTCCAAGACCGCCACAACGTTGCGGGAGAAGCTCAAATGGAGGTATCCGCCCAATGTCATCTTTCACTACTTCCTCATCCCGGCGAATGCCTTTGTCATCTCGGGTGGCTCCATGTTGGCGGGCATTGAGCCCGACCAGATGGCCCACATGCAAGGCAAGGTGAGGGCATCGCGGGCATTGAGAACCACCGGCCAGGCCATCTTCTTGATCGAGACCTGCCTCGTGCTCTACTTGGCCTTCTACGTGTACTTGCGGGAGCGGGTGAGAAACTACACCATACGAGCCGTGTTCTGCTTCTCGCCCTTCATCCTCTTGCGAGGCATCTTTGGCATCTTGTCTATCTACATCCACAAGTTCAACTACTACGAGTTGTCCAACTACACCGACACCGGCTTGAATTCGGGGTTTGTGGCCGCCGAATATTGCATGGCCACCACCACTGAGTTCGTCACCGCTTGCTTTTTGATGTCCACCTTCTACTTTGATGACTACATGAGCGGAAAGTGCTCCGGCGCCGCCGCCCCTATATCGCCGACAGAGACTAAGCAAGAGGAATCCGACTCAGCGTGAGTTTATTTCCGCGCTATTTTACAGAATACACGAGCCTTGAGCTACTGCGTAAACCGCCCCCACACTTACAACGGGTAAGCTGGTTAAGGGCCCGGAATATGTATCACGTGGATGAGTCAGGTGACGTCGGGAACAATATCCCGGGGCTCAATTATGTCGGCCCAGACAACTGTCTCCGACACACAGGCTCGCCCCACATTTCTTCCCTTGCCCGTGGCTTTGCAGTCGCGGGGCTGCCCACATGGCCCGCAGTCTGGTGTTGCCGTCTGGGCTGAGGTAATGTGGGGCGGCCAGGTAATATTCGTATGCCCGTGTCTGAAGCCCCATCGGCCGAATCGTGGCCATGGTGGGTCATCGAACCGAGCAATTGAGCGGGGCACGTTATGGAGGGTCGCAATTATTTTCTTGGGGGATGAGAAAAATGCTTGGATTGTCCCTGTGCTCTTGTTTGGCCTGCACACAAGAAACGATGATGGCTTATTGTGTCTTGAGCCGACGCGCCCAGCGCCCAGCAGCAAAGCATGGCACAGCTCCGGTACTTCTCTGTCGACATTGTGCCGCCGGAGCGCTTCAGTGGCCAAACCCAGTCGCCCGGCGTGCAGTACGATCAGGCCATGTGCCGCTATGCCGAGATATTTCGCTGCCAGAAACGGGTGTCTTGCAAGTTCTCCGTGGTCAGATGCAGGAACCCCGGGCTCCGAGCGTGGCTGCCGGACTGGCTGCAGGTCTGTCCGCAGGGTGCATGAAAGAGAGGGGGCCATTTGTGGGGTACCCCAGCACTATAAAAGGAGCACCCGTGCCGTTGGCTGGGGAGCGAGCGACTGCGTGGAGCGGAATCAGTACCAACATTTAATTGCCTCCGGGCCTATTTATATCCGCCGCAACTCCTAGTTCGTTTCCCTATTTATTCCCCCCTTCCCTCCTCCCCCTACAAGCGCTTCCGTAATGGCCGAAGAACCTAAGCACGAGCAGACGCGCATCCACGCCGACAGCGACTACATTACCTTTGGCAATGAGCGGTACCTCCGCCTGGAGCTCATGGAGGCGTTCGGCGGTTCGTTGAATCCTGGTCTCCTGCCCCCACCGAGGCACAATCTCGCCAACCCCGGTCCGTTGGGGCTCTGCGGCTTCGCCCTCACCACGTTTGTCCTCTCTTTGGTGAACGTGCAGGCGCGCGGCGTCACGATACCGAACATCGTGGTGGGCTTGGCTTGGTTCTACGGCGGGTTCGCCCAGCTCTGCGCCGGCATGTTTGAGGTGGCCTGCGGCAACGGTTTTGGTGCCTTGGCCCTCAGCTCGTACGGCGGGTTTTGGATGTCGTACGCAGCCATTTTGACCAACCAGTTTGGCATCACTGAGGCCTACGCCAAGACGCCAGGCCAGCTTCTGGACGGCATTGGCCTCTACTTGATCGGCTGGTTCATCATCACCTTTGGCCTTATGATCATGACCATGAAGTCCACGCTTGCCTTCTTCTCGATCTTCTTCTTCTTGTCCATCACCTTTTTGTTGTTGGCCTGCGGCGAGTTCTCTGGCAAAGTGGCGGTGACGAAGGCGGGCGGTGTATTTGGCCTCATTACTGCCTTTGCGGCGTGGTACAATGCCTGGGCCGGTATTGCCAACAACCAGAACTCCTACTTCCCCGTCAAGGTGGTTCGCCTCCCCGACTTGCAGGACAAGGCTCACCAGGCCTAGTCGTGCTAAACTCTCCTCTTCAATTCTCCCTACCGAACGACTTACTATGTTTTAATATTTGACGCATTATCGATTGTAGAATAAAGCCGCCCGCGACTGCGTCATACTTCGTGCAGTCATACGAACTTGTCTCCTTGGGTGAAACACGCAGGGTGACCATGGTTTGTCAGCTGGGCGTGCCCGTGCGCGTGTTTTACGAGCCAGCAGCAGCAGCCTCTTGAAAATATCCTGTGTGTGGGCTTATCGCGCCCGCACGGCACGAATAAGCGCTACCGCCAAAACTAGGACCCCACTGAGGCACGAGATCGACACATGGTGCCATTAGATGACCCCAAATAATAAAGTTTGTTGATGGAACATTACATCATCGATGGCCCTCGGGTGACTTGTGCAGCGCTGCTCGCTCCGAATTACCTCGAGGCGAGTGTCTCAGCCATGCACCCCACATGTTGCGACTGGAGCGCGGCGCAAGTTTTTTCTATAAAATCCGGGGAAGCGCCGTGCTGATTTCCCACTTACTTTTCGCCCATGTCAGAAAAACCGCCTTCATACTTAGATGTTGTCCAGAACGGACAGGCAGAGTCGACAGACTTTTCGCGCCTCATCCCCAATACGTATCTGCGTCCGCCCCACTTGGTGGACGTTGGTGGCTTGACAGCCCACTTGAAGCTTCTTCGGGCGTTCCAGACATTGAAGGATTCGGTCACCAAGCACATCTCGTCCGAGGAGGGGGCCGAGAAGTACTGGCAGCTCTACCTCACCCGGGCAGTGGCCCGCTTCATCACCTATGTGTCTGCTTTGAAGTTCAGCATGAGGCCTGGCCACCCCCATAGCTACGACGAGAAGGTCATCATCAAGGAGAGCATCCCCACCACCGAGCAGTACGCTTTGCTCGACAGCATTCTGCCTCCATTGGACGTGATCATGGTGTGGCATGCCTTTCTGTTGAATCCCAAGACCTACTACGACACAATGTTCCGCAATGGCTTTCTCCACCTCCTCAATTACTCGTTCCCATTGTTGCGGATCAGCGAGCAGATTGACAATGGCACCTTTGAGTACACCCCGGCGCCTAGCGGCCAGGCTAACTACTTGAATTTGATCCAGAACTACAACCTCAAGACCGACTTTGTCGAGCAGGATGATCTCTTGCGCGCGACCGTCAAGGTGTACTGCGGTGCTTGCGAGAGTTTGATGGTCAGGGAGTGCCCTTTGACTACCCCTGAAGAAACTGGTTTTGCTGACAATCACTTCAGTTGGCCCAGAGACGCCGACTCGCCTTGCAAGTGCTTCACCACACCTGACGTGACCCACGATGTTTTGCGTTGCAGCCAGATCATGGGCGACATTCAGAAGGAACGCGTCCCCCTAGCCTATGTGTTCAAGTATAACTCGAGCTTGATCAACAGGCCGATGAAGCTGAGCCAGCAGCCGTTCATTGACGACGCAACTTTCAAGACAAAGCTCAAGGCGCACCCCAAGCCGAGATCCGGTGACTTTAGCAAGTACCTACAGCTGATATTTTGGGACAAAAGTATGCGCAGTTACGTGAGAGTCTTGCGGCACTATGCGTCGCTGAACCTTATCCACCTCACCGTCCCCAAAAACGACCGCATTCTCGTTGTTGAAGACCTCGTGGGATGTGTGGCACGCCAGGGCCTGTTTGTGCGCAAGATGAATGACTTCGACTGGCTTCATTCGCCCGTCCTCAAGGAAACGTTGGAAGAGGCGGCCACGAGGTACCGGCGGTTTTTTGAGCTTTTGACCTCCAGTGTGGGTATGTACAACATGCTCGTTCCCACGTTGGACATCGACCTTGGCTGGCACACCCACCAGCTCAGCTCCCGAGCTTACTTCGATGACTGTATGGGTGTTCCGCCCACGGCGCCCGTGGTTGACCACGATGACAAGGTTGAAGCCTCCCGGTTGGATGACGCCTTCAGGAAGACGTGTAAGAAGTATTATGCCAGATTCAAGGAGGACTATTCCGTGTGTTTCTGTCCGTACTGTGTGGCCCGGCGACTGGGCAAATCGTCGTTCAAGAAACTTTTCAAGAAGAGCGACAAAAGCAACTTGAATGAATTGATGAAGAGTCCCCGGCCCTCGATCCTATCCGTGGGACTCACGCACATCAGCAGTCATAATGCCATCTGGCTTCCATCGGCGCGGGCAGAAATGGTGAGAAAAGCTCTCATGACAAACCAAGATACCGAGGAGGAGCTAGTCACGATGCACCGGCTGATCATGTTCCCGCAGGTTTACGCAGTGCTGCCTATAGCGCCTATTGGGTTCAGCGAAATGACCTACTATGGCAACGGGTTGTGCAGCACGCTTCCTCTGGGCTTGTCGTGTGCTGGTGCCAGTTGTGTCGGTGGTGGTATTGGTGTTGGTGGCGGCAACTGCGGTGGCGGAGCGGGGGGATCATGCGGCGGCGGCGGCGGAGGATGCGGAGGCGGCGGTGGAGGATGCGGAGGCGGCGGCGGTAACTAAAGTACAAATGGTTGAATAAATACACGTCTATCGACTATATGATGTATCGTACTTACAAGAATTACAAGTCAATGGCTTTGGGGCAGTTCAAGGCCGACTTGATGGAACCGTACAAGGTGAACTGCAAGGAGGTCAAGGTACCGACCATGATCAATCTGGTGGGCAAACCGGCAAAGGAGCCTCTGACACCCAACTGCTTAGCCAACTGACCGAGCAAACCGATGGTGGACTGGCCAGGAGCCTTCTTGGTCTTGTTCACCTTGGACAACAAGGTGTCAGCGGGCTGGGACACAAAGGCGGCGGCGCAGCCGGCAATGACACCGGCACCCAAGTTGATGGCGGTAACGTTGGAGGCAGACAACTCGCTCTTGGGGGTGGGGACGGCAGCGTAGATGGCCTCGGCGGCTCTCTCGTAGACAAGGAACTTGGCAATGTTGTAAGGAATCTGCTTGAACAAGATGGGGGTGAAACCGTTGTAGAAGGAACCGACACCCTCCTCACGGAAGATTCTGGCGAAACCGCCAACGAGACCGTTGGCAAAGGTGGGCTGCGACACCAATCTGATACGGGTGGCCTCGAGGGGGCAGAGAGCAATGTCGGCAAAGAACTCGGCGAGAGCGGCAGAGCCAATGTAGATGGAGTTCTTGTAGTTCTTGGCCTTCTCGTAGCCAATGAACTCAATGAAGTTCTTCTTGAACAACTCGTAACCGCCAAACTTGAAGGCACCCTGGAGCGAGTAGCCGAGCACGGTGGGGCCGAAACCGGTCAACAAGGCGCCGGCGCCCTCGGAGGCGACAACCTGTCTGAACGAGCCAATCATACCCTTATTGTAAACAGTGGGCTCCAACTGGATTCTGGTCTTGACCACATCGATGGGGGTCATGGCACCGTGGGTGACACCACAGCCGACAGCGCCGGCAAGGGCGAAGGAAGCGTAGTCCTTGACGGAGAATTGAGGAAGCGCGGTGGTCGACATTGTGCTGAAAAAACTCGCTAGATCCAGGGAGCGCGCGGTGAAAAATTATATTTATATATGCCTAATCAGAAATTTTTTCAACTTTCTTTTGTCAGGGTGCCGGGTAACCGGTTTTCTCCGGGACGGACGGACGAATCAGCGGCCGGCAAATTGGGCTGTATGTAGGTTTCGCGGTCTCACCGGCACATAGACGCAACGTGTAGGCTGCATGCCGGCAGACGTCAGTGCGTCGGCTCCACAGTGCAACCGTCCGCACGCAGGAGGGCCCCGCGGGGCGGGCGGTGGGTCGCGGGCCCGCAGTCGGGCGCGCCGGCCTAGGACCGGCCTAGGACCGGCCTGGGTCCGAGCCGCGTTGGCCAGCACCTTGTCACGTGGTACGATCGGGCACTGGGTCTAATTTGGGACTCAGCATACTGCGTTAGGCATTGCGATGAACCGCTTGCGGCATTGGCACCACTGCAGCCGCGGCCCTCCCAAGTCGAGCTTAGATCTTGAAAATCGCGCTGCTTGTATGTAGGGTGGTTTGTCTCGGCCGAGCAGTAAATGATCCCGTCCTGCAGGTAGTTGCACTCTTATGGTCCGTCAAGAGCTGTCGGGTCTTCTTTCTGGCTCCAGAATGCACATTGTAGAATTCTCTCGTAGCAGCCTCAGTGCGCCGCGCAAAGTTGCCGGAACATGAGCTCTAGCTTGGTTCCTGGATCTAGCCGTCTCTTGTATCCAGGACCTCACGTGGAGAAGGTCGTTATCGCGCTGGCACCTCCTTTATCCCGCCACCATCATGCCGCAGTCTGACGCTGAACGTCTCAAGTTCCAGAAGTTCCTCTTATACGTGCTGGCCTTCGTGCTCCCGCCGTTGCCTGTCTTTCTCCTTCTGGGGCCCAACTACACCATCTTCACCCAGGAGTTCCTCGTGGTGGTGTTGTTAACCTGCTTTGGCCACGTTCCGGGGATCTTGTTTGCGCTCTACTACTTGACGACGCACTTGCACAAGCTCGCTGCTAGAGGCGACTACTCTTCTCTTGAGGAGGGTCCGCAGGACGAAGGCGTCGAGCGGCCCACGCTCCAGCAGACTGGCACCTACACCTACCACGACGGACCTGACCACGACGACGAGCCACAGGAGGGCTCCTCGCACGCACCTCCCGAGTACGACGATGTGGTTGCACCGGGAACGGTTAAGGATGACAAGAGTGACAACAAGATCCAGCACTGATGAATATACCAGCATTGACAGAGCTGTAGCCTCCGCGTATGTAGCAGCAACTGCAAGTCCAAATGCGCATCTGGCACGCCAGTGGGTCCGGGCGCGCTACTCTGGCTCCATGCTGTATGTTGCGCCAGCTTTCGCTGGCAGTCCCTAGTATGTCTATAAAGAGGCCGTTGTGAGGCCCTATCATTGAAACTGGCTCAAGACCTCGTTGGCCAATGCCTGTCGTATGGCACCTCCTAACGCTTCCTGCTTGTCGTGGGCTCGGTGACGCCCTATCACCATGTCTGCGATCAACACCGTACCCTCCCACTCGCCGTCCACTTCTTGGCACACGTAGGTGGGCTGTGCGTTCACCTTCAGAAAGATGGCGTCCAATTTGAGCCTTCCCACGTCATCGCTGGCCCCGTTGGATGCGGGTGCCGAGCTCTTGCTGTCGTTGTCGTCACTGAAATCTGGTGGCGTGTATGAGTCGTCCCCAGAGCTCTCGTCTAGCTCAGTTGTGACGGTCTCCTCGTGATGCGCTAGCTCCTCCATTGCCAGTGATACCATAGGCTGAGGCGACTTGGTGGGTATCAGTGGCCGAGGAGGGACGGATGCTGGTGGAGACCGCGGTGCCGCGGGCTTGGGCACCAGGGGTGCCGCCGGCGGCGGGAAACCGTAAGGCTGGGGCCCCTCTGGGCCCAGCAGTATCGACCACTGTGTCTGCTCTCGTGGGTGCAGAGAATCGTAGTCTTGTGCCGTATGGATGGAGCTCGCACGCAGCACCAGCCTCAGCGGCTGGTATGAGGCCTGGAGTTCCTGTACCACCAAGTCGAGGTTGGACTTGTTGTGGAGCGCTTCTCGCACACAGGCCGCCTTGGCCTGCTCGAACGAGGTACTGGAGCTACCGACACTGATCTTGTGCTGTCCAATAGTGAGCTCCACCACGTAGGGGTCCTCGTCCACCTGCTGGAACTTGAGTTTGGGCATGTTGATCTTTAAGGGCACAAACACGTTGGTGATGCGCTTGAACAAAAACTCCAACTCGGCCTCGCCCCACTCCGCGAGGTTCTTCAGCGCGTGCTTGTGTGTGAACTTGGTTCCGACTTCGGCGAGGAGCGGCTCGTAAAGCGCCTGAATAAAATGCTTGATATCGGCCTGGTCGTAGCCGTCAAGGGCCAAGGCCCCCATGTAGGCCAAGAACACCCGGCCAAGTATCACGAGCTTCTCGTCCACCGGTAAGTCGGCCAGGATGTAATACTTGTACGGCTCGATCAAGTTGTAGGAGAGGGTGAACTTGGCGAGCACGCGGTTGCTGGCCATGCGCTGCACGGTCCAGCAAACGTCATCCTCGTGCCAGTCGGGGAACTGCTCGTCGACCAAGTCAAAAAGCGTCACGTCGAGCACCTTGCGGCCGCGAAGCGCGAGCTTGGCGTTGTGGCTCCGGTTGAAGTCTCCGAGATCATCGGCCTGGAGAAAGTCAATGGGCCGCCGAAACAGCTTGTCGGTGAGCACCTTCTGGAGAAGCAGAGAGTTTGAGAGTTCGGGGAGGGTAGGGGGCCACTGCTGGGCTGGGAAGTGTTTCTTTAGCGCGGCGTTGGCGCGCGGAAGCGTTTGCTGGAGCGCAGGGGCCGCCTGGTTGATGGCGCCCTTGGGTGGCGTGTAGTCGAGCAAGTAGCCGACAAAACGGTCATGCTTGAGGGATTTGAAGTTGATTTTCGTCAAGGCGAGGAGGAAAGGGAGGTGGCCGCGCTCAAAGAGCTGGCGGAGCCGGATGGCCACCTTGACCTGCGGCAGCGCAAGTAACACCCGCGCCCGCTCGTAGAGCGCCCGCAGCCCCGGCGACACGTTGGAGCTGTCTGTCGCCCGTTCCACGTCGCGGAAGAGCCCACGGTAGTGCTCCACGGTGGGAGCTTTTGCCAACACGAGGTTGAGCGTCGCCTGCAACTGCAGGACGTTGCCCTTGACCAGGTGCAACTCGTCGCACAAGCTTATGAGCTCGGCGTCGCTGTCGGCCATATCTACAGTGTCTAACGGCTGGCGGTGAGTGTGCCGCTCCGCGAGCGTTGCTGGCAGAGGTAAAAAGAAAAGACAGCTCGCGCGCGCATATATTATATGCGTCGTGTGTCCACCAGATAATATCGCCATGCCTGCACAGCGGCAGTGCTACAACTTGAGGTGCTAATTTTGACAATTGTTCTGTGTGCAAAGGGATTGCTTCGTAGACTACTGCTGCGTTGCGGGCTGCAGCTCGGGCTGCAGCTCGGGCGCCGGCGGCTGTTCCAGCTCGCCCAGCTGCTGGTTCATGTAGGCAGCCAACTCCTGGTCGAGGTCGTCGGCGGAGGGCTTGGCCGGGCGCGGCTTGCGTTCGCGTGCAGTGGTCCCCCGCGTTCCGCGGCGGCGCTCGCGCCCAACCTCGCGGTGGGTCTCGCTTGGTCCCCGCGGTGCCACAATGCGGTCCGCAAGCAGCGTGGTGTTCTCCACCACAAGGATCTTGCCCATGGCCTTCTTGCCGTCGAAACGGGCAATGGCCCGCCCGTTGCGTTGGGCCACGTCGCGCGCGTAGCACACATAGGCGGTGCCGCGGCGCGACTTGTCGAACTTGACAAAGCGCACGTCTCCGACCTGGGAGAAGAGTTGGGTCAAGTCTTCAGTGGTCAAGTCGCTGTGTACGTTTTTGACCCGCAACACGGGCCGCAGGCCGGCCTCGGCCTGCACTGCCTCCGGTACGTTTTGGGCGCGCTGACGTTAGTGTCCCCCACGGCGATGACGCGCTCCCCCACGCGCGTCGGTGTATGCACCTCACTCGTTGCTACTCACTGGCTGCTTGTTGCCCCGCGGGCGGCGTGCCTGCGCCTTGGGCTTGTCGCCGATGATCTCGTCAAGAGACTGCTCCAAAAGCTCGGCCATGGTTACGTCCAAGTGAAGAGAATTGTCAACATTGACTGCGCACTTTGCAGTCTGTACTGCATGGCTCTACTACGGGTGCAGGATATCGGAACGGCTGCAAAGTGTTAGGTACACACAGGGTAGGCAGGGGGGTGGTGGGCCCCCCCCCCCCCCCACGGCGCGTGGGCGCATGGGAGCCGCTTAGTTTTTCTTCTTCGAGGCCACGGTAAAGTTCTGCGACGGCTCGTACTTGACGCCAATAAATTTGCCCTCGCCGTCGAAGGTGTCCGTCTTGTTTAAAAAGTCCAACGGTGCCAACTTGGGCCACGCCACAAACTGACGTCCGTTGGAGTACACGTAGGCCAAGGACTGGGCGCTGAAAAGCAAGCACCCGCCGAGCACCAACACATTGCGCCAGTCGGAGAGGGACTCGCCGCGCGGGTAGAACAACACCGCCAACATAAGCAAGAACAGGGTGCCGAGCAAGTACGGCAACAACTGCACGTAGGGCGGCCGGCGGTCGACAAACGGCGACGAGAGGGCGTCCTCGTACGGCCGGTAGGCGCCGAGGAAAAGGTCGTACGAGTCCTGGCGGGCACCGTCGCGCAAGTTGTTCTTGTAGTAACGGGTGATGGAGTTGAGCAAATCGTTGAGAGCGCCCTTCTTGGTGCGGTTACCGGTGCGGGTGAAGTCGGTCTTCAAGGCGCCGGTGCCAGAGTAGGCGCACGACACGGCGTCGGCGTTGTCGGCCCAAAAGTTCTGGAAAAAGAGGTTGAAGTCGGGGTCGGCCACCTCCCACGGGGTGGGGTCGTGGGCGGGGAGGTATCCCAGGCGCAGCAACTGGTGCTGCAACACCCAGCGGCCCAAGGTCAGCTGGACGACGTTGGTGCGGTCGAGGCAGTCCATGCAGTTTGTGCGCACCACCTGGGACTGGGTGTGAAGCACCTTGCGGGCGTTGGTGTCGTAGGCAAAGTAGTTGTCGCTGGTGCAGCCCTGCTGGATAAGGTGGTCGAGCAAGAGCTTGACGCGGTGCCAGCGCATGCCCAGGCACTCGTGGTGGAAGTCAAAGTAGAGGTAGTGCACGCGGGCGGCGAGGGCAGGGGGGAGGTTGGCGACCGCCTGTTCGTACGCGTCCTTGACCGGCTTCTCGTGGCCGCTCTGGTTGACGAGGTTGACGAGGTAGTTTTCGCCGTACACCTCGACCTGCTCGGCAAAGTGCTTCTCGGTGGCGTCCTTGGCGGGCAGGCGCAGCACCACGAGCAGGGGCTTGTAGCGAATGTTGTTGATCTCAGCCCAGTACACCGGCACCGACCCGCGCGTCTGCACGTAGGCGTACACCACGCCGTCGGTGGTCTTGAGGAACTGCTCCGTCTCGTTGAAGTTGGCCACGGCGCCGCTGGCGTCGGCGCCGCGGCGCAAGTACCGCGTGCCTGCGCGCGCCCACGCGCGCCGCGTGAGCACAGCAAACTCGAGCGGCTGGCCCCCGCGGAACGTGGCCGCGTGCAGCTTGAAGTAGCCGTACACCATGGGGGTGACGAACGCGTGGGCCCCCGCGGCAACCACAGGCTGCGAGAGGTACCGGTTCCAGAAGAAGCGCTCGTCGATGCCGCCGCCGCTGATCTGCCGCTGCAACGTCGACGTCACGTCGTACTTGCCGTCCACAGAGAAGTAGAGGGTGGCGTCGCGGAGGTGCTGGGTGAGGAGGGCCACGTACTGGCTCTCTTCCGCCAGGCCCACGCCCGCGCGTACCGGCACCACCGAGAACGCCGTCGCGCGCGCGATGGGCAGCCCGAGAAGCGACCCTGTGACGGTGTGCTTGTCAGCCACCACGGCGTACGTGTTGAGCTTGAGCCGGATCACGCCAACGAGGGCCAGCACCGCCGTGCCCTTCGCCGCGCCCGTCGCCGGCGCCGCGGGCGTCTCCACGCCGCTCGCCGTCACCGCGAGGTATGTGCCTGTCGCCTGGTCGTGGAACACGGGGCCCGTGGGCGTGTTGTACTGGAGGAGCATGGTAAAGAAAAGCAGCCAGAGGAGCGACTCGCACGTGAAGTACTGTCCTGCAGATAGTGCCGCCTGTCCGCCGGCCCGTTCCCCCGCCGCCGCCGCCGCCCCTGGGGAGACCGGTGGCCCCGGTGGCTCTGGCAGCGGTACCTGCACCACCGCACCCGGGCTTGGCGGTCTTGTGCCCAGCCGGCGCCGGCGGTGGTGGAGGTCGTGTCCCTACCGCTACCCCAGAAGGCGCGCCCCGCCGCTCCGCTGCCACCACCATGTACCGCCTCAGCGCCACGCTCTACGGCCACGAGCAGGACGTGCGCGCGCTCGCCGCCAGCGGTTCCAGCGTGCTTCTGGCGCTGCGCGACGGCACGGTGCGCTGCTGGGCGCTGGCCGGGCCTCGCGAGTACGCCCCCGCCGTGGCGTTTGCCTCCCCGGAACACTCCTTCATGAACGCCGTGGCCCCCACCGACGTGGGCGTGGCCTCCGCCGGCAAGGACTGCGTGGTGTACATCCACGACGAGACGCCGGCGGTGGGCGCCGACGTCGACGCCGCGCGCTACGTGCTCGCGGGCCACGCCAACAATGTGTGCGCGTTGCACGCTGCCGCCTCCGAGCTCGTGCTGGCGTCGTGGGACGCCACCGCCCGGGTGTGGGACCTCGGCACGATGCAGCAGAAGCACACGCTTGAGCACGCAGGGTCGGTGCTTGACGCCAAGGTGGTGGCGCCGGGGGTGTACCTCACTGCCGCCGCCGACCGCGCCGTGCGCCGCTTCGAGGGCGCCCGCGTGGCACGCACCTGGTATGGCCACAGCGACGTCGTGCGCCGCGTGTGCCTCCTTCCCGACGGCTTTGCGTCGTGCTCCAACGACGGCACCATCAAGCTCTGGCAGTGGGACCGCGACGATGCCGTCGCCACCCTTGCGGGGCACGAGCTGTTTGTCTACGACGTGGCGCGCCTCCCCAACGGCGACCTTGTGTCGCTGGGCGAGGACCGCACCGTGCGCGTGTGGCACGAGGGGCGCTGTGTCCAGGCCATCACCTTGCCCTGCGTGTCTGTGTGGTGCGTGGCGGTGTTGCCCAACGGTGACATTGTGGCTGGCTCCTCCGACAATGTCATCCGCGTGTTCACCACCAGCGCTGACCGCACCGCCTCTGACTTTGAGCTCAAGGAGTTTGCGGAAGCCGTCAAGAGCTCCGCCATCGCCGAGCAGTCGCTCGACGACCTCAAAAAGACCGATGTCCCCGGTTACGAAGCCTTGCAGACCCCGGGCCGCCATGAGGGCGCTACCGTCATGGTGCGCTCGCAGGAGGGCACAATCGAGGCCCACCAGTGGTCCGGTGGGGCATGGCAGAAAATTGGCGATGTCGTCGGCGGTGCCGGCGGCGGCTCGCGGGCCAAGCATGAGTTTGAGGGTAAGCAGTGGGACTTCCTCTTTGACGTCGATATCGAGGACGGCGCACCGCCGCTCAAGCTCCCTTACAACGCCAATGAGAACCCGTACACGGCTGCGGAGCGTTTCTTGGCTCGCAACGAGCTCCCAAGCTCCTACACCGATGAGGTGGTGCGCTTCATCCAAAAGAACACCGCCGGTGTGTCTCTCGACACGGCCAGTGGTCCGGCTTCCAACCCATATGCTGATAGGACCACCCAGGCGGCCCCGCCTGCCTCGGCTTTTCAGGACCCATACGCTGATAGTCGGCCTGCAGCTGCCAAGCTCTCTATTCTTCCCCATACCACCTACATCAACTTCCACGAGTACAAGGCCGAGCAGCTTGTGCGTGGATTGCAAAAAGTGAATTCTGAGCTCTCGCCTGCGCTCAGCGACGAGGACTTGGCGGCTGTGGCTGCCCACCTTCAGCTGTTGCAATCTCGCGACGCTATCGAGTTGATCACAAAGTACATTCCTCAGCTCCAGCAGGGCAGCGACAAGGCCCAACTTCTAGCCTGCGATATCTTGCGCGTGAGCGTGCCTCGCATCACTGCTGTGGACGCCGTGCGCTCCACCACAGTGGCTGAAGCATCGCTTGCCATTCTCAGCACCGCATTGGCCTCTGACACAGGCCTTGCTGTGGTCATGATGGCGCTGAAGGCGTTGTGCAATATCGTTGGCAACGCCGCGCTTTTCGTGCAATTGTTTGTCACCGAGAACGAGGGCAAGATCGGCTTCAGTGAGTACTTGCTGGACACATTGGCTCAGATCGCCGCCGCTCCGTGGACAGATACACAGCACAAATTGTATGCCGCAGCGGCGACGGCCTACGCCACCTTCATCTACGACTTGAGTGTGTACGTGACCAAGACATCGGGCTTTGAGCGCCACTCCGTCGCCGAGGTGTTGGCGGCAGTGGAGCGCACGTTGCCGGTGCTCGGACTGTCCCTGGAGACCGCCTACCGTCTGTTGATGGCGTTTGGCAACCTCAAACACGCCAAGGCCATCGACCAGGTGCCGCAGATGCCAAAATACGACGAGCCCCGGTTCGCGGCCTTGATGGCCGACATCGCGACCTTGTCGAAGCAATAGATTATAGAATACAAACTTGCATCCCCCCCCCCCCGGTGGTCGCAAGCTTTTGCTGTGCAGCTCTTGGATACTCAGGCGCCGATACGGCGGCTACGTCATACAACAAAAAGCGGTATATTACACTAGTAGAGCTCGGGCACCTTGTGCACAAACTGCACCAATTTGGCGGCGAGGTCGAGGTTCACATTGTCACTCAACTCGATGATGGAGTACACCTTCACTGACTTGTCTGACGTGTTGACCTGGCCGACCACCTCGATGATCTTGTTGATGGCCAAGCTGTGGTCTCCCACGGTGTTGAGGTTGAGCGTCACGGGACCGTTGCTGGTGATGACGGCGTGGTTTGACGACGGGTCGTACAGTTCCACGCGCCCGATGATGCGCACCACCTTGCCTTGGTGGGTGCTTAACAAGGGACTGTCTATCCTCACGCTGCTCACCTCCATTGCGACGCGTACTAACGCGTCGCTGGCGGCGCGAACATGGTCTATAGTGGTCACGTGATTTGCGCCTACCCAGCCGGCAGTGGTCTATATTATGTACTTAGGCGTGGATGAGATCGGACAAGAACTCCTTGGCGACGCCCCGCTCCTGCGCCCGCATCAAGCTCTCGCCGATCAAGAAGCCGTCCACTCCCTCCTTTTTGTAGTTGGTGACGTCGCCGGCGTCGCTGATGCCCGAGAGCGCAAGCACAAGCACATCGCCCTTGCGGTCGCTCAGCTTGGCGTCGCTGATCAACGATGTCGTCGTGCCCATGTCCACGTTGAAGGTGGTCAAGTTGCGGTTATTCACGCCAATGACCAAGGGCTCCTCGGTGTCCTTGTAGCTCAATTTGAGAGCCTCCTGCAACTCACTCTGATTGTTGACCTCCACCAAGGGCACCATGCCCAAACTCCACGAGTACTCGTAGAGCTCCTTCAACAAGTCGCCGTTGACCATCTTCACGATCAACAACACAGTGTCAGCACCGTGCAACCGGGCCTCCAAGATCTGATACTTGTTGTAAATGAACTCCTTGCGCAAAATAGCAGGGCGGCGGTAGCCGGGCGCTTTGGGCGTGTCCACCACTTTGCGGATCAACTCCATGTCGTCCAAGGAACCCTTGAACCAGAACGGCTCGGTTAATACCGAAACGGTAGAGCAGCCGCCCTCGGCATATGTCAATCCCTGCACACCGGGGTGGGCGTCGATGTTGATGATACCCTTAGAAGGAGATGCACGCTTGAACTCGGAAAGAATGACGCTCTGGCCCAAACCCTGGGTGTACTTCAAGCGGTCGTAAAAGTTAATCAAAGGTGGCGCAACTCCCAATTTGTAAGTGGCCTCCAACTGCTCGAAAGACTTGCCAGGCAATTTCTCAATCTCCTCATAGTCTTCCTGACGCTTGGCGTAGATACGGGACAAGATGTTGCCACCCTTAGAGCTCGAAGTACTTTCCTCCCAGGTACCGCCGCTGCACAGCAACAAGTTGTCAACCATGATACGACCGCTCTCGGTGAGAATGGACTCCGGGTGGAACTGCACTGCCTCGATGGTGTACTTCTTATGGCGTATGCCCATGATCACCTTGGGGTCAGTTTCCGTCGTGGCAGTGACCTCCAAGCAGTCTGGCAAGCTGCTCTGCGTGCCCGCCAACGAGTGGTACCGGGTGACTGCCACAGAGTTCGGCACGTTCTTGAACATGCCCTTTCCGTCGTGCGAGATTGTGGTGGTCTTGCCGTGAACAATCTCACCGGCGAAGCTGACCTCACCACCGAAGACCTCAAAGATGCACTGTTGGCCCATGCACACGCCAAACACCGGAATCTTGCCAGCAAAGTGCTTGATGATATCTCTCAGAATGCCGGAGTCGGTCAGAGGATGACCGGGACCGGGGGATATGAGCACAATGTCGGGTCCCAAGGCCTCGAGGCCCGCAATGTCGATTTTGTCATTGCGGTAGACGTCCACCTTGTCGCAGAGAGGCAGCTGGCAAAGATACTGGTAGAGGTTCCAGGTGAAGGAGTCGTAGTTGTCGATCATCACGACATATTTCTTAGCGCTGGCCACCATCTTGAAAAGCTTCACTTGTTGAAAATTACCGTTATGAGTCACCAAGGTGTGAAAGCAGGGAAACAACAGCTTATTGATCAGTTCGTCTACCTTTTATACCTCCACGTAGACGAAACCAGTCAGGTATACTTTATTTGATCTAAGCCGCTTCAGCCTCAATAGTTAAACCTGTCCGGCAGTGGGACTCATCCCAGCAGGCGGAATATCTACTGTATGCAGGATCGTGTATCGTGCAACCGTTGGAGCCCAGGTCGGGCCAATGCTGCTTATTGCACTGTGTGTATTATGAGCATTCATTGGTGGAAGGAATGTCTTTAAGTCGTGCCTCTGAGTTTTGAGTTGTGCATACTTCGCCTAGTGGCTTACTTTTTGTTGTGCCGTCTTCTCACTCTGTCGGCAATTGGTTTCTCATCGGTGACAACGTCCATATCGACAATGTCTTCGCCATCAACCAATAAGTTGTTGCGCTCAATCAACTCGCTAGGAGTCAATGCATCAAGCTCCACTCCGTGGAGCACAACTGACGATACAAACTCCAAAATCAACATGAACAATGACGATAAGATGGCTAAGCAGTAATTGCTAATTGTCACGCCAATGTCGAGCCATGAACCTTCGGTCTTCACCAAGAAGAAAAAGTTTAAGGACACAAAGTCACTCGTTGAAATGATCAATGTACTGATGGTAAACTTGCGTATCTCTAGCTGATGGTTCATCACTCCTAAGCATGTAGAAAGTAACACATAGGGCACAATCAATTTCAACATCAACAAGGCGCCCATGGGGAACGGGTCAAAAATCGGAATCAAGCGGTAAACAGAGTCCAACGAGAAAGAGGAAATCGATGCCACATTTCCGGTGCCAAAGAATGCAAATTGCAAAAAGAAGAAGCCTATTATTGTGATGCGAATGACTTGCAACCAGTAGCCCTTTGGTAACTTTCCGTGGGCATGGTGAGCACGTGCAATCTCAGCGTGTGGAGTTTTGAGAGCTTGCTCCATTACCAACCACTGTAACAAGGTTATAGAGAATCCCACGTAGAAGAGTAATTCGAAAGAGATGGTCAAAATAACGAATGTAGGCACGAATGTCAAGAAAATAATCAATAGGCGCAATTGATAGTCCTTTGAAGAGTGCAACGTGTAGAGGATAGGAATCACCACAAGCGATACAACAAATGTCACCCATCCTATAATCTGCGAGTGCAAGGGCAAACCTTCACGGGCTTGTAATGATACCACGGAAACATTTGTAGCGTACAAGATGACAAGGATAGCGAGGTGTTGGGCGACCACTAAATTCTTGTGGACAGAGCTGATTCCACGCTTAAATACTTTGTAGCTACCGACGGCACCCACAAGTAATGCAACTGCAGCTCCAGCGTTGATTTGAGTCAAGCTTTCGGTCTTAACCGGGTCCAAGTTGCTAAAAGTACACATCAGGACACAGGTCACAAACCAAAGAAGCTTCTGGGCCGGCTTGATCTTGGAGCTGTTGAGTGCGAAGGGATACAAACCAATTATGAAAAAGATGACAGAGAACACGATGCGTTCGAAGAAGCCATACACAATACCCTCGTACATCCCCACAAATAAAATTGCAATGAGAACACGTGAGGGTGTCGAGATACCGTGCAAAAAGCGGTCAACACCGAGACGCAAGTTGGTGATATCGTTCACGATGAAGTACCAGAAGAACAATGGGAATGCAGCGTACATGTAGTAGTTGAAGGGCGACGCCTGGAACGCCAAGAGGGCATTAATGGCGATTCCAATCGCTCCAAACAATACAGAGGAAATGATGGAAGGCCTAAATGGGGAAACCTCGTTCTCATGCAAGATGAAAAGCTTCAAGAAAAGCGTGAAAGAGTAGGCAATCCAGCCAATGAAGCCAAGGGTGACGATGGAACGAAGCAACAACCAATTGTAAGTTTGCAAGTACGTCAATCCCCGCAACGCATCCTTCATGAGAGTCTCGGACAACTCGATAGCCAAATGTTCACGTTCAAGACGCTCTTCAATAGACAAGTTTCCCTCTTCTGCCTCGAGAGTTTTGATTAGCACCTCAATTTTGAGACGGTAGACATCAACGGGTGTATTTTGGAACGGGCTGTAAGGTTGGAAATGAAGCTGACGGGCCTGCACCTCTTGTTCCTTGACTAGATACTGCTCAACAATGGCCAAGGCGTTAGCATACAACCCCTTGATCTTGTCAATGGGATCCGCGTCTAGATAGCCCAAGGGCAACTCTCCCACCGAGTTGGAGGGGTAGTTAGCACCAATCAAGTAAGCCATGAGGGAGGCGATGTCGGCCTGGTTCACATCGCGGCGCACCAAGTGGTCGAGGTTCCAAGTAGACATGTAGTCAGCCTCGAAGCCGGAGGCCACAGGGTCTTGCGCTGCGCGCTGCGCCGCAGTGGAGAGCTGTTGGGGCTTGTTGATTCCGGCACCCCAGGCAATTAACGGAGTGCGGGTGTTATCAGGGTGGCCGTCTCCATGGGAGCCAAAGTCGGACATGCCGTGGTCGGCGGTGAAAACAAACGCAGTGGAGTCGTCACCAAAAAAGCGCTCAATGCGGGGCACCCACTCCTCGAGCTTGCGGTCAATGTACTCGATGTTGTCGTAGTACTCGGCAGAGTATGGCCGGTACGCGTGCCCGGCGGTGTCGGGTCCGAGCAAGTGCAAGAAGAAGACGGTGCCGTCCCGGTTCAACTCCTCGTGGAGAGTGGCATTGGTGGTGGCATTCGTGAACAACTCGTCGAGGTGGCGGAACACAAACGCATCGAGCTCGATGCTGCTCTGCGTGAAGTCCTCAAACTCGTGGCCGTACATGCACACATCGATGCGGCCAGGCACCACGGAGTCGCCGTAGGCGAACATGGGCAAAATGTCGGGCAGCCCAAACGAGTACGTGTGGGTCAGCTGGTTGAAAAAGGAGTCAAAGTCCACAGGGTTTTCCTTCCATCCCTTTGTCACTGCCAGCACGTCCTCGTAGAATCCAGCAATCATGGCTACGTGGCCGGGACGCAGTTCGGTGGGCATGCGGGTGTTGGAGATGCCCCACAGGCCGTGGCTGAGCGCACGCAGGCGCAAGTACGGCGCGAGGTACCGCTCCTCGCCCGTGGTCGGGTGTAGCATACGGCCAAACGTCTTGTCCGCGCGCAAGCCGTCACCAACAATGAGAAACAAGCGTTTGGCTGGCGACGCGTCGGTCAGCCGGTGGTGGTCCATGCCGTGCACCAACGGGCTGACAAAGTAGATGTCAAAGATCAGCCATAGATAGAAGAAGTGGAACGCTACGCCAATGAGCACGAGCAATTGGCGGTTCTTCATGGTTGCGGCGTGGAAAAGAGTTGTTGGCTGCAAATTATAGTGGACGCGTGGTCTTATGTGAAGGTTTAAGTTGGTGTCTGGGGGTGATCCTGGAGCCAGTGCTGAGTCCAGTGCCATGTCATGGCGCCCGAGGGCACTCGAGGCCCGACGAGGGAGTAACTACTAGGAATTCGTGTCGGATCTACGTTGTGAGGTATGCTATGGGGAAAAGATATTTTTCAGGATTTATTCAAATTTTTTCTGTTATCGCAGTACTTTGCAGTAACCGCTGGAGTTGGTGTTGAAGTTCGCGCAGCAGAACGTTCAGTCGTACGGTAGCATCCATTACAGTCTGCAGCAGCTACATGCTCTATGTTATGTATGTTACCGTAACTCGTGATTGTCCGTTTCCGGAATGCAATAAATATCACCTTTTGCTGCGCAACCGGATGTTCATCCAGCGGCAGTTTTGCCCGTACGCCTCCATCACCCGCAGAAACTCCTGCACCAGCACCAGGAGTTCCTGGAGGACAGCCGTGTCCTGCTGGATGCACTGCTGGTAGGTTTCAAAGGAGGCAGTTTGCGAATGCACGGCCTCCATGTAGCGCGCGTCCAGCTCGCTGCGCTCCGCCTGGTACTGGACCACCTGGGCGCGGTACGCTTGAAACTGGCGCTGGTACTGCTGGATTGCGAGCACGTACAGTTCCCACTGCACCATAGTGACGTCCTCCCCCACTCGAAACTGCGGCGCCACCGGGGCGTGGATGCTGCGGATGAGGGGCAGGGCATGGAGGTCGAGCATGGTCAACCCTGCGGCCAGATGGCCCTTGACCAGGCTCTTGTTGATGGGGGTGTGCAACGTCTCGGCACGCGAGGAGCCGTCGCTGAACTCCACCTTGGGCCGCTTGCTGCTGCGCTCGCGGGCACTGATCTCGCGCTTGACGCTGGTGCGTGGGAGCGACGCGTGCACATCGGAGAAGTCCATGTCGTTGATGTCGCTGCCGAGAGTGCTGCGCAAGCCGCTGAACTTGAACGGGTCGGGCGTGAAGGTAGATGCAGGCGGCCGGGAAGGGCCAGTGTGCGGTGGTGGGTTGGTGGTGGCCGCTGGCTCGCATGCGGGTTGTGGTTGCTGCAGCGCGCTCAGCGCAGCTTGCTGTGGTGCATTGTGTGGAGGTTGCTGCTGGGCGCTCGGAGCTGAGCGCGGGGTGTCTCCCGTTGGAACCAGTGGTGGGGACGTGCTGGCGCTGCCGGCGTCGTTGGAGGCGGGCTCGCTGCTGCTATCCTGTGTATCCGCCGGATTCGGTGTGGACGATGCGCGCTGCGGCAGGGGCCGGCGCGGGCTCAGGCTCGGGCTCAACTCGTCGAGGTTGATGGGATCGTCTCTCAGGCCGTGGTCGCGGAGCTTAGGGTCCACCGAAGCACCCACGTCGCTGTCTTCACTGTCGTCGCTGTCATCGCTTTGGTCCTCCGCCACCTTGGCATACGCAGCGCGCTTGCGCTCGGCGTAGGTGTGATCTGGGCGGCCGGTGTTGTACATCGTAGCGTACTCCTGCTGGCGCTTGCGCGCCGTGGCCTCACGCGCGCGGCGGTCAATCTCCGCCTGCCGCCGTGCTTGCTCCGCCCGCTCCCGCGCACGCTCGGCATCGGCGCGCCCGGCGTCGGCCTGGTGGCGGAACAGGTCCCGCGTGCGGTTGAAGAGGTCACTGTAGTAGCGGTAGTAGCTGCGGTAGCTGGGCCCGCCCACGTTCACGCGCACCTCGTTCACATGAATCCCGTAGAAGCCGCTGTCGCTGCGGCCGCCAAAACCGTGCTTGCGGTCGTACTCCTGCTTCTTGGCAGGCTCCCTGAGGGTGTCGTACGCCTCGCTGATGCGCACAAACCGCTCGTGGCTGGCGGTGTCGCGCGTCTTGTCGGGGTGGTACTTCACCGCGAGCCGCTTGAACTGCTGCTTGATCTCGGCGGCCAGCGCAGTGGGCGCCACGCCGAGCTCCTCGTAGTAGCTCATGAGGAATGAGTCGCTGGGCGGATGCGACTGTAGGGTTCCAATCACGTGACCCATACCGGTTCGGGCGTATCACTCGGGCGGCCCCACGGTCACTGTGGCGGGTGAAACCAACAAGCTACAGTCTACGAGGTGGTACGGGATCACAGGCAGCAAGATTTGTTGTGCGGCAAGCGCGTATTAAGAGTGGGGGGACCCGCAAAATTAGAACCGCGCGCTGAGTGCCAGCTTGGGCACGGTTTGTATTGGTAGCAGTGGCCCATTCTGCTCAATGGGTAGCATCAATCACCGCGGACTCGACCGCCGTGGGATGCGCGGGCGTGGCCTGCGCCGGCTCAGCCTCATCGGTGTCGGTCTTGGTCGGAGCCGACACAGTCTCCGTGGGATGGGGCGCGGGGCTCAACCTGCGCACGTCAGCAAGCGGCACACGGTCTCCTGACGGCGCAGCACCGCCCAAAATGACGTAGGCATACGCGGGTACGGTGGAGATCTCGGTGTTGAGGTCCAAGATCAGCTGGGCCGAGTCGCCGCCGTAGCCCTTGGGCAAGTCGGCACCAAACCATTCGCGCACGTTGCTGCCCGAGATCATACGGAACTTGTCAAAGGTAGCCTGCGACACAAGCCCAAGCGTGCGGAAGAAGCCAAACACCCACAGCATGAGGTAGGGCACATTGACAAAGAGTTTCGTCAGGAGAAGCTCGGGGTAGTTGGCCGTGAACACGGAGATGATCTCCTTGGACGCGGCACGGAGGTTGGGGTCCATGCGGAACATCAGCACGCCGTTGTAGTCGTGCACCTGGGCGATGCGGGCGGTGGCGTCGTCGTCAAACGTCAACAACGCGAGCGACCGCTCCATGATCCCCACACGCCACCGCATAAACTGCGTGCCCTGCTTGTCATTGTCCAGTGCGTATTTCTCGAACAACTTCTTGGGCAGCTTGATGTTGCCGTACAAGTTCCACGTGCACACAGTGCATCCCGGCTTGGCGCTGGCGAGGTCCGTGATCAGGCCAATCAGGTCGAGCTCGGGCGCAAACGTCTCCGCATAGGCAGCACTGAGCGGACGGAACTTGTTGCGCCAGTTCAAAGCCGCCACCACCATCTCCTGCGCCTTGTCACGGTCGCCCTCGCAGGCCTTGACAAACTTGCCCAAAATCACGTCCCGCGCGGCGGGAACAACGTGTTCCTGGCCGTCCGCACGGATGCGGTAACCGTAGATCTCGTCGTAGTCGGGGTTGTCCACCGCGGCGTAGATGGCGTCAAGGCGGTCGAGGAGCAGCATTGATGGAATAGATAACGTCTCCGAGTCGCATTTAACCCTTGGTGTGTGCAGGTTAAAAATATCGCTAGTGCTGTTGCATCGTCCAGACAGGCTGGCCATGGCTGTTTCTTGTCGTGGTTGCCGAGGGCTGCTGGCAATGGACAGCTCTACAGGTCGAATATGCGATTGTGAATTGTAGCCTATATGTACTGTAGTTGGTAGGCGGGGCTTACACCACCCGGAACGATAATATGTCGTTCTTGCCAACGTCGACGGTGTCCTCCTCCGCCACGCGGCCGTTGACACCCTCAATGGCAGCGATGGTGACATCGCCCATGATTCTGCGCGCCACCAGCAACACCAGCTCGCCGCGCTTGACCAAGACGCAGGTGCGGAACACCTCGTCCCCCGAGGCGCCAGTGAAGGTGTGAATGTTGCGCACGGCAAACACCGGCACCAACTGCAACACGTCTGCGGCAGCCTGCAACAACTGGGTGACGCCGGTGGAGCCGAAGCGGAAGAGCACCAAGTCGCGCACGTTCTCGACGCGGGCGCGGAGCTTGTCGTCCATGGGCCGGAGCTCAGGATCGTCCGGGAGGTCGTCCTTGGTGTCGACAAACTCGGTGCCGGGGTCGTAGCGCACATAGTGCTGGGCAGCCAACTTCTTGAGGAACACCTCGGTGATGGACAGTGTGAGAACGCACTTGGCGTTAGGGAACTTGAGCATGATCTTCAGCACGTTTTTGTCGGCGTCCGGGTGGTCCATCTTGTTCAATGCGAGCACGGTGGGGAACTTGGTGTCCATGAAGGCGTGCACCACGCGGTCGATGGTGGGCTGGTCCCAGGTGTCAAGCGGGCCCACGTCGGGCACCTTGTCCAAGGCGGCAGCAATGAGCAGGCGCGTGGCCGAGTAGCCGCCCCACTGCGCGCGGAGCGTCTCCAACGTCAGCAGGCGCGTGGCCACGTGGCGGCGCACAATCGACGGCCAGCGCTCCATCAAGTTGCCCAAGATCCACTGGAAGATCTCGTCGCTGAGCCACTCAATGTCCCGGAGCGGATCGTACCCGCGCGTGGCCTTGCCCTCGGCGTCGGTGGTGCCGCTGACGTCGACAATGTGCACGAGGCAGTCGGCGCCGGTGAGGTCGCCGAGAAACTTGTTGCCGAGCCCGCGGCCGAGGTGCGCGTTGGGCACGAGCCCGGCCACGTCGAGGAGCTGCACCGGCACGCCGCGCCGCCCGCCCCGGCAGTATCCGTACGTGGGCTTGCACCGGTCCTGGAGCCCGTGGCGGGCGCAGGCACAGGCCACCTCGAGATAGCCCGTGGCCCGGTTGGGGTCGATGGTGGTGAAGGGAAACGCCCCCACCTTGGCATTGGCGTCAGTGAGAGAGTTGAGCGTGGTCAGCTTGCCGCTCAGCGGCTTGCCCACAAGACCAATGACCACGTCCTTGCCCATGCTGGCAGCAGCACCGGCGATGAGCTCCTGCACGTGGGCGCGGGCCGCAATCCGGGGCCGCGCACGCCCCGGTGGGGCCATCTCCTGCACAATCCTCCCGCTCCTGAGCAGCACTGCTTCTTCCTCCAGCATGGTCAGCGTCGGTGCCGTGCTCAGCAACTTGTTCGCCGGCTTCTCGGCGGACTTCAAGAAGAAGAACTTCTCCCTCTACGGCCAATGGATCGGCCTTTTGACCATGGTGTTGTGCTTTGCGCTCGGCATCGCCAACATCTTCCACTTCTCCGTGGTGATTGTGTTTCTGATCATCTGCATCGTGCAGGGCCTCGTGGTGATCTTTGTGGAGATCCCCTTCCTCTTGCGCATCTGCCCCTTGACCGACACTTTCACCGGCTTCATCAAGAACTTTGACGAGAACTGGCCCCGCTGCGGGTTCTACCTCCTCATGAGCGTCATCCAGTGGCTCTCGTTGGTCGTGCAGACCACCCTGTTGATCGCCGTGGCCGTCCTCTTTGCCCTCGCCTCCGCCTGCTACGCCTTGGCGGCCGTCAAGCACCAGGAATACCTCAAGACCACCCTCAATGTGGGAGGCGGCTCCGACTTGGAGAACCAGGTCGGCACCGCCGTCGTGCGCAACGTGTTGTAGCGCCGCGCCCGTGCGCCCGTATAGCTTAAAATGATGATCTAGTGCCTGCGTGTAGCGGCTGGCTGGGGGACGTATACGAGGTGGAGCCAAACCGGCATATGCACACCTTCCACATGCGCCCAGAACCACAACACGACAGTATTTGCTCCAGAACCAGAGCCACGCCACGCTGGTGCCAGCACTGTAGCCGGCGGGACCGCACAGCTTCCCCGCCGGGCGCGGTCGCACCACTGGCTGGCGAGCCACTTGGCCCCGGCGCGGCTCGCACACCGGCTGGGGTCCGGATGTCGCGCGATGATCATCGCGGCCATTGACAAACGCACCTCTTCATCATGAACGAAACCGAGACGGAGCGCCCAGGCGAGGGCGGCATCACGTCGCTATCGTTCGAGCAGGTCAACGACAACGCGGACGAGCTCATCGAGCTCCGCGGCGAGGGCCGCTACTTTGGCGTAACCGACCTGGGCAAGGTCAACGCCGCCCAGGCGCTCGGCCCGCTTTGCGCCAACTGCCACAAGCGTGGCCACATCCGTGCGCGGTGCAAGACGGTGGTGTGCCACAAGTGCGGTGTGGTGGACGACCACTACGAGCTGCAGTGCCCGCTGACGATGATCTGCCTGCGCTGCGGCACCCGGGGCCACATGGCCTCTGACTGCACGGCCAAGACCCGCAAGCGCCAGTACTGCCGCCGCTGCGACTCCTTCCGCCACACGGACGACACCTGCCACATGGTGTGGCGGTCGTACCTCACGTCGGGCGCGGCGCCGCCGGCCAAGCTCCCCGCGCTCGCGTGCTACAACTGCGGCAGCAGCGCCCACTACGGCGACGAGTGCCAGGAGCCGCGCACGTCGCGCGTGCCCAACCCAGACGGCAGCGCCTTCTCGGGGCACAACTTGCCGCGCCAGCTCCGCGACCGCTACTTTGACCGCCTTCGGGGCCGTCACCAGCCGTCGCGCACGGGCTACTTCCCGCCCAAGCCCAAGCCCAAGGACACCAGACACGACCAGCACGGCGACCGCGGCGGCAAGGGCGGCAAGGGCGACAGGCGGCCCCACCGCGGCCAAGGTAAGCACCAGCCGTCGCGCCTGGGCGCGGTGCAGAAGCCCACCCGCAGCGGCCTCGTGGACAAGCGCAAGCAGCACATCCGCAACCTCTACTAGTGCTGAGTGCGCCCAGTCCCCTAGCCGTGCCAACCGTCGGTCTCGCTGCTTAGACCCCGCTTCTTGGACTAAACGCCCACACCTATCTCCGGAGCGTCGCCAGGCTGCGCACAAACCGTGCCCCGGAGACCATCCCCGTCGACTCCTACACGCTGCCCCGACCGCCACCACCACTGCCGTGCTCACAGACCCGCCACACCGCTGGCAACGGCCCCAGCGGAGGCCGAGTCGTGGCCCCACCGATCGTGGACACCGACTCCGGAGATGGCTTGGGATCAGCACAATGCCTTCTCCGCCATGGCGCTGCTTGATTGGCACTATCCAGCAACAAAGACCCCGGAGTACTCCCATGCACGCCAGGAGGTGACCGATAAGTACGGCTGGTGGACCACCGTCGCGCTCATCGTGTTGCTCCTTCTGGTGCCGGTGTTGCGACTCTTGCTCGCGCGGGGCTACAATCCGGCGGGAAAGATCCCTGTGTTGAGTTTTGTGAACCACCGGCTCAACCGCTACATTCTCCCCCAAGATGCGGGCCGCAGAAGCGACCACCACCACCCACACACCCACCAGTTGTTCCACCGGCGAAGCGTGCAGTTTGGCCACCGCCAGCCCACACGGCTCGAGCGCTGGCGACTGGACGTCTGTGCGTGGCTCAAGGCCGCCATCTTCGCCTTGTACTTGCATCTGGCGGCGATCGTGCAGGTGTCGGTGTGGCTTGCGGTTTTGACGACGTTCCTGCTCGCGGAGCTCCACCACGGCGACTTGATATTCCTCGCCAAGCGGTTGGGGCGTGTGGCCGCCAACTGCCTTCCCACGGTGCTCTTCCTCACGTTGCGCCCGTCGCCCTTGCCGCGCACGCTTTACCTCGCCCTCTTGCCGGTGCACAAGTGGCTCCTGCGGCTCGTGGTGCTCCAGGCGGTGGTGCACACATGCTTGTATTTGGGCTTCTTCCAGGTGCAGGGCACCTGGCGCAAGGCCACGAAAACGGAGAACTTGTACGGCTGGGCCGCGTTGACCGGGTTCCTCTTGGTCGCCGTTACCTCGCTTCTGAAGGTGCGCGACCGCTGCTACAACCTCTTTTACTTTGTGCACTACACCTGGACGTGGATCATTGTGGTGTGCTTGCAGCTCCATATCCGGCCCCAGCCATACTCATACTACACTGCCGCCAATGTCGCCATCTTGGTGGGCCAGGTTGCCTACCGCTTCCACCTCATGCGGGCGGACGTAAAGTCGGGCGCCTTCCGCGTCATCAATGTCCTGCCCAATCTCCAGCTTGTGGAATTCCCCAACCACATGCTCGCAACTCCAGCGCAATCCCCGGGGGCCCATATTCGTGTCACCAACCGGCATCGCCTTTGGCTTGTGCGCGCCTTCAAACAGCTTATTCCCAACTACCATCCCTACACCTTAGTGCTGCTACCCCTGGACGCGGCGCAGAGGCTTATCGTACGCCGACTGACATTCCAGTTTGCCAACGACAGCCACTACGTGGTGTGCGGTCTGTACGACCCTCAGCTCCTTTTTGTGTCGCGCAGAAAGACTGACGACGAGCGGTTCCTGCTTGCACGCCTTCGGGTGTCTGCGAGGCGCGTGCTCATTGTTGTGGGCGGCCTGGCCATATCATTTGCCCTTTCGTTGCTTCGCACCATGAACTACCACGGAGTGCCGGTGAAGGTGGTGTGGGTGGTTCGTGACTACCGCGATATTTCCATCTTGCGCTACTTTGATGGCTTTGTTCATGGCGACGACTTTGAGATTTTCGTCACTGCTGACGCTGTTGACGAAGAGTCACATTCGCGGTACGGTGCTGTGGAGGACTTGGAAGCGGGAGTACCAGAGCCACACACCACAGGGCGCGCAGAGAACGAGGATGTGGACATTTCCGTCGACATTGAAGATGACGACCTCGACAGTGAAGAAGACTGCTCGTACAGAAAGTTCTCGGTCGGAGATGGGTATGACGAGTCCGAGAGCCAGCTGCATACGTCTGACAACGAGGTCATGATGGACGACTACTTGGACGAGCTTTCGCCCTTGTCTCGGCACACGTCGGGTACAAACGAAGTGTTTAGCCTTCACCAGACGAGCGACTACGCCGAGCAGTACCGTGAAACGGTGAGGCGGCTTGGGTTGCAGCACAAGGTGTACCGCGGACGGCCCAAGTTGGACCACAAGTACTTCAACTGGTGCCTCAATGAAGGGTTCACGCAGTGTCTGGGCCCGGTGGTGAACGGCGACGCGACCGTGTGCTGCCGGGAGATGGTGCCGCCGCAGACCAACACCGACTCCAGCAAGGTGTGGGTGGTGTCGGCGGGCCCCCGCAGCCTCGTCAACCACGTCAAAGTGTGGAGTAACGAAAATGACTTGAAGTTTCACGAAGAGGCATTCTACGTCTGATTGCATATACATATCTCATGACTATCAAAAAGCACACATTCATGGCCGCCATGGCCGCCAACTTGATGCTTGTAGAGCGACCCCAGCCCTTGCAATATGCAGCGCGCAGCAAGCTGGGATCACAAAAGCTACCCCTCCTCACTTGCGGTCGACGCTGTTGAGGTACTCGCTGCGGCGCATTTCGTGCTCAATGGCCAATTTCTGGCTGATTTGCAGCTTGGCCACGTCGGTGGTGAAGATGATGCCCACCACGTTCCAGCCCACAAACCACCAGATCTTGTACGGCGTGCTGAAGAAGCGAGTGTTGTGGCCGTGGTTGTAGCGGTAATTGATCCACCAGCCGGACACTGTGGCGATCAATGTTCCTCGCAACACTCCTGTAAGGCCCGCCTGCCAGAGTTCCTTCTGGATTTCCGCCCGCTTCTCGTTGGTGATCTTCATTGGAAAAGAAGCTCGGCGCGCTGGCGAGCAAGTCACGAGACCCGAGCACGAACTGGCCATTGCGGAGGTACTACATTTACTGGCTCGTAGCGTTGCTTGTAGACGAAAGCAGCGCATGCATATATGACTAGTCGTTCAACCAGCGGTCGTGGGGACCGAGCACGCCCTCCTTACCGTGGCCAAAGCGGATAAAGTTGATGGTTTCCACGGGTGGGAACACACTGGTCTTGGAGAGCGAAATCACGCGCAAGCGGGGGAAGATTTTGCCCTTGAGCAAGTTCTGGTCGACCAAAGCGATCAAGACGTTTTCCACCGCGCGGTCGTCGTCGTAGGTGGAGCCCCCGCAGGCGGCGCGCAAGGCGGCGCGCACGCTGTCGTAGTCCAACTTTGCCTGGCGTCCGAGGCGGACCCACACGCGCTTGACGGCGTTGCGCAAGATGAGGAGCTGGGCCTTGCCCTGGATGACGAGAAGCAAGCTGTGGCGGCGCAAGCGGCCATTGACGGCGGGGTCGCGCAACACGGCCTCGAACTGGCGGTTGTCGCCGCCATCGACAGCGCGCTGCAACCGCGCGTAGTCATCGAGGAACACGGGCGCCTGTGCCGCGGGAAAGAGCAGGGCAAACGCGGCGATGCGCGGGCGCTTGCCCACGAGCAAGCCCGCGGGCACGAGGTAGCGGACCACGGCCGCCAACTGCGCGGCGCAGTGGGGCGGGCAGCGCAGCAAGCACCACGCGAGGTGCTCGTAGGCGTCGACGATCTGGTGCTTGAGCAAGCAGTAGCGGGCCAAGTAGTAGCGGAACCGCACGCGCTGGCCCATGGGGAAGGAGGAGAAGGCCACGCCGGCGGAGGCCATGTTGGAGAAGACGTTGCGGCAGAGCAGCGGGTTGTGGAGAAGAAAGTACACGCGGCAGAGCTGCACGCCGGCGTACAAGAGGAGGGGCAGCCGCTCGTCGCTGGGGTTCAGGCGGATGGTGTTGAAGGCGCGGAGAAGAAGCGCAGCCATGTGGGTGAGCCGCGGCCGGCGCCGGTTCTCCACGAGAAAGAGCTGCTTGTCGAGCCGCACCGCGAGCGGGAGCGTGGCGGCGATGGTGTGCTGGAGCAACGGCCCCGCCACGGGCCCGTGCCGCGGGTTGGCGAACGCGGTGACCACGTCGCCGAGGTACTGCGCGTACAACACGAAGCACTGCGCCGCCAGCCACGGGTCGAGCAGCGTGGCGAGCCGCACAAAGCTCGCCACCGCCTCGGCGAAGGCGAGCCACTCGTCGCCGTACAACTGGAGGGCGTCCACCTGGCGCTGGAGCTGCCCCGGCTCCGGCACGCGGTTGAGCACCACCACCGCGGGGTTGCGCGCCGCGTCCGCACCAAGAAGCGCGGCAAGCGCGTCCGCCTGCTGCCGTCGCGGCAACCGCGTCGCCGCACGCACGCTGTCGAGGAACCGCTCCACCTCCATAAAGAGCTGCCCCACACCGGCCGCGATGAGGGCACGGTGCAGGACGCCTGTGTGCAGTCCCCGACTCGGGGAGGGCCCGCGAAGCATTGCAGCCGCCGCGCCGCTTCTGCTCCCGACCGCGTTGCCTGTTCTACGTCCCACGCCTGCGCTGGCCCCGTGACCATGATCGACAAGGTGGTGGTGCGGCTTCTTCTGCCGCGCCTCCGCGAGGACGACTTCTACGCCCAGCTCGCGGCGCTCACCGGCGGGCCCCAGGACCAGTGGATCTCCTACTACGTGGGCGGCACGGTGCCGCAGAACCCCTACGAGCAGCCGCAGTACCTGCGCGCGTACTTCCAGTTCCGCGACGCTGCGGCGCGGCGCCAGTTCGTCGCTGCCGTCAATGGGCGTGACTTTGTCGATGCCGCCGGCGACCTGCTGGTGCCGGTGCTCGAGCGGGCGCTCTTCGACAAGATGCCGCTCGCGGTGCCCCACCGGCCCGCTGAGTCGTTTCTCGACGACGCGATCTTTCTGCGATTCAAGGAGGATGAGGCGGCCTTCAGCTTGCCCCAGGTGCTCGCCGACCTCCGCAAGCGCAGCCGCAAGGACAAGGGCGCCACCAAGGGCGAGAAGGGCGACAAGGGCGACAAGGCGCCCAAGGCGGCGCAAAAGACAAGCAAGACCAAGGACAAGAAGCGTAAGGCCCTGGCGCGGTCCAAGAAGAAGCTGAAGAAGACGGACGAGCCGCCCCCGCCGGCCGCAAAGTCCAAGAAGAAGCCCAAGGGCGCCGCGACTGTACCTGCCGCCAACGGCAAGTCGCCCGCGCCAAGAGCCCCGCTGGACAAGAAGCCCAAGCCTAAGCGGCCCAAGAAGGCTCCAGATGGCGGCCTGCAGACAAGCGGGGCCCTGGCGCTGTGAACGCTCGCCGGACGCTCCCCCATCACCGCCATGCTCCGACGGTGCGTGCGACGGCTCGGCTCGTCGGCCGCGCGCGCAGACCGCGCAGACTTCTCCAGCATCGACATCCTCGACTCCACCCTGATGCACACCATGGAGACCATCTTGGGCATCTTGCACCGCGCCGAGCGCCAGTCCACCAAGTCAGAGGGGCCCGCCGGCTTTGGCCGCCAGGTGTTCGAGTACAAGCTCATCCGCCACCTCAACGATGCCGGGTTTGTGCTGTCGCGCCCAACCACCTGGAGCGGCACGCGCAAGAAGGTGGGCGAGCTTGTCCACGAGCTCGCTCACGACTACCACGGCCAGCTGAGCTTCGGCGCCGACCCGGCCGACGTCTATCCCAGCATTGCCCAGAGCTTCCTCGACGACGACGCCGCGTGCATGCGCTTGCTCGACCGCGATATACGACGCTTGACCCACCTTGCGCGCACGCGCGACCACCGGGCGTACAACTTCCCGCCAGTAAAGTTGCCGCCCATGTCCCCTCACGGCGTGTCCACGCCGCTCGTCATAAACAAGGCATTTTCAACCTCGCGCGAGCTCAACTTGTTGCCGTTTGTCGTCAAGGACGAGGATGTCGTTACCGACTTTATAAACCGGTACCAAGCCTACAATGGGCTCCCCATCCTGCCCTACCAGATGCTCCGCAGCATCATGGACGTGCAGGAGCTCGAGGGTGACTTTGCCTTTGCCATTCTTGTCAAGAAGTCCCTCCATTCCCGCGGCTTATGGAGCGACGCTACCAAGTCAATGTTTGGCCCCGCGTCTCCCATCAAGGCCATCGTCGCCCACCACAGCAGGCTCCCGCTGCGCATCATGAGTCTTCGCAACTACAAACGCGCCCTCTTCCGCTTCAAGGTGCCTGATAAGGAGGAGGCGCTTGCTATACTTGCGGGCCATTTTAGCCGCTACTTTTCGGTGTTTTATCGGGCAGACGCCAAACACTGCAATGCCTTTGTGGATGGCTTGGTTGATCACTGGCTTCACCTGAAAGTGGATGAACAGGCAATGGCCGACGACGCGGCAAGCTACTTCCGCGACATGTTGCGGGAGCTCGAAATGGAGTCCATAGGCTCTGCATGGCACCAGTATTGGCAGCGCCAGGACAAGGCATGAACATACGGGTAATGATGAGTTACGACTTGTACGGAAATGCGTGTAGATTAAGTATGGTAATATGCTATTGGGTGTCATTCCACATAATGCCGTGGTCGGCGGCCATCATGTGGTCCAAGTCAGTTCGGCTCTGCAACCTGAAATCGGTCTCTGCAAGCGACACGAAGCTCACATTGCCATTGTCCACAGTTGCAATTATCACTGTGCGTCCACCATTTCGAATGGCGGTGTCTCGCTCTCTGCGGTAAGTGTTGAGATGCTGGACTTTGGGGTCGAGGCGCGCATTGCGCTGCTTCTGTCTCTCCATGCGGGCTCGCTGCTTCTCCAGTTTTGGCGCTGCCTGAACCACACTCTGCCGCTTTGCGTTGAGTCCGTTAAGCAAGCCATGGATATGCAGTGGTGATGGAAACGGTTCGCTGCGGATATCCGTTATCATAACCTGAAAATCGGGAAGCGGTGGGGACTTTTTGGAAAAGTTTGGGGTGGGTTTCCACACATTGAACGCTGGCTGTCGCTCGGGAACGAGATCCCGCAGGCGGGTTGATTCTGTATGGCTCTGAACAAGCGAAAGACTTTGAAAGACAGCATAGTAGCTGAAGTAGTGCTTAGAGGTGTAGTGGAGTTCATGGTCAACTGGGTACGCGGCGAGGCCCAACGAAGCGAACCATGGGCGCAAGCGTCCCGGCGGAGGTGGGGCACAGACCGGCATGCTTTTAGTGGGCTTTTGTGGAGCAAGATCGTTGCCGAGAGGCGCCCACTCCAACACATGGTACCCCAACCGCTTGAGGTGCGCATAGACAAGGTAGCGATCAAGAAGTTGCGGAGTGGGCAACGCTTCACAGTAGAGGTGCGAGAGACTAAGATGCGCCGCAATGGGGTTTTCTTGGGCCATGTAAACGGTGATGGATCCACGCTCAGCCAAGTAGACGGTCTCGACGGGCGAGAGCCACACCGCGTGGGCGCCATTGTGCTGCCGCAGCACCCCCATATCCTTGAAATAATTGCCCTTTGGCAAGGTTACCACGGCCTGGAGGAGGTCCAGGTGCCATTGAGCCAGTAGAGTAGGGCGGGGGGCCGCTCGAGGTTGCTCTAAGACCGCGAACATGGCGGCAGTGGCCTCGGCGGCCAGCGCCAGGCCCGCACTCGTTTTGAGATTGAGGCTCTTCCAGTCGAGCGTCTCGTCGTCCGATCCCTCAACTATGTCATCTTCACTCATTATGGACCAAGCATGCAGAAACTGGGGCTGGTGGGCGGCTCCAAACTGCGTTGCAACCGATGGCCGGAAAAGAGAGGTGCCATCGCATCGCGCGGCCGGAAAAGAAGGGTGCGGAGTGCACAAATTCTGGAGAGCCCGCGAGCACCGTCTTTACCCCCGCCATGGCGGAGATCACTTACCGCGAGCTCGTACGTATGGTGACACGGCCATGACCGTGTGGTAGCCTGGCAACAGCCGCCAGACCAGAACTAATTCAGGCGGAGTCGTTTGTCGACGACATGGTGGCCAGGATCATCCGCCAACAGACGCTCTTGAACATCGCCCGGCAGCAGGCGCTCCTAAGCGGCACCGAGCCCGAGCCCGAGTGGTTCGTCAACCGCGTGCCGCTGGCGACGCGCGACATCTTTGGCCAAGAGCGGGCCAAGTTGAAGCAGCAGGAGGCATCACGCTACTTCCAGTGCGACAACTGCGCCCGTAAGATCGCCGCCGGCCGGTTTGCCCAGCACGTTAACAAGTGCTTGGAGCGGCGGAGAAACTAGAGCTATATTTTAAGAGAAAAGAGCATTCCTAATGGTGAGAGCAAATGGGTGTAGGGTGCGTCGGCAGCGCCGTGTACGATCGCCATATTGATGTTGTGGGCACGCTCGAGCAATCGGAGCGGCGTGGTTGGCCGCAGACGCCGCCGTATACGACGCTCCTTGACTGATTACGTGGTCATCTACTAGGTGCCCTTGCAAACGGACGCTTAGCAAAGAGATCCAGAATATATGCCGCGCGGCTCAGACGAGGCGCGACCAACGACATATACGTCGTGCGTTACGGGTGGAACTTACAGCAGGAGCGGGGCCGGTAACCTGAGCCATGATGCTGTTTTTGTCGTCGCTGCGAAAGTAGCGTGGGCTCTGCGCGCGGCTCAAGTTTTAAGCCATAATCTTCTACCACCTCCACCATCCCTCCCCAGCAATCGGGACGATACTACCCAGTTGGGCTGCTGTGAGATGCTGGTGCACATGTGAGGCGCCTGGGCTGATTCCAATGCTCGCATTGCAGTTCTTACTACTCGGTCCGGAGTCTAGCCTAAAAGCATCGTGGCTGAAAGCTAAGCCGCGGCGTATTCTATTTATTACTTCGTCCCCGGTGGCTGCTGCTTTGAAGTATCGCTAGCTCCTTGAGTCGATACTCTTCTTCCTGAGAAAATTACATTAGATTCTACCACGTACTTGTTGGACCCCAGATTTCGCGAAATTGCGGGGAAGAAGCTATACCGAGAACCGTTCTTCAGCGACCCCGATTTCCAGTGGAGCGTTCTGCACCGTTTACAACGCAATGGCCACACAAATCGTCAACATGTCGGATGAGTGTGATTTCGACACGGCAATGATTGAGTCCACCGTCAATGCCTTCGCCTTTAGCAACGTCCGCAAGACTTTGGCGCCAGAGGTGTACGATGCCGAGCCCGTCCAGCCCGCACGTGGCAACTACACCGCCGTGTACCGCAACAAAGCGCTGCCAGAGCAGCTTCTTCGCACATTTGGCCCCGATCTCAACTCCACTGACGCTATCTTCCGCAATTCGGTGCGCAAGTACGGCAATCAACCCTGCTTGGGCTATCGTCCTTTTGACTTCAAGACGGGCCGGGCCCGGCGCTTCTATAGGCACTTCACGTACCGGGAGATTGACCAGCGCCGCCATAACTTGGGAGCGGGCATTATGTTTGTGCTTCAGAACAACCCGTTTAAGGACCGCGTGCTCCACGAGAAAATCGACACGCACGTTGCAAACCACCGCCACCAGGACTCCGCTAACCCTTCGTTCTTGGTGGCCATTTACGGCGCCAACAAGCTTGAGTGGCTGCTCACCGACCTCGCGTGCACCGCCTACTCAATTTCGTCTACCGTGTTGTACGACACCCAGAGCATCGACACCAGCAAGTTTATTTTGGAGACCACTGAGTCGCCCGTGGTGGTGTGCTCGCGGCAGCACATACGTAAGGTCATTGAGCTCAAGCGCAGCAACCCAGAGTCCTTGAAGCATCTCATTTCCGTCATCTGCATGGACCCCATCTTCAGCGACGAGCATTTGAAGTCCGAGTTTAGCGACATTGCTCGGGCTGCACAGAAAGCCAAGATGACCGCATTCGACTTCAGTCAGGTGGAGAGACTCGGCCAAGTGCTGCCTCTCGCCCCGTTGCTGCCGTCTCCTGAATCCGTGTACACGATCAGTTTTACCCTGGGCACCTCCGGTGCGTTGCCCAAGGGAGTGATATTGACCCAGGAAAACATCGTTGCTGGCACTACTATGTTGTACCTGACCTTACCAAGAGTTTCTGGAGGAAGAGCATTCATCTTCTTGCCCTTGCTGCACATTTACGAGCGGCAGACATCAAACTTTGCGCTCGCGACCGGCTACTATTTGGGGTTCCCACAAACTGACTACGAGACGCAAAACGCCTTCGATGTGATGCTTGAGGACTTGCGCATGTTCAAACCAACTTATATGCTGTTAGTGCCGCGCATCATGACCCGAATCGAGCTGCTTCTCAAGTCTCACACCAACAAGTCAAAAATCCTCACCAGAATCGTTGCTTACAAGCGCTGGCAGCAAAGCCTATGCGATGGCGCCACAGGCAAGCACAAGGTGATGGATGCGTACCCACAATTCCGCTACTTGCGCTCATTGATCGGGTTCGATAATATGGTGTGGGTCCAGGTGGCTTCCGCTCCCATCGCGCCCGCGACGTTGGCGTATTTGAAAGCCGCCTTAAACGTGGGCATTCACCACCATTACGGTCTCACAGAAACTACCGCCGCCATCACAGGACTGCAGCCTTATGAACTGCTGTCGGCCACATGCGGTAGTGTTGGTGTTTGCGGAGAGGTAAAGTTGCGCAGTGTTCCCGAGATGGGATACTATGCTAAAGATGGCAAAGGTGAGGTTATGTTCCGCGGTCCTCAGGTGGTCCCCGGCTACTACAAGAACAAGGAGGCCACTGACGCTGCATGGGAGAAAGATGGCTGGTTCAAGACGGGTGACGTGGGTGTGCTCGACCCCACGACGGGTCGCTTGGCCATTATTGATAGGGTGAAGAATTTCTTCAAGTTGGCACAAGGCGAGTACGTCCTGCCTGAAAAGATTGAGAACCGCTACATTCTGAGCAACCCCATCATATTGCAGATGTTTGCCTACGGAGACTCCTACCGGACGTACTTAGTTGCCGTGGTGGGCATCGATCCGCAGCAGGCACGGGACTACTTTGGCATTGACCTTGCTGATGGTTTGCTTGTTGCCGAGTTGAACAGACTGCACCACAAACGCAAGTTGCTTGCGGACTTGAACGCAAACGTTCACGATGCGCTTAACGCGTTGGAGCGGGTACAGAATATTCATATTCAGATCAACCCGCTCACTGTGGAGCGCAATGTGGTCACACCCACCATGAAACTTAGAAGGGCGGTCGCCGGTAAGTTCTTTGAGAAGGAGTTGACTGCCTTGTACGAGGAGGGCTCATTGGTCAGCAGTAAATTGTGAGGGTTTTACTAGAATAAAATTAATAAAACTATAACTTGTCAAAATTAGCTACAATAAGCAGGTTGCACTGAGACTCGAGCTGAGAGAACAGTCTTATTTTTTTTTGTGTGGATTCAACTTGACCACTGCGCCACCATACCCCCAAACATGCATCTCTTCTGAACGACAATGCGTAAGTCCACACGCTCTTTCCGCTGCTAGAGCGTAGCAGAAAGCGATAGGGTCCTGTCGGGGAAACTGCCTGCAGGAGCACGATGAACTGAGTCATCCGACATGCTACCGCATTGGGAAGTCGAGCCGGCGATGAGCGAACGTTTGCTCAGCGCTTCTCCACATTTCACCACCACCAGAATGGCGCCGCCTCCCCCGATTGTTTTGGATGCGCAGGCCGTCAGTGGCATCACAGGCCTGATCCTGATTGCGTGCTGGATCATCGTGTTTGCGCCGCAGATTTACGAGAACTTCCGGCGCCGTTCTCTGGAGGGCCTTTCGCTCAGCTTCATCGTGCTCTGGTTGGCCGGCGATGTGTTCAACGTGCTCGGCCTGGTGTTGCAGGGCGTGTTACCGACAATGGTGATCCTTGCCGTGTACTACACGCTCGCGGACATTGTGCTTCTCTGGCAGTGCCTCGTGTACGGGCACGAGGAGAAGACCGACTTCATCCACCTTCTGCCCGCCAACCCCATGTCGAGCGACGTGTTGGAGACAGTGGTGTCGGGCGGCGACGAGCGGGACCCCCTTCTTGGCGGCGGCGCGGGCTCGAGCCGCAACCGCACCGTACTCAACTTTTTGTTCAAGACGCTCATGGTGAGCTTGGTCATCGTGGCAGGACTCGTGGGCTGGTACGTGCTGTATGTGCGGGACGCCCGCCGCGGCGCCCCGCACAAGCCCGCGGACTTGGTGTACGACCCGCTTGCGCAGTTCTTTGGCTGGCTCTGTGCCGTGTTGTATCTTGGCCTGCGGGTGCCACAGATCCTACTCAACTACCAGCGCAGGAGCTGCGAGGGCATCTCCTTCATGTTCTTCTTGTTTGCCTGCTTGGGCAATTTGACGTATGTCATCCTGATTCTCGCCATCGACATGAGCTGGTACTATCTCTGGGTCAACCTGAGCTGGTTGGCGGGGTCCTTTGGCACGCTCGCCTTGGACTTTACCATATTCGTGCAGTTTTTCATCTACAACGAGGCGGACACCGACGACGAATCGGAGTTCACTACATAGAGCATAGAGGGTTAGTAAAAAAGGAAGTTACTGGAAACACTGCGCCGTGTAGCCGCGGAACACATTACGAGAAGCGAGTGAACCCCGCGAAACTGACTCCACGCCGCGCCTCCCAGTCCCAAATCATGTAGCAGGGAGCCTGGGCCTGTATACGCAGATGCCAATGTCGACCCAACCTTAGCTCCCGTGGTGGCAGCATAAAGCGCTCCAGGTGGCTCAGCGCGGGGACAGGCGGCGTGCAGATTTCGGCCCGATTTGGCCACCGCGCGCAGCCGCGCGAGATTTACACTACATTTGCAACCGGCGCGAAACCTTTATTTTCACACCAGAGAAGCACTAAGCGATCCCGTAGTTTCCCCGCCCACAGCGGTCGCTCGCTCACTGCCTCAACAGCATCAAAAGCACTGCCGCAGGCAAGGGACAGCTGCAGGAGCTCCCTCCAGCGTAGGGGAAAAGCCCCGCTGTATCTGCAGTATTGCATCGCCGGACCGACTACATACAACGCAAACTAGTGCAAGTCTCACACCTGCCACCCGCCGCAATTCCGCGCCTTAATTCCGCGCCGTTTTATGAGGAACCAGACCCTCGTGAGCGTGCAATGTTACAGTCCAACGACCACGGGCTCCAGACCATGTATGGTCCCGTGCCCAAGCGGCGTAAACGTTCCAGTCTCGTGTGCCACCATTGCCGGCAGCGCAAGATAAAATGCGACAAGCAGCAGCCGTGCACGCCGTGTATCAAAGCGGGCGCGGAGGCGAGGTGCCACTACGAGCAGGACCCTCGTTCGGCACGGCGCGACGATGAGCAGCCGCCGTACGTGCAGAGCGCCCGCAACCCCATCGCGCTTGGTGGCCCCGCGGGACACGGCGCCGGCGCCTCAGGCACGCCGTCCAGCGAGTCCCAGAACGGCCACCAAAACGAAGCCTTTGCGGTAAGAGCGAGACACCCGCTCCAGTCAGCCGGCTCTCCCACCAGTGTAACCAGCCACTCGCAGCTGAGTTCCTTCGCGTCTCACCATATACCCCAACATTCGAGGCAGGCTAAACGGCATCGGGGCAACGAGGCTGGGGAAAACCGCCAGAGCAAGGGCCACATCAATGAACACATGACCCTGCACCGCACATCGGCTCATGTTGATCTGGGAGTGGCCACTAACATGGCTAACTCTGGCCACCACCCGCCTTCCAGCCCGCCACACATTGCCAGCGTGTACTCAGGCAGCATACACAACGATGCAGACTCCGAAATCGTGCAGGTGCTGCGTGCCGAGCTTCTTTCGCTTCGGCAAAAGCTCAATCTGATCGAGGCCATGATGTCTCTGAGGCAAAGTCCTGTTGTTCGCACGGGCATCGATGTGAAGCCATTTCCTGCCAGCCCGTTTGCTATTCCTCGCCTATCATTTGGTGCACCAAAAAAGTCCCTGCCACCTCCTTTGCGGGCATTGGACCCCCAGCCCGTTCAACTTCCGCCGCTCCTCTGGAATATCAACAACGCTCTGCCTCAACTGCTGTTTCTGCCTTCGTGGACCGACACTCTGCTGCATCTGGCGCCAAGTGAGCCACCTGCCCGTGTAGGAAAGGGCTTTCTTGGCATCAATCCGCCCTGTGCCGACGACGACGAAATCAACCTTTACGAGGGATACAGCTCGTTCCATGCCAAGAACGAACTCCGCCGACTCAATTTTGGACCTTTTGCATGGTCGTCCCTCATGCGTAAGGACCCCTTTTCGAACCTTCTCTGGAATTTTCTCCTCAAACATCGTGAAGCCAAGGAGACTGGCGTCGCGTTGGTGTTCTCCTCGCAGCCTTACGACGGCACTATTCTTCATTCTGCAAGTGATCCTCCGCTGCGTAGTGAGGACCAGCGAGAGAAGCAATTCCAAAAACGCGTTCTTCAGACCGATGGTGACGTCGACACAATACCCTACAAGAAACTTTTGCATGGAAAGGTCTCCAGCAGAGAAAGGGCAAAGATGAATGAACACGCCTTGTCATTGGGACTTACAGTGTTTGACGGGCCCATAGACCGTCAGCTTGAACTTATTGACAAGATCGCTGCCGTGATTCCGAAGAAACGTGTCCTCTGGCTGCTAATTGACCGTTATTTCAAACTCGTGTACGCCTTCTTCCCCTTTGTGGAAGAGAGGTGCTACTATCGCGAGGTGGCGCGCATGGTAGGGCCTAAGTCTTACGAGGATGTCCCCATATCAAAGATAAATATCGAGAAAAAGTTGGATTTGGGTTACATCGGTACTCTATTCGTAACCCTTCGTTTGGCTTATTTATCACTATTTAAAAACAAGTACGAGGTGAACGAAGCAAGGCTCAAGGGCCATGGAAATTCTCCCGACGCTGAAGAAATAGCTTATCTTATGCAGAACCCAGTGAACATTGATGTCATTTATGTTGCGAAGGAGTGTTTGGCGCAATTCAACATGTTCAGGAATCCAACGGTGGTGGTTTTTCAGTTGGCATTTTATTTGAGGCTATATCATGTCTACGCTCCTGAAGATGGTGATGGCTCTGATGGTGGTGAGTCACAGACGATGAATGGCGCAATCATGCACATGTCATTCTGCCTCGGCTTGAATCGCGACCCCGTTACGTTTTCCGACTTTAACTTTCTGTTACCGGAGATGCACCTTTGTCGAAAAATGTTCCATTATATGGTTCTTGCAGAAGTGTCGACCTCCTACCAATTTGGCACCACCTTTTCGGCTCTCCCTCAATGGTATGATACAAAATATCCTTTTCATGAGCCTGGTAACGAAAATTTGGTGGACACACAATTGGATAAGAGTATAGCTGAGTACTACGCCCATTTTGAGCGGCCAACCAGTGATGTGCGTGAAATTCTCATGATGGTGTTGACGATTCAAGGAAAAGCAAAGTTGAGTAAGGTAACAAAAATGCTCAATGACGCAGAGGACCTCATTTTGGGCCAAATGCCAGTATTTGAGGACTTAGTTGGGATGGAAGTTCCCGAAACCGATGTTGTTGGTCGCTTAGAAAAAACCTCCAATTTGAAGGTGCATATGACGCTACGATCTTTTTTGATTTCCATCTATTTCCACATCTACTTGTACTACGAAAGCAAAAATAATATCGCGCTGGCTTACTTTTATTTCAAGAAACTACTCTTTGTGTGTGTTGGTGAAGTCGTTAAACATTATTTTGAGTTATTGAATAATGACAACTCAATTGTGGATCTTATTATTAATCCCTACCTCGAAATGTTTATCCACAAGTCAAATCAATTTTTGTTCTCTCAGATTATTCGCTTCAACTATGTTATATTCCACTTGAAACAGGATCATAACCACGACCACTTATTCTCAAGCGACAGAAGATATAACGCTTACTATTCAGCTTTGTGTCGGTTATCAAGCTGTTTGACAAGGTGTGCGGAGGTCTCGGTTGCAGCCATTTCCAAATTAAGCAACAGGTACTACTACGCTTGGCGAGTGACCAAGGGCCATACTTATATCCTCAAAATAATCAACTCGCAGGCCTTTTATGAGGAAATTTACAAACAGGCAAGTGAAATTTGTTACCTTGCGTTATCACTAGAACAGATTGAGGAGCTAATAAGTATGTGCGAGTCCACTCTTTTCGCCGTCGGGAAGGGACCGGCCGAGTTTTGTCCCGAGTACATGAAGAATGCTGATGTAACCGCTAGTTACCAACCCGCGGCTGGACCGCGGGAGGCTTCGCAGCACGAGACCAATCTTGACCTAACCCAAAATGAAGAAATTGACAAGCTTTGGATGCAAATGCTTGCAATGAAGCAAGAAAGTACTGCCAGCAATTCGATTTACGACAACGGTGCCTCATTTCAACCGGCACTGGGTTTGGAAAGGTACGATCAAGCTATTGAGCCGGAGACAGATTTTTTCAATGGATTCCCTACCGATGACCTGTTCTGGCACATGACTCGGCCACATTAGATGAAAGCACGTATGAATCTCAATACTATTTTAAGCCTAATCAACAGTGTACTTGTTGTATCTCATTCCCTTGATCTCATACTCATAAAGTATCCCATCAATCGCTTTGAGGTCGTCGTCGGTCAACTCGACAATATTCGCTTTGTTTCTATCGATCTTCCGAGGGTTGGAACCGCTGTGGATGGGGTAGTTGTAAGGCAACTTCTTTAAACCGCAGTAGTTCTCTTTGCCCGACAAGGCGAGTTACCACGACAACGCAAGACTCTCAAGGGAAATGTTCTTCTCATTGTGAGCAAACTCAGGCGACGTTTTCAGTAAGACGATGATCTGGTTGAAGCTGGCCCAACGAAGGTTGTTCATGTGGAACAATTCGTCGCCATTGTTGGCGCGAATGCCGTACTTGGAGATCACGTTCTCGAGCGCAGCAAGCGAGTCGTCGAGGGACTGCGGGTCAAGCAGCATCCAAGTTAAGGTCATGCCAAATCTTATCTTGCCGTTAGAGAGGACCCTCATTGTCAGGGAGTGAAGTACTTTTAGAAAAGAAGGGAGTTTTAATAAAAACTATGCGTTTAAGGAAAGGATGGCAAACTAGATGAATTTCTAATAATGCGTCACTAACGTAAATGCGTATGAGCTCAATTTTCCAAATTTGCAGCAATAATACATCTTAAGCTCACGGGGCTGAACACTTGGACGCAGGGCGGTATAAAGCCTACGTGCTGCGATCGGAGATATTTAGATAGTCATTTCATGATTCTACCGCGACGGGGACCAAGCGTCCGCCCATTCCACTTCGCGTCCCCGTCCTGGAGAATTTTCACCTATTGCCGATAGCCCTATGGTTTCAGCATCGATTATGTTATATAGGTTGACATATATTTAAAGCGTATTCAAGCCCAATCAACAGTGAACTTGTTGTGTCTCCTACCCTTGACTTCGTTCTCCTTGAGAATCTTGTCGATGGCCTTGAGATCATCGCCTGTCAACTCGACAAAGTTGGAGTAGTTTCTGTCGATCTTTCGAGGGTTGGAACCACTGGGGATGGGAAAAATGGGAGGTAACTTTTTCAAGCCGTAGTAGTTCTCTCTGCCAGATAAGCTGAGAAGCCATGACAACGCAAGGCCCTCGAGAGATGTCCTCTTCTCATTGTGGGCATACTCATGCAATTTGTTCAACAAGATGATGTTCTGGTTGAAGTACTCTGGCTCGAACCTCTCAAACTTGAAAGCCTTTCTAATGTCACCCTCGTGAATACCGTCCAAGAACTTCTTCGGGTCACTGACGCAGTGGTCGGTCAAGATACCTCTGCAGAGGGGCGAGTAAGCCTGGATAGGGATTTCGAGTTCAGAGCATGCCTCAAGAACACCATTAGTAATCAAGTCAGTACAGAATAGAGAAAGCTCAACCTCAACCGTAGAAATAGGAGCCACCTTTGCCGCCTCACGGATTGTCTTGGCTCCAACCTCGGAAATACCAATGCCGTCAATGGCGCCCTGGTCAACGTACTCCTGGACATATCTCACGGTTTCAGAATACTCGATATTGGGATCTTTTCTGCCAATGCAGAAAATGATCTTGGGCCTCAATGCCTTGTCCTTGGAAAAGTAAGAAGTCATGCGCTCAACACTTATCTTCACGTTCTCCTTGGATCCGTCTGGGCCAGTGCGGGATTCGTTGTTGCAGCCTTTAATCACAACGGTGTAGTCGGGCGATTCCTTTCCCTTCTTAGCGAAAAAGTCACCTAGAAGAATCAAGTTGGCCCAAAGAGGGTTGTGAAAGTCGTACAAATCGGCACCGTTGATGATACGGACACCGTACTCGGAGGTGACGTGCTCGAGCGCAGTAAGCGAGTCCGAGAGTGGCTGAGGCTCGGGCATCCATGTCAAGGACATGGTGCCAAAACCGATCTTTCCTTTGAAGAGGGTCGCCATCTTCAAAAAGTATGTCGCGCTAGTAGTGAAAGAAGTAGTGGGCAATTGAGATTGTAAGAGATTGAGGACGGTGATCAAAGCTCTCGATGGATTATGTGGGAGGACTGCACAATAACCCGTGATGGTGGAGTGGGTGCCGCGACGGAAGCGAAGAGTTGACAAAGAATAGACTTTTTTGTGTATCATGAATTAAGGTTAGCCTGGTATGAACTACCCAGCACTGTAGAAAAAAAAAAACGCAATCCTCATCAGTTCTGCGAGCTCGTATTTTCCTGATTTGCAACCAAAATAATTTCTAAGCCAACAAGCCAAGAAATTCGGATGCAGGGTGACAGCCAGCCTACGCAGAACAATCGCGGATATATACGCCGGGATATCTGGAGCCTCCACGGCGGATAATTGCGCACGCTCGTCTTTTAGTACTCCCCCAAGTCTGTGACGATTCACTGATTCTAACAGTAAAGGTAGGTATGGTAAGTCGACAGATGCATCCTACTTATAGCCCGCAATGCATCAGGGTACGAGAGGGTAGCGCTTAAGAGACCATTCAGTAGCTTGACACTCGTCTCCTCCCTAAAACTCTACTGCAATAGTTGCCTATTGTGTTTTACCTTCGGAAATGTATCCGCGATTCCGAAGAACAGCAGCTGCGGCCAGGCCGCACATGCGGTGTACTTAGAGCTCTCATTACAGGCCACCGAGTTCCAACGTTTATCGGTCTCGCTCTGCGTTACTCATTCTGTGAGTGCTCTTTACCGTGCGATGGGGTGTCAGGCGGTGATATTGTTAAAATTGTTGCAGTAGCCTAAAAAAAAAATAAAGCATGTCACCGCAAGCAAGGGGAAGTAAGCACCGTATCAAGATGAGGCTTAGACAATGAAAACGTCCCGGTTGGACGCAGTCAGCTTGCAAGAGATATCCATCATCTCACATGAAGAAGCCCGGCGTCGAAAACTGCTTCCAATCGAGCATGACACTATTGCAACGAAAATTGCCTCGCGACTGTAGAACGCATCTCAACCCGCAGAGAGCCGGAGACGAATCTAGTCAACGGGCCTGTGCCAATTATCAGTTTTGGCTAAATACGTCTAAACTACTACAAGACGTATAGCAAGGCATATATTTAAGACTATTCAAGCCCAGTCAACAGTGTGCTCGTTGTATCTCCTGCCCTTGACCTTGTTCTCGTCAAGAATCTGGTCAATAGCCGCAAGGTCGTCGTCGCTCAACTCGACAAAGTTGGCATAGTTCCTGTCGATCTTGCGCGGGTTGGAACCACTAGGGATGGCGAAGATAGGAGGCAACTTCTTGAGACCACGGTAGTTCTCTCTGCCGGACAAGCTGATGTGCCACGACAAGGCAAGGCTCTCAAGAGAAGTGTTCTTCACATTGTGGGCATACTCATGCAACTTGTTCAAGATAACGACGTTCTGACTGAAGTTTTCCGGCCGGAATTTCTCGAACTTGAAAGCCTTTCTAATGTCACCCTCGTCAATACTGTCCAAGAACTTCTTTGGGTCACTCACACAGTAGTCAGTCAAGATACCTCTGCAGAGGGGTGAGTAAGCCTGGATAGGAATGTTGAGCTCGGAGCACGCCTCGAGAACGCCGTTGGTGATCAATTCAGTGCAGAACAAGGAAAGCTCAACCTCCACTGTAGAAATGGGAGCTACCTTTGCTGCGGCGCGGATGGTCTTAGCGCCGACTTCGGAGATGCCAATGCCGTCAATGACACCCTCGTCGAGGTACTTCTTGACGTAGCTCACAGTATCGGTGTACTCAACCTTGGGATCCTTCCTTCCGATGCAGAAAATGAGCTTGGGTCTCAACGCCTTATCTTTGGAAAAGTAGGATGTAATGCGCTCAACACTCTTTTTGACATTCTCTTTGGAACCGTCGACAGCGACGCCGACTTCTGTGTAGGTGCCCTTGATGGTCAAGGTATAATCAGGCGCCTCCTTGCCTTTTCTGGCAAAGAACTCGCCAAGAAGCTTCAAGTTGGCCCACTGAGGATTGTTCATGTGGTATATCTCGGCACCGTTGATAACGCGTACGCCGTGCTTGGAGGTAACATACTCGAGCGCAGCGAGCGAGTCCTCGAGGGGCTGGGGATTGGGCACCCAGGTCAAGGACATGGTGCCAAAACCAATCTTACCGTTGAAGGGAACCGTCATCTTATGGGAGGAAGTAATCTAAGTAGCTTGGAGCAAACACTTGACTTAAAGGTGGAGAGAGATAGACTGCACAAGAACCGGAGAAGGCAGCTGTGAGTATACCACGAGAGAAGTAAAGAAGAAGGAGAGAAGACAGTGGGTTTAAATACTACGCCGACGTGCGTGGTGACCTTGTTGGCGGCTCCCATTATGGAGAGATTAATAATCTACGGATATCCAACTCAGTCCAAGCTCGGAGTTTCATGTTTTTTGCAGCAAAGATATTTGCTAAGCCGACGCACCAAACCTGTCAACTCAGGGCGACTTCCGACCTATGCAGGGCGATCGGAGATATGTAGGTCGGCGTTTCAGGCTGCCACCAGCGCGCGCTGCCGCCGCGCGCGCCTTCCCAGTTCGGCTCCGACCACATGTGCAGGTAATTCGAGGTTGCCACTGGGAGGCTCTGAATGCTACCATGGAGACGTTTATTGTGGCTGAAAACGCGCTCGGCCAAACTCTCAGACCCGCTCGCACCATGGATGTACACTGTTAGGGTTTATTCGGTTTTTTTCATTTTCCATACTTTTCTGTAGCATAAACATCGGAAACCAATTACAACTGCGTGTTTCCAGGGTGCTCTCGGTGCGTGTCGGAGAAATTGAGGTGAACTACGAGGTAAAGCACCACTGCCATACACCTGGAAATCGACTCATATTTGAGGTGCTTATAAACCATCATCAACCCTATCTGATTACTCATATCAACTATAACATACCTCCGGAGGAGAATTCTAGACAACAGGGAGCATCCTCGAACGAATAATGTGAGGCTCAGTACTTGTGCAAGCCAGTGCTCGCTCTAAGCACGGAACTGCGAGCTACACCAGTTGATAGCGCTAAGATTAAACCGGCACCAATATGGAGCGTAAGGTAATGTATTTGAGTTTTGGTTTCTCTTTCTCTAATGAATGTTCAGGTGATTTTCAGTCATGACACTAGAGAAACCTACAAGACGTATAGCAAGGCATATATTTAAGACTAACTAAGCCCAGTCAACAGTGAACTTGTTGTATCTCAAACCCTTGATCTCGTTCTCCTCAAGAATCTGGTCAATGGCCTTGAGATCCTCCTCGGACAACTCGACAAAGTTACCGTAGTTTCTGTCGATCTTACGAGCATTGGATCCACTGGGGATGGGGTAGATGGGAGGCAACTTTTTCAAGCCGTAGTAGTTCTCTCTGCCCGACAAGGCGAGGTGCCACGACAAGGCAAGGCTCTCAAGAGAGGTGTTCTTAACCTTGTGAGCATACTCGTGCAACTTGTTCAACCTGGCGATGTTCTGGTTGAAGTTCTCAGGCTGGAATTTCTCATACTGCCACATCTTTCTGATGTCACCTTCGTGGATGCCGTCCAAGAAACCCTTGGGGTCACTCACACAGTAGTCAGTCAAGATACCTCTGCAGAGGGGAGAGTAAGCCTGGATGGGAATGTTGAACTCAGCACAAGCTTCGAGGACACCGTTGGTGATCAAGTCGGTGCAGAACAAGGAAAGCTCGACCTCGACGGCGGCAATGGGAGCCACCGCGGCGGCCTCACGGATGGTCTTGGCGCCAATTTCGGAAATACCAATGCCATCAATGACGCCCTGCTCGACGTACTTCTGAATGTAACCCACGGTGTCGGTGTACTTGACCTCGGGGTCTTTTCTACCAATGCAAAGGATAATCTTGGGTCTCAATGCCTTGTCCTTGGAGAAGTAAGAGGTGATGCGCTCAACGCTCTTTCTAACGCTCTCTTCGGATCCGTCGGGCCCAGTACGGTCCTCATTGTTGAGACCCTTGATGGTGACAGTATATTCAGGCGACTCCTTGCCCTTTTTTGCGAAAAAGTCGCCAAGGAGCTTCAAGTTCGCCCAGAGAGGGTTGTTGAAGTCGTACAACTCGGCACCGTTGATGAGACGGACGCCGTACTTGGAGGTCACATACTCGAGCGCAGCAACCGAGTCCTCAAGAGGCTGGGGCTCCGGCATCCAAGTCATGGACATGGTACCGAAACCAATGTTACCCTTGTAGAGAGAAGCCATTTTCAGGAAGTAAGCAATTGAGTAGTTTGGAGCAAAGACTTGAAGTCGCGAAGAGGTAAGCTGCACGATAACTGGAAAGTTGGCCGTGAGATCACCGCAAGAGAAGTGAAGAGCAAGACTACAAGACGGTGGGCTCTTATATATTACGTTGGACTACACGATTGCGCCTAGCACGGCGACGCAAATAACCGGGATTTAAATCGCACAACCCAGGTAAAATTCCCCACGCACATTACTCAGAATTTGCAGCCAATATTTCTTAAGCCCGACCAGCCAAGCCAGCTGACGCAGGGCGGCGCGGGACGGCCCTGGGCCTACGCACAGCGATCGGAGATATGTATGTCGCGTTTCAGGTTACCACATGTAGGATTTCAACCGGTGCACGACCTACCCGTCCCCGCCAGCGTGCAGTATTCTTGGGTCTTTCGCGGCCGAAACGATCGCAGCGCTACCACGCGCTACCTCATCGAGCCAAAGCCCAGCTTGGCCCACCCCGCCTGCCCATGTCGAAGCGGCCGCACAGCGAGGTCAATGACGCCGCAGCGCCGCAGGAGAAGTATGATCCGTCGCTGGGGCTCCTGAAAAACCAGTGGAAAAAGCTCCAGAAGCGCAAGCAGTGGGAAGAGACCAAGGACCAGTATCTCGAGTTCAAGCGCCAGAAGCGGCGCGACGCGAAGCAGCGGGCACGCGAGCGGCGCCGCAACCCGCCCGCGGAGGGCGACGAGCACTACCACACCGCCAAGAAGGCGGTGGTGAAGCAGCAGCAGCCCACCGGCGTCAAGGTCATCATGGACTGCGACTTTGACAGCTTGATGAACCGCAAGGAGATTGTCTCCATGAGCAACCAGATCACGCGGTGCTACTCGGCCAAGCGCCACTGCCCGTACGAGATTGACCTTGTGGTGAGCTCGTTCAACAAAAACTTGAAGGCACGGTTCGACTCCGCGGTGCAGCAGTACGCCCTCTGGAAGGATATCACGTTCCGCGACAACGACTCGTTGGAGGAGTTGCTCGACGACAAGGAGAACACGGTGTACCTCACGGCGGACACTGACGACGTGGTGGAGGAGCTCGTGCCCGGCACCACATACGTCATTGGTGGTATCGTGGACAAGAACCGCCACAAGAACATCTGCCGCGACAAGGCCCAGCGTCTCGGGTTGAAGATGGGCCGGTTGCCCATTGACGAGTACATCAAGGTCAACGGGCGCCAGGTGTTGGCCACGTCGCACGTCTACGAGTTGATGTGCCAGTGGTTCGAGAAGGGCAAGTCTTGGGAAGCAGCGTTCAACGAGGTGCTCCCGCCGCGCAAGCTCAAGGCTGTCGACAAGGAGGGAAACGTGGAGTCTGATTCTGAGGACGAAGCGAGCTCGGAGCCCGATGAAGCAGGAGAGAAGAGCAGTACGGCGTCCGTGGGCCCCGAAGACGCCAGCGAGAGCGCTGGCGACCCCGCGGCTGCGGTCGAACAGGACTCCACACCCAACTAATGGGGCCGTCGAGCTCCACCCGATGCGGATGCCAAGCACGCTGGCAAGCTGCATCTACAAAATCGCGTGCACATAGAAAACACAAACAGCCTCTTTGCCGGCCCCGCCTTTGCACTGGCCGTTGCAATTCACGTCACCGCACATCCCCAGACGTACCAATACATATTCTAAACGGCATTGCCTACTGCTGTGTGGCACAGACTAACCTGCGCAAACACGCGCCTGCATAAAACAACTGGAGCCAGATTACAACGCGGCGTGGAAGGTTAAGCGGGCCGATTTAAGTTATCGACGCGAGATGGCCCACCAGTAGCTCGTCACCGGTGCAGTGCTCTTGACACACGAGCTATATGCAGTAACGTAATTACGTCGTTTCCAGTTCCTGCCGGCAGCGCAGGGGTGGGCTAAGCCCACTCGGCGTGCGCGTGCGAGATCGTTCCAGCACCGCGCGGTCGTCTGCCGGTGAAACGGGTGTTTCTCCGCGCTCGACTCATTCGGAAATACTGCATATGGACCAGCCCCAGCCCTCTCTGCGATGCAGCGGCAGCAGCGTGCAAACGTGGCAAAGGCACGCGGAAGCGCTAGCAGGGCCCCCGCAGTGCGGAGCGAGGAGCTAGGCGCGCATTCTCCTCGGGGAGCCCCGTGTCGCGAAGCACCGGAGAGGCGGCTGTGCTCTGGAGATCAACGGTGTAAGGAGAACACCCAGACACCGCGATTATTGAAGCAAGTCAAGTTTTTTTCTGTGGACCCGAAATCGATACGATTTCCTTTGTTGACCGTGCAAGAACTTGAAAAAGGTATGTACAAAATCCCTCGTGCGCGGTATCTTTGGACTGCGCGTGAACGCAGCAACACGGCAAGAGTGCATTGAGAGACGGATGGGGCGAAATGGCCAAGATCGGTTCGTGCCACCTCGTGGCGGGCCCTGCCGACGCCTGACTATGGCAGAGCCCGTCCGCGGGCGCCACACACAACTTGCCCACCACCACGCTCTACAGATGCCTGTGCTCTTGTCGCTGGGGGCCAAGATCAGCTGGGCGGCCTCCTTGCCCGGCGGCAGCGTTGACGGCGCGTGACGAAGTCTGACCCCTGACATTCTCCTACGAAAGCACCACGCGATCTCACGCGCCGAGCTGCTGGCAGGATGTGCACCGCCACCAAGGCTCTGTGGGCACGTTGCAGGCAAGGCAGGGGCCGCTGGCGGTGGCAGAGGCGGCAGGAACGACGACGGCATGGGCTTCATCCCCTTGCTTGTGTGCACACCGGCGTGTTTACGTTTCTAATTTTACCGTGACACGAGAATTCGAGGTCGAGCATTTTTCTGCGACGCCAGCACGAACGATACTAACAGCAGATGGTTGCCGCTCCCGCTGAGATCCGTAGAAAGTTGGTCATTGTTGGCGACGGTGCCTGCGGCAAAACATGTTTGTTGATTGTGTTCAGTAAGGGCACCTTCCCTGAGGTGTACGTGCCCACTGTGTTCGAGAACTACGTTGCCGACGTGGAGGTTGACGGCAGAAAAGTGGAGTTGGCGCTCTGGGATACTGCCGGCCAGGAGGACTACGACCGTTTGCGTCCGTTGTCGTACCCCGACTCCAACGTCATTCTCATCTGCTTCTCCATCGACTCCCCCGACTCCTTGGACAATGTGTTGGAGAAGTGGATCTCCGAGGTGTTGCACTTTTGCCAGGGCGTGCCCATCATCCTCGTGGGGTGCAAGATGGACTTGAGACACGACCCCAACACCATCGAGATGTTGAGACAGCAGCAGCTGCAGCCCGTCCCCAGAGACGAGGGCAACTCCGTGGCGCAGAAGATCGGCGCCACCGCCTACCTCGAGTGCTCGGCCAGAACCGGCGAGGGTGTGGCCGAGGTGTTTGAGGCTGCCACCAGAGCCTCGCTCAAGACCAAGGAGAAGAAGGAGAAGAAGCACAGAAAGTGCACCATCTTGTAATCGCATCGTCCGCAACCGTGACCGCCGGCGCCGCCCCGTCACCTCCTGCGGTGGATAATATTGCGGGCCCGGATCCTTCCTTTTCCCTTCACATTGGCCGTGCGCCGTTTTTGTATGTTAATTATTGCAGTTAAAGTAAAGAAATATCTAAATCACCATCTGTAGGCCGCGCACCGAGCCAGCGTAGGCCACGCACCGAGCCAGCGCAGGCCGCGCACCGAGCCGGCGCGGGCCGCGGCCCCTCCCGTGCTACGACAGCACCGTACCCACGCCAGTCCCACTCCACCATAAGTGGGCGCCGGCCCACAAACACCGGGGCGGGTAACACTCGCATAAGGACAATTTTCATTGGCACACACTTCCTTTCCACCACCATGTTGAGAGCGGCTAGATACGTGCCTGCGCGCGCGAGCGTGCGGTTCAGCAGCACCGGGTTGACGCGCCCGGAGCTTCGCGACAACAGCGCCGCCCAGCAGGCGCCCAACCGCGCAGAGACATGGTCGCGCTCGCAGCAGTCCAGGCTTGAGGTGATCTCCCAGCACCCCGAGCGGTTCGTGCAGAAGGACTTGGCCAAGCAGCCGCGGCCGTTGGCTGCCATAGACTTGATCGCGAAGCAGCCGGTTCGCTTCTTGACCGCGGAGGAGGGCAATGTCGCTGTCTGCGACGGCAACAGAGGCAGCACCCTCCAGGGCCACCCCAAGGTGTTCATCAACTTGGACCGCCCCGGCCCCGCCAGCTGCGGCTACTGCGGCTTGCGCTACGCCAAGGAGGAGCACCGCGCCGCCATTGAGGCCGGCAAGGTCTAGTGTATACTATGCATAGCTGGTTCCGCTCAGCGGCCAGCCGATGCGCAACAAAACGCGCCACGATAGAGAAGTAGTGCTATTGAGCTTAGGGGCTGGATGGCAGCTTGCGGCGGCGCATGGGTGGCCCATGGAGGTGCTTATGTACTGGCTACGGCTGACAGGATGCGACCAGGATGCACTTACGTAATCAGCACCATGTGCATGGAGTCCGTTGGCACTTTTCTTTCTGCCACAGAGCCACCACGTACTGATGTGGCTGCGCCCCGCAGTGACACGCATGCGGCGTTCGGACTTTTGCCGCAAGCCAGCTGTAAATTGAAATATTCGCCTGAATCTTGTACAGGATAGGCTGCAGATCCGTGGGTATAGGCCTTGAAAAAGGCGTCCAATTGCCGTGTAATTTGTAGACGCTAATCAATGATCTCTGCCACAGACACCGTCCGTGGTGCGAGATACGGCCTTTACTACTCGCGGGGGTATTTATGGCACTCGTACGTACTTCTTCCCGCGGGGCTACTCAGCACCATTTGCGTAATGTACGGTCTTGACCGACTCTTGAAGAACGCCATTGGCTTCAGGTTTCCAGCGTCAGTGCTCGCCATGATCATCAATTATGTCTTGCTTTGCCTTTTGAGTTTCTTGTCTGGCCAGCCGGGAGTCGGTCCCACCGCCGGCTGGGTCTTGTCGCACTACTTGCGATTGACACTGCCGTTCATGAACTGGCTGCTCAAGTGGATCAATGTCTACTTTGTGCCTCCGTTCGTTATATTACCACTCTCCCAGCCCATTACGTTTGTTGAGTGTGCAAAAATTGCCGGCGTGTTTGTCGGCGGCTGGCTATCTTTGTTCATCTTCAATGTCTACTCCATCAAAACCATGCGGCTCGTGCTCGGTACAACAGTTCCAGCCAAGGAATATGACAAGGACCTTGAGCCACATAGTACGGAAGACCTCAGTAGCGTGCGTGAGGACAGTGATACTGCGCCAGACTCGGCGTCGCTACCTCGCCTGTCAACTGGCGAAAACCCATTTCAAAATGAATCAGATCGGCGCTCTGAGCCTTGCCCGCCACTGAGAGCCTACATACGCGAGGAACAAGTTTCTGGGTCAGCATTAGGCAAAGAAGAAAGCCATGAGAAGATGGAATTGCCAGAGCAGCAGTCCCCTCTGGAAGCGGAAACCTTACATCATGGTCTCAGCGACGACAGCAAGCGCGTCGTGCTCTTCGTTACCAGCCACATCAATTGGCTCATCTATGGTACATTGTTTGTGGTGAGCATCCCATTCTACTACATTCCGTCCATTCACATACTCTTGCCCTATCATTTGGGTCTCACAGTTTTATCCTTCTTTATTGCCTTGCTCGTGGCAGCACGGTGGCCGACGACAAAGAAGTTAGCGCACCCTATTCTCGTGGCAACATTCTTAGTCCTCTTTGTGTGCTTCATTGGCTCCCTCATATTCCACGGAACCCCGGTAGGCTTCTTGGAGGACCTCCAATACTACCAGACAAATAAGACCTTCTTGAGCTTGTTTGGAGGAAGCAAGCTCCAGGTTTCTGGCGCCCGCACGGCAGAGCCAAAATGGCCGGGCTGCGGCGATGTTCTTACGTCGTTGATGAACGTAGCGATCGTGTCGTTGTCGTTACCAATGTACACCCACCGGCGAGACTTTATGCGAAATTTTTGGGTCTTAGTGCCGCCATTGCTAGCATCGGTTGCCCTCACGTTCTTGTTGTACCCGTTGGTGAGCCACCACATTGGCATTGCATCCGAGCGAGCTATTGGTTTTATTGGTCGCTCGGTGACTTTGGCACTCGGCATACCCCTAATCTCGGCCCTTGGCGGCTCGGTCTCGTTAATGTCGGTGTGCTCAATACTCAGCGGCATCGTTGGCGTCCTCCTAAGCGAGTGGCTATTCAAGATCCTTAGAGTGGCCCCCAATGACTACTTAATGCGAGGTACAACCATGGGTTTCAACTGCGGCGCCGTGGGCACAGCGTATCTACTCGAGCAGGATCCGCGTGCTGCGTCCATGTCTAGTCTCGGCTTCGTGCTCTTCGGCACCGTCATGGTCATAATGAGCAGTATCGGCGCGGTACTGCATTTCATCCAGAGCCTTGGCGGATTATAAAGTTACTACAAATGGGTATTTAGGTGTCCTCCGTAATAGTGAAGCCTGGCGTTTGAATCTTGCCTTAATCGGGATGAGACCCTGTGACGTCGGATTGAGGGTACTTTCCGAACCGATATTTGCAGCCGCCAGCGGCTAGACGCGCGAACGACATCAACTGCGAATCCCGTTTGTGTACCGGAAGCCTTTCGGAGATCGGATCTTTCGGTGAGGGCCGACGCCAACAAAGTTGTGCTGGCTCTACATTGCCACCACTGCTTAAACTGACACCTTCTTCTCCCGTTAAGATCGCATGCTAGCTCGATAGGACAGTGCCCACTACTCATTACATTCCATTTAATTGAGCCGCACCCTCAGTAAAAGACATTGTCAGTGACAGCGCGCACTACAATCTGCAAACGCCGAATTTGTAAATCATATAAAAATTCTAGATTCCACCCCGCCTTTTTTTCGCGACCGCCTGGCACTGCCAATTGCTGAAGCGCGTTTCAAAGGCGGGAAGCTAGCGGCTGCCGTAGACTCTGCATGGTTAAGCCTGCTATTGCTGACAAATTTGACGGAGTTCGTATACAGGAAATGCAGCATTTCCGTGGATACTGTCGGAATAAAGCAAGCCGTGTGGCCGGAACACTGTAGACAGCAGGTAATGATCAGCGTTAGCGATACTGCGCGGGGCACATTGTACGGCCTTTACTACTCGCGGGGATATCTATGGCGCTCGTACGTTCTTCTTCCTGCTGGCTTGCTTGGGACAATATGCGTCTTGTACGGCGTTGACCGGCTCTTGAAAAATGTCATTGGCTTCAAGTTTCCAGCGTCGGTGCTCGCAATGATCATCAACTATGTCTTGCTTTGCCTTTTGAGTTTCTTGTCTGGCCAGCAAGGAGTCGGTCCCGCCGCAGGCTGGGCCTTGTCGCACTACTTGCGATTGACTCTGCCGAGTTTGGAGTGGCTGCTCAAATGGATGAGCATCTTCTTCGTGCCCGCATTTGTAGTGTTACCGCTCTCTCGGCCCATTACTTTTGTCGAGTGCGCAAAAATTGCTGGAGTATTCATCGGGGGCTGGTTATTTTTGTTCGCCTTTAACATCTACTTCATCAAGGCCATGCGGTTGGTGATGGGTCTGAAACTGTCGGTCAAAGACGATGGTGAGGACCTTGAGCTAGACAGTGTGGGTGGCTCGACAAGCGTACGCGGTGACAGCAATACCACTGCAGATTCGGCGTCTATTCCTCACCTGGTAACGACCGAGAACCCATTCCAAGATGAGCTGAGCCGCCCCGAGCCCCAGCAACCGCTGAGGGCCCACGTCCGTGAGGAACAAGTTTCGGGGCCCGTAGTTGCTCAGGAAGAAAGCCGTTCGAAAGATGAGCTCCCGGAACAGCAGATCCCTCTGGAGGTGGAAACATTTCCCCACGACCTCAGCGACGACAGCAAGCGTGTGGTGCTCTTTGTCTCCAACTACATTGATTGGCTTTTATATGGCGCTTTATTTATTGTTAGCATCCCTTTCTACTACATCCCATCGATCCACACATTATTGACCTACCACTTGAGTCTAACGGTGTTGGCATTTTACACCTCCACGCTTGTGCCTGCCCGGTGGCCATCTTTGAAAAAAATTGCCAACCCCATCGTACTAGCGACATTTCTAGTACTACTTGTGTGCTTCATTGGATCGCTCATATATCATGGTACGCCGAAGGGCTTCTTGGAGGATCTTCAGTACTTCCAAACCAATAAGACGTTTTTGAGCTTGTTTAGCGGAAGCAAGCTCCAAGTTCAGGGTGCACATACGGCAGAACCGAAGTGGCCCGGTTGTGGTGACATATTAACGTCATTGATGAACGTGTCTATTGTGGCCCTTTCGATTCCCATGTTCAACCACCGGCGTGACCTTGTCGAAAACTTTTGGATATTGGCTCCTCCAGTGGCTCTGTCGATTGGGCTCACATTCTTTTGCTATCCGTTGGTATGCCACCACATTGGCATCTCGCCGGAACGTTCAATCGGGTTCATAGGGCGCTCAGTGACGTTGGCACTCAGTATTCCCCTCATCTCGGCTCTCGGTGGTTCTGTGTCGATGATGTCAGTCTGTGCGCTTCTAAGCGGGATCATTGGTGGCGCACTCTTCAGCGACGACCTCTTCAAGATAATGCGAGTGGCTCCTAATGACTACTTAATCCGAGGCGTGTGCATGGGCGTGAGTACCGGTGCCATGGGAACGGCTCAGCTTCTCGAATCCAACCCACGTGCGGCCTCTATGTCGAGTATTAGCTTCCTGCTTTACGGTACCACCATGGTTATTATGAGCAGTATAGGTGCCGTGCGGCACCTCATCCATGATATTGCCGGACTAAAATAGCTAACGGCGTGGTAACATAGCCAGTGCTACAAGTGCCAGTTGCGGGAGCCATCGCCCGCAGACGATTGACTGTGGACCTCATAGAGCGTTCATCCGACGCTGGAACCAAAGCATAAACGACCACACGTGCAGTAGATTTATGAGCTACATCAGGCTACGTTGTCGATGTGGAACCGTTGGAAGCGGAGTCGTGCATATTTTCCAGTCCCCACACTTTCAGCCGTTCGCGACGTCGTGCGCAACGGCTATTGTAGCTGCAGCGTACCATTCTGAGACATGAGCTACCGCGAGTGAAAACGGTGCAGCCATCGCATCTCAGGAGCGAATTCCACAATCCTGTTTTGGGGACCGCCACACACTCCAAACCTGACTGCCGCTTAGTACGCGGCGCTATTGGCTTCAGGGTAGGCATTGAACGTCACCCGGCCGGGTCACCATTCAGTACCGTAGCACAAAGTGGAAACAATCTTAATTAGGCTGTCTCTAACGACGAATACGCTGCGCTGCAATCGCGTGCTAACGCCGAGGCTCGGGCGACTGGCGCTGCCAGAGTCACATCTGCTTACATAAGCCGAACTCCCGCTGCACGTGCACTGGAGCCGTTAGCGGCGATACCGGGCCGTCCGATACCGTTTTCGCCATCAGCACCAACGCTGTTGTCCTTGTGGCCAAGCAATTGCCTGGTGTGAGCCGTATTTGGGCCACGCTCTGGCCATTGTGGCTAAAGCAAAGCTGCAGTCCTGCACATTGTGTGCTGCAGATCCGAGGATCATCACCTGATAAGAGAGGTGCCCAGTCCGGATACCACAGACCTCAGCAAGCGATGGTCACCGGCAGCGATGTGGCCAACGGAGTGTGGTACGGGATTTACTACTCGCGGGTCCATCTTTGGCGCTCCTACGTGCTCGTTCCCGTGGGAATTCTTTGCAGCTTCTGCGTGTTGTATGGGTTTGATCGGCTTTTAAAGAATGCCATCCGCATCAAGTTCCCAGCGTCGGTGCTTGGGATGATCGTCAACTACTTTGCACTTTGCATCCTCAGCTACCTCTCTGACAAGCGAGGAGTCGGTCCTGGTGCAGGCTGGGTTTTGTCGCACTACTTACGGTTAACGCTGCCTTTCATGAACTGGCTGCTCAAGTGGATCAGTCTCTTTTTTGTGCCGGCGTTTGTGGTGTTGCCGCTCTCACAGCCCATTACCTTTGTTGAGTGCGCCAAGATCGCCGGGGTTTTTGTCGGCGGGCTCGTGGCGCTCTTTCTCTTGGACGTCTACCTCATCACGTTCATGCGGTGGGGCCTTGGACGCTTCCTGCCGGGCAGAAAGCAGGTGGATGACGGCACGGTGTCGCCTTCCGTCGAGGAGATTGAGTTGGAGTCGGCCCAGGGGTTTACAAGCATGAATGATAACGCCACAGCCGTCAACGAGACGTTCTCTGCGCGGCCCTCAATCAGCGAGAATCCGTTCAAGGACGATTCGACACGCCCTCAAAGCCCACCGCAGCCGCTGAAGGTGTATGTTCGTGAAGACCAGGTGGCTCGTCCCTCAATTGAGACAACTGAGAGCGGGATAGCCGAATTGCCCGAGCAACAAACTCCTCCGCCAGAGCCAGTGTACCACCATGAGCTCAGCGATGAGTGCAAGCGCGTGGTGCTCTTTGTCACCAGCCACATTGACTGGCTCATATACGGTACGTTGTTCGTGGTGAGCATCCCATTCTATTATATTCCGTCCATCCATACCCTCTTGCCGTACCACTTGGGACTCACTGTTTTGGCCTTCTTCACCGCGTTGCTTGTGCCGGCGCGGTGGCCCGTGACGAGGAAGTTTGCACACCCTATTCTTGTGGCGACATTCATAGTTCTCTTTGTGTGCTTCATTGGCTCCCTCATATTTCATGGCACGCCGAGAGGCTTCTTGGAGGACCTCCAGTACTACCAAACAAACAAGACATTCTTGAGCTTGTTCAGTGGAAGCAAGCTTCAAGTTGCTGGCGCTCACACGGCGCACCCGAAGTGGCCGGGTTGCGGTGACGTTCTTACATCATTGATGAATGTGTCGATTGTGTCATTGTCGCTCCCCATGTACACCCACAGACGCGACTTTATTCAGAATTTCTGGGTGTTGATGCCACCGGTGGTGATATCGATCGTGCTCACCTACTTTTGCTACCCCTTGGTGACTCACCACATTGGCATTTCGCCTGAGCGGTCCATCGGGTTCATTGGCCGCTCGGTGACGTTGGCACTCGGCATTCCCCTCATCTCGGCGCTCGGCGGCTCGATTGCGTTGATGTCGGTGTGCACGATTCTCAGCGGCATCATTGGCGTGCTTGTCAGCGATGAGATCTTCAAAGTGTTGCGCGTGCCCGCGAGCGACTACCTTACGCGGGGCGTGAGTATCGGCATCAACTGTGGTGCTGTGGGTACGGCGCACCTACTCAACGTGGACCCGCGTGCGGCGTCCATGTCCAGTCTTAGCTTCGTGCTATTTGGCACCATCATGGTCATAATGAGCAGCATCGGCGCCGTGCTGCACATGATCCAGCGCCTTGCCGGTTTATAGACATTAGCATATACGTAATATATTCGAAGCTGGCTCTTCGGGCGATACCGGCGGCTGCCGGCGGGCACTATCGGCTGCTGCTGCGGGCCTGCAGCCGGCACCAGGCATATTTTTCCGACCCCAGATTTTCAGCCGTTCGCGACGCGGTTTCTTTCCAATGGCGATCGACACCGACACCGCCGCCATCGGAGCGGGGTCCAGGGTCGTGGTCCTTCCCGCTGCAGGCACATACACACTCGTACGGGTGCCTGGTGAGCCTGAGCGCACGCTCGCGGTATGCGGCGACGATGTCTACCAGCTCCGTGAGCTTCCGCCGGTGGAGGCCCTGCCAGCGTCATTTGTGTTTGAGGCCGACCAGGGCCTGGTGCTTGAGGATAGCACCGTGGTGGTAGCCAGCCGCTTCGACGTGGCGTACCTTTTGGTCGCTGAGATGCACGGCGCCGAGACGTTTGGCAAGCGGTTTGTGGCCCTCGACGACGTCACCGACACCATCACCTGGCTCGAGCAGCTCCCGCGGCGCCGCGTGGAGGAATCACTCACGCGTGTGTGCGAGAGCATTGAGGAGAACGACACGCGCTTCTACAAGTACTCGGGCGATAAGGCCTTAGCGTTTGTGCGAGGGCGTATCGACGCCGTGTCTGAGCACTACCGCGCCCGGCCCACAACTGCGCTCGTGGCGCAGCTCAAGACCGACTTGCACGTGGACGACGAGGTGCCGGCGGCGGTGCTCGACCAGGCGATCGTGCAGGCGGCAGTGGAGCTCGTGGCCGGGTCGTATCTTCCAGAACTGGTGCTACAGGCGCTCCGGGAGGTGTATGATTTCCGAGAGCTAGATGCCTATGTACAAGAGGCGCGGCGGAAGAAGACCGCCCAGGAGATGGTGGCTGCCAGCATGCAGATCAAGAAAACCACCGTGTCCAAGGGCGGGGCCAAGAAGACGGTAAAAAAGACGGTGAAGGTGGCGGCAGGCAAGGGTGCGCTCGACAACTTCTTCAAGGCAAAGAAATAGACGCCAACACGAGCAAATGCATAATTTTTTTTTTTTATTCTCTTGTCTTTCACTCGGTCTCCCGCGTGGGAAGGCAGCAGACGGAATCTACTGCTGTTTCTTCTTGGACAAGTTGTCGTAGATGGACAAGCCGGAGGCCATCCAGGAGCCCATGTCGCCCAAGTTGGAGGGCACGACCACGGTGTTGGTCTCCTTGGCGAGGTTGCCAAACTGCTTGACGTAGTCCTGGGCCACCTGGAGGCTGACAGCCTTTTCGCCGCCGGGAGTGGATTCGATGGCGACGGCAACACGCTTGAGGCCCTCTGCGACCGCCTCCAGGCGGAGCAAGATGGAGCGGGCCTCACCCTCGGCCTTGTTGATCTGCTCCTGCTTGACGGCCTCGGAGTGGAGGATCTGGGACTGCTTCTCGCCCTCGGCGATGTTGATGCGCAGCTGGCGGGCGCCCTCGGACTCGAGGATCTCGGCGCGCTTGGACCGCTCCGCCGACACCTGGCGGTGCATGGCCTCCAACACGTTCTGAGGCGGGTGGATGTCGCGGATCTCGTACCGCAAGCACTCCACGCCCCAGTGGTCGCGCGCGGCCTCGTTGATAACGCGGTTGATGTTGTTGTTGAGCTCCTGGCGCTCGCGCAACACCGAGTCAAGCAGCATGGCGCCTATCTCCAGGCGCATCGTGGTCTGCGCGAGCTGCGAGATGGCAAACCGAAAGTCCTCCACGCCGTACAGCGCCTTGTACGGGTCGGTGACCTTGATGTAGAGGATGCCGTCGAGCTCGAGCAGCACGTTGTCGGCGGAGATGGCGTTCTGGCTGGGCACCTCGATCGCCGTCTCCTTCAACGACTGCACGTACGTGATGCGGTCGAGGAACGGCACGAGGAACGCCACGCCCGGCGGGAGAATGCGGTGGAACTTGCCCATGCGTTCCACGATCCACGCCGTCTGCTGGGGTACGAACCGCACCACGGTGTTGGCGGGAAGCCGCTCCTGTTGGAAAAAGTTGAGGCTGCTGATAGTCAGCGCGGGGCGCAACCACACACGCAGCGGCACGCGCACGGCCGCGCGGGGCCCGCGAACGGCCATTTGGCGCACAGAGGGCAACATGGGGGAAAGAAGGGCGCCGCCGCGGGCGGCGCTCATGGGCCGGTGGTCGTGCGCGCACCGCGCCATCGCCATGAGGGCCCGTCCGCGCGCTGCTCTTCTCTATGCGTGGCGTGGACGTGCTGGCGAACCAGGAGCGCTACACGCGCGAGGGTCTTGCGCGCGGCGTGCGCGTGGACGGGCGCGCGTTGGACGAGCCGCGGCGGCCGGTGGTGATGCTCGGCCGCGACGAGTACGGCTACGTCGAGCTCGCGTGGGGCCGCACGCGGTTGGCGGTGCGGGTGCTGGCGGCGCTCGCGCGGCCGTACGAGGACCGCCCGTTCGAGGGCCTCTTCACCATCAACACGGAGGTGCTGAGCATGGCGCTGGCGGCGTTCGAGAACGGCCGCAGCAGCGACGACGAGGTGCTCATCGCGCGCGTGGTGGAGAAGGCCGTGCGCCGCTCCGGCGCGCTCGACCTCGAGGCCCTCTGCGTGGTGGCGGGCGAGAAGGTGTGGCACGTGCAGGCAGACATCAACGTGCTCAACTACGATGGCGGCGTGGTGGACGCGGCGTGCTACGGCACCATGGTGGCGCTCCAGCACTACCGCAAGAACGACGTGTCGCTCGCGGGCACCGCCGTCACCGTGCACTCTTTCGACGAGCGGCAGCCGGTGCCGCTCAGCGTGTTGCACGTGCCGCTCTGCGTGTCCTTTTCCTTCTTCAACCCGTCGTCCCGCGAGGACAACATCAAGGGCGACGCCCGTGACGAGCTCGCGGTGGTCGACTGCACCATGCAAGAGGAGCTTGTGCGCGACGGCAGCTTGATTGTCACCATCAACAAGAACAAGGAGCTCATCCAGCTCCTGAAGGCGGGCGGCGTGCCCGTGGACGCCTCCACCCTCTTGGACTTGTGCCGCCGCAGCTACACGCTTGTCGACGCCATGACCGAGGACATCAAGCGCTTGTTGCGCGAGGACGAGGCAGAACGCTACCAGCGCTTGAACTTGGGGCTCCTTGCGGTTGGAGACGCCCGTTGATCTTGTTCCCCCACTTTAGCGACGGTGTTCGACATCTCACGGCTCGGGAGCGACCCTGAGGCACTTGACGTCTCTCACAACTGCCGGTGCCCTTCACAAACGCCACATCCGGGGTCCTGCAACGGGTCTCGCTACAGGCCCGCGAGCGGGCAACTACCATGCATGCATAGCCACATATGGGCCGTGCAACCGACACGGCCCGACAGTATTATCATCAGAAGGCTGCGACTCTATTTTTAGACGCTACAAGCAATTACATATGCAATAGATGTGTACGATACTGCGTTGTAGCCACATGGAAGTTGGCCGCAGATGGTAGCTGACCGCAGATGGTGGCTGACCCCTGGGACTCAGCCCAACTGGAGCTTGCTATCACCAGCACCACGCAACCCATCTCCAATTCCACTTCGTGGGCCAGTGGCTCGCAACCAGAGATTCTGGGACACCTCTACGCAGTACTAATATGCCGTTTATTAGGTTATCGTAATTCATCTCTATTAACCAAAACCCAAGTGTTAAAGTGAGATAAAGGAATGCTTTGGGTTGAGAAATGGTTAGACCATTTCCGAGGGCTTTTCGAAGTCTATGCTCACGGGAATGTTAGAGTCCTTTCTGGACCTCTTCCTCAGCCGCTTGGACAACTTCATCATGTTGAACAGGCGGCGGGAAAACTTCTTGAACGAGTTGGAGATGAGTAGGTTGTAGAACCAGTACTCGAGCGTCAACACAGAGAAGGCTATGAGAAAGCCGCACACGACAGCGAGAACAATGTGGTTCTCCAAGCTCTTGACAAACTTGGCATCGTCCATGTGCCACGAGGAGCCCTTTGAAATGTCAAAGAATGAGTATGTCCGCATCTTGTAGTCCTCGGGAAGAAGAATGCGCAACTTGCCCGCCTCGGGCACACCCCAGCGCGTGTACTTTTTCCAGATGACACTCAAGAACATCGGACCCGTGCTGTACATGATGGTGACGTAGGGCACAAACCAATTCTTGTTGTACTTGGATAACGAGTCCAACACCTTGAGGAAGAAGGGGTGGCGGGGCACCGCACCCATGACGTCGTTGGAAATACCCGTGGGCTGGGTCTTGCGGACAAAGGCGGGGACGGTCAAGAGCGGGTCCAAGCGGCGCTTGCAGGCGTCGTCAAGATCAATGTAGATGCCGCCATAGTGCACCAACGCAAAGTAGCGGATGGCGTCAGCGCGCTGGATGGGGTAGCGGTACGAGTCCCACGTCTTGAGGAACCAGGGGTACTCCTCCAGAATGAACTCGCGGGCCATCTCATCGGTCCACAAGATGTACTGGTAGTCAGGGTGCAAGTCCACGCACGCCTGCTGGCCCGCCTTCCACACGTCGGGGATGACGTCGCTCTTGTAGGTCTGGTGGATGATTTTGGGGATGAGCTGGGGCGACTTGACCACCCCGTCTGGTGGGTAGAGCTCAAAGTCGAGGAGCGCATCCAGATAGGGGTTGTCGTCGAGCCCCAACATTATGAGGTCGGAAAAGTAGCATGCGAGGAATACCACGAGGGCCACATGGGCCCATATGATGTAGCGGAGCTCCTTTCTCATGGTCTCACGGCGGAGAGGCAAATCACGTCAACGAGGCGCAGTCAATACAACCGGGGTCGCTCGATGGAAAAGGACAGCACCGACTCGGATCAAGCGCTGGGGGGTGCAAGACACTGCGAGGAGTGCGATGCGATGCTTTGCGGGCGTCTAGAGCGCGGTTCTCGGCTCCAAATACGGGCGATGCTGGCCGGAGAAAAACAGGCACTGGCGCTGTATGCGTGCTTCTGGCGCTGCGAAACTGGCACACGTCGTTGTACCACCTCGGGGCTTGCGTGTGGGCAAGTGGGACTGCGGGGCAAGCAGGGAGGGGTTGGCAGCAGAAAGCGGAAAGTTATGCCCAGATGGTGAAAATTCGCCTCAGCGGGCCGATTGGGTGTAAACTGGGGTCGCAGACGCTGTGAGGGCGGAGCGGCGGACACGCGATAGCAGAAAAATGCAAAAACCTGGGAAAATGTGCGCTGCAGGCAGCGTTAGTGCACGGCGTTCAAGAAGCGTACTTCTGTTTATATATATGGGGCAGATTTGAGCGGTCGTGCCGCGCCAGAAAAGTTTGTCCCCTATTTTCTCGTTGCTTTTTTAACCGCGCCGGTCATGTGCGCGCGCGGCGCCCCGCCACGACGGTGCGCAGCTGGAGACGAATGAGGCAACCGTCGAGATGCAGGTCGCCCCACTGTTGCTCACCAGCGCCCCGCCAACCAGTCCGCCGCAACCTTGGCTGTTGCGCGCAACTACCTCCGCACGTCCCCGCCCGCCGCCTAGCTTGTCGCCGTGGCCGCGGGGTGTGCTGGTGGGGTCCGCGGCAGGATCTCGGGTGTATGCAGGACAACCATTCCTGTAGTGCTCAACTAATTTCGCCGGCAGTGGGACACGGCTGCGAACAATAGGCAAATTCCAGCGCGCGCTCCAGTGCCTGACTCGGCGACCGGTCAATAGCACTCGTGAGGACGCTCAAGACGGGCCAAGAAAGTAAATGCGACGCTGGTGTTGCGACGGCGAACCTTGCGCAGACTGGTTCCAGCTAGCGGAGGACATACGTGCCTACTATCTCGGCATCATGCGTCGTGCGGGCGGCGGAGATTACACGCACGTTACCAGGGCTGTGCTGCCACTGTGATTGCCGGTGCGCGCACAGGTGCGCGGTGCCGAGGCCGATCCTGTATACGCTGGACGCACCTGACCCCCCACGGCGCCCAGCCGGTGGGGGACCCCGGTGGGGCACCCGGCGTGGGCTGGTGTCTCTGGCGTAGAGACAGCCCGCTCTAGTCGCGTGACTAGCGCGGACGGCTCCGCAACGTAGACCTCGAGGCATCTATTCGCAAGCAAACATGCCATGACGTCATACAACAGTGCGCTATTGTTTACGTCGAGTGCCGGTTCCACCTCGGGAACAACCCGCTAGAGCTCCGCCAGCCGTCTAGGGCTGGTGTCACAAGTCAAACCACAAGGTGGGCACAACGCACAGCTGGGCTCAATATAAATGGTAATTTTGCACCGTCCTGCCGCAAACGCAACCGGCCTACAATGCAGTACGTTATATCTATTGGGACAAGGTAGGTTACATTTTGGCGGACAACGGGTCCACGCGGTCATAGTTCTTATCGACAATGTCGATCATGTAGTTAATGTTGACATCATTCAACACGGCGCGCTCAGCGGCGCCGTCCTCGAGCAACTGGTTGATGAACGTCATGATGAACTTCAAGTCGCGCAAGTTATTCACCTGCACAAACGCCTTGGTCTTGGCCTTGTTCTTGAAGATGCGCACGAGACGCAAGTTGTCGAGGTAGAACAAGCACAGGAGCAAGTACTGTTTGTTGATGGCCTCGAAGTCCAGCTTTGCGAGGTTATCGTTCTTCAGCGACGTCTCCTGAATGAGCTTCAACAACTGCTTCGTGGTGGGGTAGTCCTTGTTGTAGTTGTCGTCGTTAATGAGCAAGCTCATGTTGAGCTCCTTGTTGTTGGTGGAGTAATAGTTCTCCACAGTTACAATGATGTTCTTGATGCAGATGGGGAAGGTCTTGATGAAGGGCTTGATGAACTCCGCAAGCACCCGCATGTACTGCTGGTTCTGCACCTCGTAGTCAGGGCTGAGTACCCCGCTAGCGATAAAGTGCTTCACAATGTTGGACAACTCATTGTTCTCGTTGTAGTCGTAGTCAAACAAAAACTCATTCTTCAACAAACCCGTGAAGATGTAGAACAACTTGTGCAAGTTCTGCTTTGTGAGAGAGCCCGAGTCGGATAAATTAAGGATGATGAAGGCGGCAAGACTCTTGTAGATGACGGTGTGGATCAACAAGTTTTTATAGTACAACAACTCGATGGTGTTGCGGATCTTGATGGTGTCGCGCTTAAAGTTTACAGTCACGAAGCGAAGAAACCGGGGAATCTGCATCTTGAACGTGTCCACCACCTGCTCGTCGCTGAGATCGTCAAAGTCGCTCAAGATTTTCCTATTGGACCTGTTGATGGTAGTTTCCTGCTTCAACGTGGCCGTGAGCATGCGCAAAATGGGCACCACGTCGATGATCTTGAACTCCTTCACGTCGGGGTTCAAGTAATTGAACACCTGGATGGAGGAACCAATCAAGGTGATCTCAGGCAAAAACGTGACCCGGTTGATCTCGTGCAACACCTTGAAGGCAAGCTTCTTCAAGTTGACAGTGGAGTCAAGGTTGGCGTCGCCCTTGAACTGGACGACCTCCTCATTGGTCATGGTGTTCTCCTTGACGAACTCGGAAACGTTGAAGAGGTGGCCCAAACGGATAAAAATCTTGCCGTTCAACGGCCGAGTGGTGTTGTCGTAGTCACCATTCTTGTCGACAGCGAGCGAGTTATCCTTCTTAGCGCCAAACAAGTTGCTGACACCGTTTCCAACGATGCTGGCGAAACTCTCCTGCTTCTTGTCCCTGCCCGCGAGCTCTTTGAGGTAGCCGTCGGTCTCGTAGATGCGCTCGTAAACGATGGACATGGGCAAGAAGAGCAAGTCAAAGGAGGAGTTGCCCTTTTGCTGCTGCTCCAAGTAGATGTTGGTTATGGTCTTGAGAATACCGTACTTGGGGAGAAGCAACTTGCCGTCGCGCGAGCGGGTGCCCTCGATGAACACCTCGAGGTGGATCTTATTGAGGAGGAGGTACTCGACGTAGTTGGACAAGTTGCGCTCGGTGTACAACTCATTGTTGAAGGAGCGCTTGATGAAGATGGCGCCCAAGCCCTTCAAGATGTGGCCAAACACCGCCACGTTCAAGTTCTCGCCGGCGATGACGGCGGGAATGGCGAGCTGGAACCGCACGGCCAAGATGTGGACGAGGATGTAGTCGACGTGGGACTTGTGGTTGGGCAAGAAGATGATGGACATGGGATTTTCCAAGTAGCGCTTGTACAAGGCGGAGAACTGCTCGCGGTTGCAGTAGACGCCGTCCGGGAACATCGAGCGGAGGGTCTTGATGACGGTGACGTAGCAGAGGCGGATGAAGTTTGCCGAGCGCCAGCGCGGGAAGTTCTTCTTGTTCTGGGCGGCGTAGTAGTTGACCATGAACGCCTTGACCTCGGAGAAGCGCTGCGGGAGCTGCTTGGAGGTGATGAGGTTGAGCTGGAGCTCGCGGTCGATCAAGCCGTACACTAGCTCGTCGAGCTTGGGGTCGTCGTTGCGAAGCTTCTTGTCCATGTAGTCGGCCATGGCGTCGGAGAAGCGCTTCGAGTGCTTGTTGACGGCGTACTTGTACTCGTTGTTGCTGTAGATCTCGGCAAAGTTGACCCCTGTCATGTAGCGCACAAAGTTGTCGAGCACGGCCCAGTTGCGCGGGACCGCCTCGTTGCTGGGGAGGTCCACCACCTTGTCGTCGGGGAGGGGGAACGAGAGCTCAATGTTGGGGCTGGTGAAGGCATCGTCGAGGACGTTGACGTCAAAGTCGGCGTTGGAAATGGACGTCATGCTGGCAGTAGAGGACGGGGACCAGGACGAGGATCGGTTCGGTGCAGCGCTGCGCAGCGGTCCAGCCTTGAAAACGGAGGGTCGAAAAAGGGCTGCTGCGAACCCGGCCTATATATAGGACGCCGCGCGTGATGAGCACCTTCTGGGGAAGGACCCCGATTTACCCAACAAGCACGAATTCACATGGGGCATAAAAAGTGCCGCTGCAGCGCAGCGGGCGGCGGCGGCAGCCTGCGCTGGTCTACAGGGGCATGTAGGCTAACCCGCCGGTGTCGGGGTAGCCGCGTGGAAGCTGCCGTGTGGGTGGGGGGGGATACTC